>JAPQRQ010000026.1:31458732-31521792 GCA_037367365.1 Apogon talboti | reverse complement strand
CTTTCCAGATGAAATGTCTGTTCTTGGTCTTAGATTTTGTAAAATAAATTTCCCAAAAAATGCGACTTATAGTCCGGTGCGACTTATATACGTTTTTTTCTTCTTCAAGACGCATTTTTTGACTGATGCGACTTATACTCCGGAGCGACTTGTAGTCCGAAAAATATGGTACTTTAAAAGTATCTCATAACAAACATGTAGTATACAGTTCAACAGTATGAAATTAATGTAGCATCGATTTAAAATACATTCTTGTAGCAGTAAACAGAACAAGCCAACACTTGATCTGGTAAGAGCCAAGCGCTGAGTCTGGGTCTCAAATGTAAATACTGAAATTCCATTAAAAAAAACTGAATAGAAACTCATTTAAATAACCATGTCACCACTAAGTTTTGAGCGTTGTGTTGTCTTTTTGTGTGTGCTTATGTGGCGCAGGTGGTGGCAGCCTGTTTGCTATTCATGGAGACTGTGAGGCATATGACACAAGGACGGACCGCTGGCACATGGTGGCATCCATGTCCACTCGGCGGGCACGAGTGGGCGTGGCAGCTATCGGAAACAGACTGTATGCTGTGGGAGGGTGAGTGACGATATTCTTAGTTTTGTTCTTTCACACAGCCTTAGCTATTTCTAGCTGGTACACTGTCTTATCTCTCCTACTCACACCAGTAGAGTAGCTTTGGCAGGCAAGAGGATAATTTACATGTAAATTATTCTGAACGATTGTTAAGCAAAAATAAACGCGTCTTCCTGGTGTTCACGATAAGCTGCTCATGTCTTCCCTGTATGCAAATGTTAACTTGACTGTTTCACTGTGCTGCATCAGGGTCATAGTACCGCTTCAGTCATCAACAAGTCTTTTCTAATTCATCCCCATCTCCTCAGATATGATGGGACCTCTGACCTTGCAACTGTGGAGTCGTATGACCCCATCACTAACTCCTGGCAACCGGAGGTTTCCATGGGAACACGGCGGAGCTGTCTGGGTGTAGCAGTCCTTCATGGCCTGCTGTACGCTGCAGGAGGTTATGATGGAGCTTCCTGCCTTAATAGGTACACGCAGGCTGACATGTTGATGAATGCAAATTGTCCTGCTAATTTTAAGCTTGACTGGATGTTTATCTCCTCTTAGGAAGAAAGCAATCTGTTATTGTCATTAAACCAAAATCAGTGATGAATGTAGAAGTACTGTACTTTAGTAAAGGTCGAAACACTTGTACTTTACTGGAGTACATTGCTTTTCAGCTGTTTGACACTTCTACTCCACTAAATCTTCATTATTTAGTACCAACTCTTATGTTAGGTATGGTGTATGTATTAGTATGGGCAACATGCAAAGACCCAATTTAACCTTAATCTTATTACTTTGTTCATTTATATCACTATGAAATAAAAGTCAGATAAATGACTCTAGTATATGATGAAGCTATCATAACATACAGTAATTAAATGAAACCCACTATTTCTAGTAACATTAATGATGTACACACGAACACACATACACATTCAGAAACAGGCCATCCTACACTACAGTGCATTTGATACTTTTTGGTACATTTTGATATCAGTGCCCTGTTACACAGTGTTTTTTTACACCCCTTTGAGTACTTGCTCCACCACTGACCGTCTTTTTCTCTTTTAACAGTGCAGAGCGCTATGACCCTCTGACCAGCACATGGACCTCAATTGCTGCCATGAGCACTCGTAGGAGATATGTTCGAGTAGCAACTCTAGGTACAAACTTTCCCCAAACACAGTGGAATAAATATGCTGTTCTTTTTTAGGTTTGCTTTTCACTGTGTATGATTTATGTCTGAAATTACTAGGGAATCGCCAACTTGCTAATATTTACATTCTTATTGTTTACTCCCTTTTCCCCTCCAGATGGCAGCTTGTATGCAGTGGGAGGTTATGACAGCTCTTCACATCTCGCAACAGTAGAAAAATATGACCCGCAGGTAAATTCTGTGCTGTTGAATTCATCATTAAAGAACTAATCATGTGCCAGGTTTTGATCAAATGCATGTGGAAAATAAAGCGATAAGATGGATTAATCCTAATGGTGCCAACGTGTTTTGATTTGATTTGCTGAACAGAGCAATACATGGACAGCGATTGCCAATATGCTGAGTCGACGCAGCAGCGCCGGGGTGGCGGTGCTGGACGGCATGCTTTATGTGGCAGGAGGCAACGACGGTACAAGCTGCCTGAACTCAGTGGAGCGATTCAACCCCAAGGCAAACACCTGGGAGGGAGTGGCTCCTATGAACATACGCAGGTAGGCTGCAAATTTGTCACCAAACAAACTGAAGTGACATTTTTGTAAAAAGTGGAAAATGTAAAGTACTACAAATACAGCTACATACTGTAACACTGATCTGCAATTTTTTAGAAGTGATCTGCCTCGGAGATTAAATATGCTAATTCTTACACATTTTAATAAGATGAACTGGGGAAAAAAAAAAAAAGTGCTGGTTAGCTGATGTTTTCAATGTATGTGATAGTGTTGTTATTACATTATTGGTTTATATGCATTTTTACAATAGTAAATACAAATCTTCCACTAGAAAGCACCTGAAAAGTGAATGTATTGTAATGCACAGACAGTGGTTTGAAGTACATCTGGTAGCTCTGAGGCAAACATTCCTCGGAGTAAAACCCATTTTTACCCAAGACTGTATTTTGGAAACTACAGCAAACCAGTATTTTTGACAGAATTTTTCTTTATTAGTGACTCAAACTTAGTAAATTTTCACTACTTTTATTCTGGAGGTATTTTACTCATAGACCAGTGTAATAAATACTTGAAGCCATACGTAAAATGTTTTTTGAGCCAACCCTTATTCCTTGGAATTGCATGCAAAGATGATACAACAAGAACATACATGCAGATGATGCTATACATGAAGAGTCCTAAATGAATAAATCTGGATAACTTAACCTCAAACTACCAAAAATCTAGATGAATGTGGGTGTAATTTTTATTGTTTTGAGCGATAATTCCCTTAGACTCTGCAATTCCAGCCTGATTTCAGTTATTTGCTGTTATCGGAGGAAAGTTCTGCCAATACCAATAGTTTGTAAACTGTCCTATCATCTTGATCGGTCTATCTCTACAATACACATTCCTGTTAAGAGTCTAAAGCAGTACCACTGATAAGTGCTGGTGGCAACCTGCCAAAAGAGATGTACTAACGCACCAGGATAGAAAAGGATAACTGCTATATAACCAACACGCAAACAAATACGGTTTCAAAATATGACCATGCAGGGTGTGTAAATGTTCCATGACAAAGTAAAAATTACTTTTCATCCAAATTCCTTTCCTGTTTACAAGAAAACTCTACAGGGTGCATTTGATTTTTTTTTCCAAATTAATTCCTCAAATTTGACAGTTTCTGAGATCATTATTTTTATTATCAAATTCATCAAAGAAAAAGTGCAAAATCTTTCAACGTATTATTCATTACCTCATTACATTCAGCTCACTCTAAACAATCAAACAGCAGCCACAGTTCTGACTCCGGTGGGATTGTACTGTTCTATAGGCTCCATTTATTTATTCATTTGTGTTTTTGTTCATATATTTCAGTTAACATGGAAGAGATGAATGAGACATATGAGAGATGGCCTAGAGTGGATCCAGGCTCTGAATTTGTGTAATTCCATGAGACAGGCTATAGTCAGCTATGCCAAAATAACAGCTTGGTTCTGTCAGTATAACCCAGATTTTTTTTATTTTGGTAAAAGATAAAACTACATTGATATTATAACTGCTGTATTTAAAGGGCGCAGAAAAGTTCAATGATTATTTTTGCTGCGTGGAAAATCTCTCGCGCTTTAGGTTTTGGATTTAGGGCATTTGGAGGTCTTCCATGCTGAAAAACTCAGTGCTTACATGCCAAATGACCTATTTTCCACAACAGTGAGTTCCTTTTAAACCTTAGAAGATGAAACTTGTCTTGAGGGTATTTATTAAACAGGCGTGCATGCACACAGTCAACAAATGTTGGAATAAGATTTGCATCAGGGACGGCTGTTTTGAGACGTGGACACATCAGCGAATTTGCATAATTCCCCGGTCTCTAAATACACAGACACAGCCACACTGTGAGTAAGCATACTGTAGGAACGGGTAAACCTGACAACAGCTGACTGTGAACAGCATGAATAAACCATGCTATAATCAGCTGTGTGGCTTTTCTTATCCAGTTGCTGAGAGGCTCCATTTACACAGACCAAAACAACACACACCACCACTAAACTATCTCTAGTGCTAGTGTGAAAACATAATAGAAATAATATCCCAACCATAATCATGTTATGGTGCAATAGTGACTAGAAATTAACATTCAGATATTTTGTGACAAAATCCTGTGTAAAATCCTTTTCTTATTATTTTTTCCATTATAGGAGCACCCATGACCTCGTGGCCATGGATGGGTGGTTATACGCAGTAGGAGGCAACGATGGCAGCTCTAGTCTCAACTCCATCGAGAAATACAACCCGCGCAGCAACAAATGGGTGGCCGCCTCCTGCATGTTCACACGGCGCAGCAGTGTGGGTGTAGCGGTGCTGGAGCTGCTGAACTTCCCACCGCCTTCCTCGCCCACCCTCTCGGTTTCCTCCACCAGCCTTTGACACGGGGTCACTGCTTGGCTGATCTCGGCCTCTGCTGCTACAGCCCAGACTGGCTCTGGGAAAAGACGCAACTGCTCGGTTTAACATGGGGGAGGAAAAGGGGAGACAGGTAAAGAAACCAGGGATGTGGAGAGGTGAATGGACCGAGGGAAAGAGGGTGTGAATGAGGCTCTTGTCACAGTTAATACACTGTACTCTGCAATCGGTGGCACGCTTGGTGAAACTGGGCAGAATATGCTGTAAAATATGAGCTTTAATATTTAATATTGGCACTGTAAATTCAGAGGCATTTTTTGCAGCATCCTGTAATCCCAAAAGACATGATCTACCGTTAACTTAAATTTTCTGACGGTACCAACAGCAACAAGGAATAGATTTCAATTTCAGTACTTTTACAGCTTCAGCTATTATTGTAAATAAACTATTGTTGCTGCAATGGTCATGGAATTAGAGTGATGGAGAAACCCTAGGCTTGTTCACTCTTTAAAAATACAATAATTCTGTTAATAATAAAAATTTTTAAAAAGCCTTCTGTATAATGTGGGGATTTCATGGTCAAAACAATCTGGGTGCTTTTTTCCAAGTCTGCTAGATTGCAATGTATCAGTTCAAGATGCCTGAAACCTCACTGTACAGCTCCACCAAACAGATACCAGCTCCCACCCTCTTTAAAAGCGCAACGATATTCCTGGAAGGTGTAAAACAATCCCCTGTCTTTACTTGAGCCCCACTTTTTCCCACCACTCCAGTGTTTGACACACTTGTCTTGAAACTTGGTGGATACTTAACTCTGTCATGTGTAATGTAAATGTTTTTGGTTTAATGTTAATGTTGTTGTCATTTGCAAGATTTTTCTTTCTTTTTTTTTGATGTCAGGATTTTTTGCAATAATGTACACGAGAGAAAGTGAATGATTTACTTTTAGAATGTAGCTTTGACTAGCTGTACCATGCATGTTTACATTGGCATTGACTCCCAACAGGAGGATAAAATGTTGTAGTGCTGCTGTATCACACTAGGTGGCAGTAACAGGCAATGTTATAAACCCCTCCACACTGCAAGAGAGCATGGATACCAACAACGTACGAAAGCTAGGCCCTCAGAACTGTAAATGAATTTGTTTTATATCTACAGTATATATACAAATATACAAAGAAAGAATAATTATGTTGAGCGATATGTATTTATAAAATGTATAAAATATAATATATTCTGTTTTAAAGATGTTAAGAGAAGGAAATAGAGAAGACCTATTTAAGAGTGTTTTAATGTATTTATTTAGGTGTGTGGTGTGCATATCATTGGTGGAAATGACAAAGAGAATGTCTAGGTGTGACAGGTAGTTCAGTTTGTGTGCATTTGGAGTTGTATTTTTCCTGGTTAAGATGAATGAATATTGCATTGTGATATGCAGCATTTAATTTGCGTTTGTTCACTGCCACAAGCACGATCTCACATGACACAGGTTCAGTCAATTACATGTCTATATCGTCTTTTTTCTAATTTAAAACGGTAAAAGTGAAAAGTGATGGATCTAATCTCTGGACCATGACAGCTCAAAATGATTTTACAGCATAAACGTACTAGTTTACCTACAGTATGCCAACACTTGACTTTAATAAGTAATGCTGTTGTCAGTTTGTGCTGTCATATTATCATCCACACCACACCCTACCAAGTGTGGTATGTTGTTGTGTTACCTCATTCTTGAAATGGATCCTATTCTCACCAACTATACTATGTTTACCTACAAATATTGTGACTATTATATAATTAAACATCACTTTACTGGCTAGAACATGTGGGTGATTTTGATTACCCAGACTTGGTTTAATTCATGTGTAGCGCAGTGATATCATTCCACTTCTGAGAAGTTGCCTTTTTTTTTCCTTTTTTTAAAGGGTTTGCAGATCCAATTATGTTTATCTAAAACAATCGACTTTTCATTTAGGTGTTTGAGTGGACCCAGTAGAATTGGGGCTGTGATGGTTTTATGGAGATACTGTTACTCTGAAATTGATCTAAGTCAGGGACACACTTGAAGAGAAAGGTGCACAAAACCACATAAGACTTTGGCCTTCATTCTGTGGATTGACCTGTACATAGAACGACTGCTCAAGTTATCTTAAATCCATTTGTGCAATTTCGATGTGACTAGCTTTTTTTTTTAGTTTGTGTTCAGTGTGGTGAAAACAGTTTATTACATGTTTGTTATTTATGACAAAGTTTAAAATATTGAATTTTGCACTATTGCGAAATGGAGCAATACACTGTCGAAAATGAAATAAAGATGTTTTCAAACGTGATCATTTGCTTCTGTATTTAATGCAGGCGTAGCACTGGGAATCTAAAAAGCACTATCCTAACTAGCTCAATTTTACTGCTGTAGATGTGAGAATGAGGTGGAGCTCATTTTTAATTACTTTATCTATTATATAATCTACACCAGTGGTTCCCAGTCTCTGTCTGAATGTCTATTTATGTCTTTTATGTTTTTCATTACTAGCATTACTTCTTCAACATTTTCATTGTTAGGAATTTCACTTTTTTTTTTTTTACATCCGGTTGCACCTTTTACATACTTTATGTCACTTTCTTGTTTTTTCTTTTCTGTCAATTTTGTCTCATCTTTTTTTTTCTCTTACCTTTTTCTACTTTCACAGCATTTCTACTGCATTTCACTGGTTTATAAACTCTTCCAGAGAACACTTTTGTACTAATTTCTTGAGGAAACGAACTTGCACATAATATTATGTATTATAGGTGGTCCAATAAAAACAGTGGGTGATCCATTATGGGTTTCAACCTTACCTTTAGGAGAGGCACAAAGGACCAGTAATGCAGCATATTAAAATATATTTTTTGTAGCATTGATGTCCTGTGAGAACCAGCTGTTTCAAGTTAGCTTGACCATCTACAGTCATGTCTGTAAGTGTTTGGACAGCAAAACAAATTAGGATCTGAAATGAAATGGTTAAGATGTGATTAAAGTGTGGACTTTTGAGCTTTAAATCAAGGAGTTTCACAGAAATATTGCAGTAACAATTTAGGAATTACAAGCATTTTAAACAAAGTCCCTCCACATTTATAGACTCAAAGGTACTCAGACATCAGACTCACAAACAGCTTCATGTCCAGATGTGTCCTGTTCCCTGGTTAGTCTTTGCCAAATAAAGGTCTGGTTCTTTACAGATAAAAGGTCTGGAGTTGATTCCAAATAATGAATTTGCGTTTTGGTAGCTGTTCACGCGAATTCTCAATAAGGTCCAAAGAGAGGTCAGTGCAAGTGAAGGCTGTCCAAACTTTGTGTCACTGTTGAAATACTTATGGATCTTATTTAGATTAAAAATGGTCAGATTCATACGTATTTCTACAGTGAAAATTATAATTTGAATGTATGTGTACAAATATAGTAGATCAAAAAGTAAAAATTTCGTTCTGAGATGCGGTGGAGTAAACCTACAGGGTTCTGTAAAACTGAAATACTCCAAGTATAGACAAATAACATTTGTACAGAAGAGTATCTGAGTAAATGCACTATATTTATATCTCACCACTAGTCACATCAATAAATACTGCATTTTATTGCACTCCTTATACATATGTAAGAGAAGAAGCTAAATGTCCGATGAAATCATGTACAAACACACACTAAAGGTTGTGTTGCTACTAGTGTTGCTAAGCACTCTGTACACTTTGGCTTCGTACCTTCCCAACATACTCCTCTTTCACAGTGATCTAAGAGGACAGCTGAGCACTCTCACTTTACCCTTCTTGACCTCAGTCACATGGCATTCACACCTGTGGCTGCCTCTGCACACTCAGACCTATGAACCCCAACTCCCAAAACACAGACAAACACAGGCCACATTTACACAATGCAAAACACAGCTTTGGCACAAAAAGGGATGGGTAGCATGGAAGCACATGGTGATCAGTTTAGTTGTGTTGCAGCATTGCAGTATACACTGCAGGTAAAAGCATGGCTTTTGTTTGCAAATTTTGGTGACTTTCTTTAACTAAATGTAAAAGTTGTGAAGGAAAAATGCAAAAAATAGGCAATACATAAAATGCAACACTAAAAAATTTGCAACATTACCTTTCACTTTTCACTCAATATCTAAGTTTAATCCCTCCTGTGGCATAATCATTTTAAAGCGACAACAATAAAATATTTCAGTTTTTACTGTTTTATACAGACAATATGGATCTTTGCATTTTTAAAGTAAGTTAAACAACCTTCACAATAATAGCCTACTCAAAACATTACAGAGGCAGAGCAGCTAAAATGTGGCTGCAAAAAGAGTGTATTCAGTTCTTAACAAAGTAGGGAATTAAACTATACATAGAGATGTACTAATGCAAACTATACATACATTACATTAAACTATGCATAGTAAAGGGTTCTCATCTCGCATACAACACTATCCATTTCTCTGGTGTAATTCTATATTTTCAGTATGTTACTGAAATCGTTGTTTCACAAAATTTTTGTTATAATGAATTAAATAACTAACTTGAAAGAGCACAAACCTCCACTAACCCAAATACTGTTTTTACACAGTATTATTAAACCACAAACCAAACCAACAGACTACAAATATGTCAGTAAGTTCCACTGAATAGTTAAACTGTTCCTGATAAAGGTCTTGGCTCTAATTTGTCTGCTTATACCACTGGTTAGTTTCAATGACTGTTACTATGAGTTTGTTCCTGATCCATACTCTACCTTCCCACCTGGTTTCATGAAAATCAGTGCAGAAATGTTTGCATAATCCATATGACACGCAGATAAACATGACTGGTCACATAACCTCTGTGGTGAAGGTAACTCCAGCAGAAGTTTGAAGATACTAGAGGGGCTTGTAAAGGCATAATAAAAAAAAAAGAATTTGTGCCCGCTAAGATAGTTAAAAGTTAACCACCATACTTAAGAGGTGAGTCTTTGAAACAAAGATTTTGAATGGCATGTCACTTTAAATTATGTACATGTGTCTAATATGTGGATGATCACTGCACTCTCCCGCCTCTGATCGCTGTAGCTGTGAGTCACCTCCGCTGCTATGACGATGGTAATGAGTTTACAACCTGTCTAAATGAATGTGCTCAGTGTGGAGGAGCGGCTGCAGCTGATCCAGGGGCTAGTCAGTTCCTGCATAAATGCCACTGAAGCCTCTCCTCTTTCCCTGAGTGTCAGCCTCGGTGCAGCCCTTATCAGGCCATGGAGATGCTTAGCTGAAGTGTAAACCAGACCACTGCCCCTACTGCAAGATGGACATACATTTTTTGGTTTGATACTTCCAGATAAATCAAGCCCTGCAATGTAAAATCTGTCAACCCTGTTCAAAATTTAGGGGAATACGAGAGGAGGATTACTTCTGAATACTGGAGCAAGTTAGACAACTATCTTCACAAACTGCTGTATTTGGTACTCGAAACTGTGCAAAATGCAGAAGCTCAAAAGGTTAAGTGGGTGAATGCTGGGTGGGCTGATGGAGGGGCTAGACAGGTTCATTACTGGAGCATTTCATATCACTGCACTGTTGTGTTTTGTCATGATTCCTATAAAGCCAATAAAGTATAACCCCAATTCCAAAAAGAAACAGGTGGAGGAACATTTTGCATCTATTTAGATTCATTAGCAACAGGTCAGTGACATGATGGGTATAAACAGATCCCACAGAGGCAGAGTCTCTCAGAAGTAAAGATGAGCAGAGTCTCACCCATCTGCTAAAAACTGCATCAACAATTGTATAACATTTTCAGAACAGTGATCCTCATTGTAAACTGTAAATACAGTATCTCATCATCTACATCACATAATGTACTGAACAGATTCCAAGAATCTTAAGAAATCTCGTTGTACCAGGTACAAGGCTGAAAATAAGTATTAGGTACATGTGATCTTTGGAACCTCAGGGGTAACTGCATTAAAACCACACATGATTCTCTGATAGAAATCACAGCCTGGGCTCAAGAACACTACCAGAAATCATTGTCTATAAACAGTTTGCCATATCATTAACAAATGCAGGGTAAAGCGTATATCATCCAAAGAAGAATAAATATGTGAACATAATCCAGAAATATTGCTATCTTCTCATTTAAAATGGACTGATACAAACTAGAAAACTGGTCAGATGGACTGAAATGTAAACCATGGACGCGGTCCTCCAGACAAAACAGAAGATGCTTGTTATCAGTGTTCAGATCAAAAACCTGTATCTGTGATGGTATGGGGGTGCATTAGTGTCTATGGAATAGGCAGACTCCACTTTAGATGAATACTGAAAAATATGATAAATAAGACTCAGGACATCTGAGCAACTAGAATCCTAATGCTGAAAGGTATATACAAGTTTTAAAGCAACATATGCTCCCATTCAGACAATGCCATTTTCGGAGAAGGCCTTGCATATTTCAGTGAGACAATGTTGAATCCGTATACTCCATCCATTACATTATCCGGGCTTTGTAGTAGAAATGTGCAGGTGCTGAACTGGCTTGCTGCAATCCAGACCTTTCACTAACCGAAAGCATCTGGTTTATTATGAACTGAAAAATATTATAGATAAGACTCAGGACAACTGAGCAACTAGAATCCTAATGGTACAACATTCCTCTCCCAGAACTCCAGCAACTTATCTCCTCAGTTCCCAGATGTTTACGGACTATTGTTGAAAGAAGAGGGGATGGTACACAGAGGTAAAATAGTATTTTCCAGTTTTCTATGTTGTATTGTGAATAAAATATGGTTTTATGGCACTTGCAAATAATTGTGCTCTGTTTGAAATTTGCATGTTACACAACATCCTAATTATTTTTAGGAATTAGGGTTGCAAGAAAAAGACAAAGTCTGTTAACCCCATTAAAAGTACTGGTAACTTGCAAAAGACAAAAACCTTTAAAGGTTCTTTAAAAAGTAGGTTGACGCAGAGTAACTTCCTCTTCCTTCTGCTGCAAATTTTCAGGGAAGTGCAAGGTAGTCACAGAGGAGGATCTTAGCATGAGACCTTTTAGCATATTAGAAACTACAGTTAATAATCCAGAAAACAGCACTCTGAGTTCTTATTTTTTCTGCGTTGTTTATGATTATAATACATACTTTTAATATTCATGACTAGTTTACTAGTTGGAGGATTCCATATTTCTTAGGTAAATGAAAGCCGCACCCACAGCATTCAAAGCTTATCCTACAGTAATTTGTCACAGTGGTTTTTCTGGTTTCTATGAATACATTTCCCAAGAAATGAGCAGCCATTTCAAACATGCTGCCACAAATCATTAACATTAGTCATCCTGATTGCTTTCTAAATTTTTTGCATAGAAAGAGAATATCCATTCTAAGCATTAGGTAATTAATATTACAGATTCTAATGTTAATACTGGTGTGTATTTCTGTAATTGTATATATATTTATTATCTGTAAATTCAACTTCCATCATACATTTTGTTGATTCTGCATATTAGCATAGTTAAACAGAATTCTCACATCCATTGTTACCACATGTGGTATTTGACAGTATTAGGCTTTAATTCAGCAAAGAGAATGAAATGTTTAGTTGAACTGACTTTGACTGATCTTGCCTTCAAAGACGGGTCAGGGTCCAATTAAGATTTCTTTATGGTCATCCTGTGTGAGAACTTCAGCACGTTGAATTCTCTGTTGAACACCTGATGTTGGGGGCCTCATATCCAGACTCCGCTTTAGTGGCCCGAGGTGTGACTTTAGCACCGTTGCTCTCACCCACTGAGTCTGGGTAAACACTAGCGAGTGACTTCTCAGGGAGAGCCAAAGTTCAACCCACCACACATGGAGGGAATGACATTCTGAATTCTGGGCTTCTTGGTTTGAGCACATGTGATGCATAAAATAAAATGGACAATCTAGAGCCCAAATAGAAAAATATTTACATAGACTTAAAATTATGCAGAGAGGGCCACAGACGCTGACACAAACCAAATACTTAAGTGGATATTTGTAATGGGAAACTGTGTGGGAATATGGTCAGGACATGGCTCATTCATGAATTGTGACCACCACATGAAACGATCCAGGAAAAAATGAATGGGTTGTTTGCCTTTCCGGATGGACTCAGTGTTGCTTTTGGCAAAAACACCCGCTATTTCCCCTTCCTGTCTTGAATGTGACTCAAAAATGTTAGAGTGAGCCCTACTCCAGTTATTTCCTTTGAATGGAATGTTAATTTAACCTTTGACAATAAACGATCATTAAATAAATAACAACCGGCAACTATTTCTATAATTGATTCTGTGTTTAGTAGTTTGGTTCCCACTTCTCATAATGTAAGGACATCAATCATTGTTTTTGTTAAACAGCTTTGGAAAAAATTATTAGACCACCAGTTAATTTTCTGTGGACATACAGCAATCCTTCAAAATACTAATTTCAAAGTGATTATATCAGTTTGAAACAGCAGTGATAAATATGATAATAACAAAACAAAATCTATAAATTATGAACAAAATACACAGATTTTTTTCTCTAAATTTCACATTAAATGATCAAAAACATTTTGGAAGCACCGTTAATTTAAACTTCAGTTACATATATCAGGTTAAGACAATCCAAAGTATTAATAACCTATAATCTGGCTCATGTTTGTGTTCATGTGCTAGTCACTGCTAGCAGACTTGGAAACAAAAACAGAAACAAAGCTGAAGTTGAAACAAAACAGCTGTTTATTATGACCTCCACAAGAAAATGGAGTACGACTCCACCGAAATCCACAAAAGAAGATGCATTTCAACACCACATCTCAATGGTCCAATAATTAATTCCAAGGCTGAATATTTTAGTTATCTAAATATGTCAGTGGTTTATACTATTAGTCAGACACAACAAATGATGTGTATAAAGCCCTAGAAAAAAAAAATCAAAGACTAATCTAACTCTCCAGACCTGAATCCTTTTGGAAACCTGTGGAATGTGATCAAGAGGAAGGGAGGTCACAAACTATCAAACAAAGCTGAACTGCTTGCATTTTTGCACCAGTGTGAAAGACTGAAGAACACGCCAAGACACATGACAGATGTGTCTGAAAATCAGGCTTATTCTGCCAAACACTGATTACTCCTAACCTAAAACAGTATTGTGTTATGTTCTTTAAAGACCATTTCAGTAACTTTACTTTACTTCCTTAACTATGGAGAAACACTGTCAGTAGTTTCTAGAGTATTTTATTCAAATGCATACCTATAAATAGTAAAACCAGGGGTCGTTTTTTGGAATTGCACATAACTTTGGGGTCTGGAAAATTCCCATCATTTTCTAACCGTTTTGATATAAAAAAAATTAATTGACAATGAAAGTAGTTATAGTCAATGCACTAACTACTCTCAATTTATACTAAAAACAAACTGTGTAACAAATACCAATGGAGGTACAGACTTTGTTTTTTACAATTTTTTTTCCTATACCTGCTAATCCCATGCACAGAAGTAAGGGATTAGGTGTCTTACTACTAAGATTGTTTTTGGTTTTGGCATTCGCAGTCTTTTAAGGACACAAACGTAACTCCGGAGGCCCCATTTCTGTAACTCTTCAAGTCTTATTGGCAAAACAGAATAATTTATGTTGAATCTGGGTTGAGGACAAAATTTAAAAAACAAATAAGCATAGACTTACTCAGGTTATGTCAGAATCCGAAATGTTTAAAATTGAATATATCACAGTCCTTTTAGAAATTGACAAGTGTTAGTGTAGAAGGTTGCAAGAATTCAGCGGTTTTAGAGGCATCCTAGATCCTAAATTCTGACCTATGAGTCACCTTATACTTCCATGTAAGCACAGGTAAAATTTTTAGGGAAGAACCAATCCTACACAAACTGGTTTTACTTCAGGGTAAAATTTTCCAGGACTGGTTTTTGTCAAGCAGTGTTCCTTCATCAGACCTTCGGGATACTGTAAAAGACATGTGAGTCACCATCTGCTTTTCCATGATGATCCAAAGCCAGACTACAGAGGTGCTTCCTCATAGCATCATCAGTATCACTGACAATGTGATACTGAAGAGGATATAATCAACTGGATTTCCTTGTGAAACTGTCGCATTATTATTAAAAACTCCAAAACACTACAGTAACTAAAACAAAAGTATTATACACTTTGATCATACTATATTTAAGCACCAAAAACTAAAATTACTACTACTCAAACTCAGTTTTAACAAACAATAATTCTCATAAATATGATTATTTAAAAATCTTTTTATTTATTCCTCACATTGAACATCACCGGAATTATAAGCTTAGATGTAGTTACTAATTTGATTTATAGCTTATGTTTATAATAAATGATTTAACTTGTATTCGAGAATGAATCAACAATTTTTTTAAGTATTCAAAGTTGTTTCTTATCTTACAATCACTGTTCACACTCATTATTACAACTATCAATCTGTTTTTAATCTTTAATTCAGTAAATATTCAGTCAAAAAAAGATACTTTACTAGTGACGGAAGCATTTTTATTGACATCCATTTTTCTTCCTGTTAGATGACTAACTTTATGCATGTGATCAGACACGATATTTATGACACTGTGGTTTTGATGGTCATCCCTTCATCCAACATGTCATGGCTGACTCCTTGTAAATTTACATTATGTAGAGCAATCTCTTTCTGTGTCAGTCATCAGGGATTAACTCAGAGAAATAATGAGTTAATTATGAGATTAGTTAATAAGATAGACACTTTCTTCTGTTATCTGTCTGCAATTCATGCGCTGAAGTGATACAGACATTTTCATTATTCGGGTTTACACCTTTTCTCTCACAGATATTGTTCTGTCACACCACATGCAGTTCAGTCAGTGTTCTCCCATGATTAAATTACTTGACCTAACCTTATCATGAGTGCAGCGGCTCATCTCACAAGACCTCAGAGAACAATAATGCACTGTGTTTGAAGCTGTAACAGTTGGTTTTAAACAGGCTGATGACTGTTGGTGCCTCAGGTGTATCCGTTTTAACAATCCGGTTAAACAGGTTGGTATTACCAGGATGCAGCACACAGTTCATTTTACTTCGTTTCATGACAAGAGCTCAACGCAGACAATGATCTAATTAGTGAGCAAACCCTGTATGATCATGAGTGTTGACTCGTCAGTCTGATTGATAAGGCCACTTGTCACTGTCTATTTATGGAGATCTGACCGGGAAAATGACACGTTTTATACCGCACCTATACGCTACTGTTATTAACTTGAACACATTTCGATATGAAAGTGAAAGAGTAACTTTACATTTATGTGGGAAATTAATGGTACACTATTTAAAGATTACTTCATGTTATGTAGTATCTTAAGAGGATACTAAGGACTGCTTCATCAATATTTATAGCTGAATTTTATGCTGTCAGATAATTTCCAGTTCAATATTTTTTCACCTATGAAAAAGAGATATTTTCTGTAGGAGTGTGTTTTTGTTACAAGTAGTTTCAATTCTTACATGCTGGATGTGTCATTCAACTCCTTGCATACACACAAGACAATGTTTGCATACACCTCTTGAC
This sequence comes from Apogon talboti, assembly GCA_037367365.1. Lineage (NCBI taxonomy): Eukaryota > Metazoa > Chordata > Actinopteri > Kurtiformes > Apogonidae > Apogon > Apogon talboti. Next base: position 31,505,616 of record JAPQRQ010000026.1, on the reverse strand, counting down.
TTATGAAAATAAGTGGCGTTGAATATAAAAGCCTCATGTTTACATACCACCCTTCCTTTACACTAGTGACAGATTACTGCAGAAGCACTGGTGAAAGGCTTAAGGCAAATATCCTATAACGTGAAGTAGCAACAACAATCAGTAAAACTAATTTATGTAGTGTTTGACAGAAATGTAACATGATACATTCACTTCCCCTTTTACAGTTATAAGCCATGTTTTGTCTATTATTCAAACATTAAAAGTGCCATTATCATATTTCCCATATACTTCAGTTTCAATATGACACTCGTGGTTACATTATGTGGTACAATAATAAACATACTTCTCAAGGCTGAAGGCACTTTTCATGTCTGGGCATGCCATCTTCCCTCCCAGTTTCACCTTTGATTGACAGACACCATCCAGTGTGTTTAGTGACCAGTCATTTCAGCAGTAGCCACAATGAGCTCCATTTGGCTCCTGGAAGGTGTGAAATGGCACACTTCTCCCTGAACCCCCCTGTCTTTGTTGTTGGGATTGATTTAGCAGACAGAGGCAACTCACAGGAGGTGTGAGCTCTACTGATTATTCACCACACACACACACACAGCCTGTGACACAGCCCTAAACTCCACCCCTTTTACGCAGATAGCTCTCACCGGTCTGTCTAAACAGCCCTCACCCTGCCTACTTCTGCCTCAGTACAACTCTGACTTCAACAGGGAGCACACACTGCACTCTTGGATTACAGTCATCCATCACAGAAGGAGTATAGTTTGTCTAGAGCGCTAATACCGACAGACCACAGCAGCATGGGGAGCAGCATGTCATGTGTCCCCCAGCACAATTTCAGATTCTCTAGCAAGAGTTTCATACGTAGAAACAGGTAAGAAACCTTTCCAGGTGTTAGAACTGTAATTTTGTCTTGTGTTTGCTCCACTCAAAGCATGTCATGTCCTTGACTGCCGTTTGTTATTTTAGACGCTGTATTTCAACTGGAAGGAATTCTTGGTATTTCTCAGGGTTTGAGATGTGGGGTTAAACAGAGGTTGTGAATTTTGTGAGGCCAGGGTCAGGATCATATGGTAATACGGGATAGTCCCAGAGCCGTTCCTGAGCGGTGCCCGTCTGGCCAACAGTGTCAATGATCCAGTTACCATTTGCCTCCTCTTTGCATCTCTGTGAAGATGATCTGCCAGCTGTCAGTGAATCTGGTTTCCCTCCAAAACCCAGGACCTGACTCCATCAGATGTGGGCAATAGTAATTATTAATTGATAACATTTAAGATCCAGACATAACGCTTGATGTATTAGTTAATCGTTTATACTTTAGTAATACGATTTGGACCATGCCAGCCAACAGTGGCAAGTTTTGTTGAATTTTCTACCTGGTGTTCTTAATTAATCCTAAAGGTTTATGCCAGGACATGTTATACTTAGGTCCAGCCCTCTCTGCTGGACCACCGCATCTGATTCTAATTAGTGTCTGTTCCAGTCTTATGCCCTATGCTGTGCAGTGAGTCAGGGTCTGGTTTTGTCAAGCGTGCCATGTGGGCCTTGGTTTTCAAATAAAAACGGAGAACCACAACCATTACATTTGAAAAACTCTCAGCTGGAGCTGGAATGCTGATATCCTAACGCTGGATCGATGGCTCAGCATGAACAATACTTTCAGTGTCCCTGTTTCCTGTGTTTCCAACCCCCTTTTTTGTGTTGGTGAATCAGGCCAGGCTCAGGTATTCCCCACAGTGAATTCTGACTGAATGCCACAGCGGCGGCTTGGATAGCATTGGTTGTTCAAAACACTACCTGTCTATTATCTACATTCCTCTTTCACTCTGCAACTGCGGATTGCATCAGTGTGCACAATTATCATATCTTGTCTACATACTAGTCAAACTCAAAGTGGGATTTAGCAGGACAGTATCTTTAACTACACACTAACATAATGATTAATGCCGGACATGAGCTTCCTGATGAGATAGACCTTGGTTCCCATCGCACAAACAAAAGCCTGTGTTGTTTCCGTAAGGACACTGGTACACATGTGTGCAGATAAGCAGATAAACTACATATGGAGAATGTAAAAGCAGTCACGATGCCGTATCACTGCAGTGTAGGAGCTTCCTCATAAAGATGTGAAACTAATGGTAACAGATGAGGTTCACGCTAAAACAAAGAAGGACATTGAATTGCCATTTTCCTATGCATATCCTCATTATTGGAAACACAAGTCCTGATTGTTCTTATCATTTAAATGGATGGCATTGAAGGAATGAGGACAAAAGAAGGCTGTGGTTCATGGATTTAACAGGAAACACAAACCATTATCCAATGTCATTAATTTTCTGCAACAACTGACTTAAGAGACTGGAGTACTGTAGGAAAAAGGGGAAATACGTTACTGACCCTGAATTTGAAATGCAAATCAGTAAAGCTTGTCTTTGGGTCATCTATCCATCTGACAATGTGAACTCGTATGAACAGGAAAAGTTCCTTGTTGACACTGCATTTGGGAAGTAAACTATATAGCAAAATGTCAAACATGGGAAAGTAGGTAGTAATGCATGTTTATCTCTACCTTGAGCAGCAGTCGCCTGTTTCGCAAGAAGAATCCCCAAGAAGGACAGGAGAAGTCCAACAGTATCATCAATATCCTGTGCACCGTCACTCCCAGAAAGGTAAAAACATCCTTCAGTTTACATGTGACGGTAAAAATACACAACTTAAAGAAATGCATACCAAATAAAACTAGGTGCCGTCTTTCTGATTTTAACAGCAGGTCTAACTGGTTTGTGTTTGACTCTGCTCATTCTGTCATACCTTGTTGCAGGAAATGTCTCCCAAAGATCTGCAGACGATAGAGAACATAAAATGGGATCCGCCGTTTCCCTATGACCCGGCCAGCGGCTGGAAGAAGAGCAGCATCAATGTGAAGAATTATGGGAGGATGATTCACAGCTCCAAAGTCCGCTTCCGCTTCCTCCACTGCCAGGTGAGAGGAACAAAATAACATGTCTAATGACTGCATGATGAAATGAGGAATACTACTTGAAAGGAAAACAAAGCTAATGCTGCACAATTCTCATTGTGGTTAATGAGGTCTTAAACAATGACCAAGCCTATAAATGACGCATCATGCCCATCAGCCATGTGAGTACATTTAGTGTCAAAACTACGAAAACAGGTGGAGAGTAACAGGATGTTACACTGTGGCCACAGATATATTGAAACTCACTGCTGGTTGTGAATAATCAAATCAGTTTTCCAAAAAGCACACCGCAGCCTGTGTTTGGACATGCTTGTCTGTGCTACAGTTGTGAAACTTCTTGGAAAGAAAACCTCAGGGTAGAGAGTGTTCCTCTGATCCCGGCGACTGATAGAGGACATGCCGGCTCCTCACGGTGGGAACTGCAATTTGTCAGAGCTGTGACACAACAGCTCTGTCAAAAAGTTTGAAGAAAAGATTGATAGAGGGAATGTTATGTTCAATGAGATCATGATGACAAAAGAACATACTGTAATTTAACACAAAATAGTACTACGAAAGAAACAGAAAGTGTTGACACAGGAAGCTACATATGAATGAAAGACAGGAAGAACATATTTTGGTATGATTTCCACATTTCTAGAACTTTCTGTCAAGGCATCTCAGCATAGTTGGTCCATGATATTACAACATCAGGATATTATCGAACAAGTTGTTTCAAAATTAAGTAAAAAAATACTAGCTGTCAGACAAAGCCTCTGGCAGGAATTTGAACGGTAATTAATCAAAAGATAGTGATTCAAAGGTTTATCAGTCTCTATCTGACTTCCCTTCTCACTGTAAAAACATATCAGTAGATGACAGTAGACATTTTAATACAACATGCGCCTTCAGGCCTTTGAATAACTGCACATACTGAATGTGTGCGCACATAGAGAACTATTTCAGTAAACACAATCAGTATATCTAAGTTTTCAGCCTCAATTCCTGTTTCTTTCTGCAGGATGTTCATGACTGCTACCTGGATCTCTTCCAAACACACCTTCACTTTGTGTCAAACAACACAACGGGACTGACATACCAGGTGAGTTCTGTAACTCACAGTTACACAAGGAATGATAATAAATAAGGTTACATTTTCAGCTATCGCACACAGATTTTTATAGTTTTTATTATTCCTGTGGGGCAAAATTTTATGTTGTATTATCATACCTTTTAACATGCGTACCCTGTCAACCACCACTGTGTTAGTAAACAGCGTATGATCAAGTTTCTTCACCTGTCTCATAAAGCGTGAGCAGCCATTAATCATCACTGCACTGTGTCTGTAAGGATCAGCCTGTCAAAAAGTAATAGCAAAGCACCTGTAGAAAAGCTTAGTCAGGATAGAGATGACGACAAATAAAAGACAGACATGAATACATCATTGGCTTACAAGACTGACCTTAGTGGCAAAGTGATTCATTTTCTGGAACATTTACTTTTTGACGGTATAACTACATAACGATGTAGCAGACTAAACTTTACATGTATGAAAGTGAATCCTTTTTACTAAAAGCGTATAATTGAAAAATTTTGATTCTGCTGTGTACAGGGAACTCTTCCACTGAAAGAACTCACAATTTGCAACCTGCAACAGAACTGCAACCACAGCCAAGCCCAGGAATTCGCTTTTCAAATAAACGGTAAGTTAAACTTGAAAGACAGTGGGTGTTGGCTACAAGCCCTGGAATGCTCTAATCATCCATTATGAGTTTTATTGCCAGTGTTGAATTGAACTGATCAATTAGTGTAACTGGAACTGGGTAATCGAGCAGGTTTGTTGCCAGTAGCTGCCAGTAGCTGCAAAATACGAAGACAAGGATTAAATTTGACTGGAGTATAAAGGTCGTACTTTTTCAGTCTAGCACTTAAAATCTGTCACTATGTTTGACCTCTGATGGTGGTCTGCTATGTTTGTCCCTCTCAACACCAAGGAATCAAAGTAAAAATTCTCATCACTTCAAAAACCAAAAGGAAACCACATGCTATTTTCAAGCTGCAGCATTTCCTATGTTGTCACATTCCAGTGATTCAAAGGTGCCGCGACCCACTTCACCTCTACTCAACCCCAAGACTAACTAGACTTGGGCCCCCTTCACCCTTGGTCAGGGGGCCAAACCGGCCTTAAAGGCCTTGCTTGTTAGAGAACAGGTGCACTTCAGTCAGCCCAGCTGTCGCAAAGAAAAGCCCAGCTACTGCTCTTAGCCTTGTCACTGCATATAATCTATGGCACATTCCAAAAACTACTCAGGTTAATGCTGGGCAATAATTTCACTTATCTTTTGAACTCTTAAGAGACGAAAATAATCTCAAACTTGATTTATTTTCATTAAGATGAAAAGGCAGCTGTCATGAATACAGAGACTCTAGGGAATTGGTCCTCTCCTGAGAAACAATAAAATCAATGAAGTCAGGGATTGAAGTAAAATACAGAGTAAAGTCAGTCCCAGTAATGATCAGTGTAAGGTTTCTGTTTGTAATTCTTTGTTCTTATTGAAGTCTGAAACATCTCTGCAATCATAATATTGACCCACCTTGATGTTGTTTTATCACATTTAGCTTTGCCATATTTCCCAGATACAGCTTGTTATTTTGAGATATTATATTTCAGTTGTTTTCTTTGTTCAGTATGGACCTTTATTTATCTTTGGAGAGGCTGATGGGAAGCATGTAGAGGAAGCATGACGAAATTCTTAGTCAAGTGAGAGATCCAATAGAATGGCAAATTCTCCTGTGAGACTTGTGCCTTCCTCTCACTGAGCAGAAAATATGAATCAGCCTAAGAAACGTGGGTGAATGGGTAGAGAGTGACGAAGCAAACACGCACCATGTCTGGTAAAAATTCCAGGAAGTCTTCACATGGTTTAAATTACTGTAGCTGTGAAAGTTACATAATGATAGTTAAGTGGTTTTAACAATAAGAGTTAGTAAGCTTTATGTGGCTGTTATAGTTGTGAGGCCTTCAGCGGTACTTAAACTGTAAAAAAAACCAATGCTTTTCAAGGGTCGTGATCAAGTCTAACATGAGGAGTTGGAACCGATCTAGATACAACAGATGAGTCTAAAGTGACTGTTTATTAAGAAAGAGTCAGCAGACAATTACAGTATGAAGCCAATAGCTACAGTATCTGTGTTGGTTATCTGTGGTATGTGTAGGGCTGACAAAGGGAGATTCCAGGTCTTTTCATCCCAGGTCCTGCTCATTCCTCCTGTGCAGGCCGTGGGAGGACATTTAAATGCCAAAAGCAGCAGGTCAGAAAGAATTTTCTGGCAGAGGTCTATCATGTGGTTTTCCGTTATGACTATGTGTAACACTGCCTTATTTTACTTAAAGCCAACATGCTATAAACAGTCAAGATAGCAGAGCTGTTCAGAGAGTTTGAATGCCATTAATGATCAACCACCGTGGCTTAGTTTCCTTTGGACTTGGTGACACTTTCCCTTTTTGAACTTGTGACTGTTGAACCCTACAGGTGTTAGCCTTAACCCCATCATTGTCTACTGTGCCAGTCAAGAGGAAATGGACATGTGGTTTGGACTGCTTAAAGAAAATATTGAGGCCAATGGAGGCACTGCAATTGCCCCTGAAAACTACACAAGAGTCAAAGTAAGTTTTATTTTTGGTGCCACCTTTCACCAAAAACTTCATGAGCCACATTTGTTATGTGAGAAAAGTCTCCGGAGCTTCCCAAAGGAAAAACATACATGCAGGTTCAAACATGCAGTCACATGTGGTCATGTTTTAATCCATGTGGTGGATTAGCCAGAATAATGTGATGGTTTCAATCACTTCTGATAAAACAGGATGTGTGTGAGCATGTAGATTTGGTGAGTCAAGTAGGTCATGGTTGGCTCTCCCTGAGGACTGGATTCGAGGGAGTGGCCTTGACCGCATCAAAATCTACATCCAACTGCCCATGATATGTATGCAAGGTTAAAGTACTGACTCCACACCCACAGCTGGAAAACCGCTGATGAAACACCTACACCAAGATCAGAAAAAATAGCTGTTTTAAAGCCTTGGCTTAGGACCATTTTAGATAAACAAACATGACATTCTAAGAAACAAAACTACATCAACAACGTAATTAAGTTTGTCCTGTTCATATTCACTTTGTTCATGATTCTCTGCCATTCCTGTTATTCCCTGTTTATACTGTAGCTACACAAAGAAGAGACACTCGAAGGGCGAGAGGAACTGAGGAACTCCATCAACAAAGAGCCCATCTATGAGTGGGAAGGTTCTCAGAGGGACAGCCTGGGTCCGATCACCTATGTGACTAAAGTCCGTCTACAGCACCTCCCTTGTCAGGTATGACATCTCATTGCTCATCAAGTCATTTAGAATCATTTATGTCGAGCTACAATGGTGTAAAACACACAGTCTTTGCTCCTCACGGTTAAAAAACAACAACATAGAGTACAGTAGACCGAAACCTGTGATACATACGCATTTTAACACTCTGGGATTTTTTTCCCAACGTGACAAGCTGGGAAAATCACTAATTCCAGGTGACTCACATAGTTTTCAAATTGCACAAGACACACATCACCTCAACATAATGTAAGGAGTGACTGATAAGGGTGGGGCCATGGTCTATTATATTTGTTTTGCTTTTAATACATGACATAATGTTAGACACCTGCAGCCAACAAAATGCTAACTACGTGACACTGCTAAACAAATCAGAAGTGCAAAGTAATAATTCTTCCAAAAAAAACAGCAGTCATGACACAACTTGTAGGATATCTGTAATTAATTCTCTGTGGGAAATAGCGGCATCTCTATTGAAGTGTGTGAGATTTAGGGCCTGGGTGTGTGAGAGGCATTTGCCCAGCTCACGCAGTGACTCGACTCACCTCACAGCTGGAATGTCAGCTGTCCGTCCAGACACTCCCTCTGAAAGGGAGAGGAAACATAAACTGCCGCACCTTTAAATGCCCCCCTAACTGGTATGACAGAAGATCTTACTGGGATTCAAACTGCACATCTCAACAGAGTATTATGTGATAATAGGTTATTTGCATTCTGTGCTTTGCATTATTTTTATTTTTATATTGCATGCACACGGTCATATTATCGATCTTGCTTTCTTACTTTTGTTAATTACATCTATGTAAAAATCCACAAATTTTGGGTTTTATTTGCTCAAAGTTTATATTCTTCTTTCTTGTGACTGGGCAATGGATTTTATCTTTTTTATTACTTTATTTACTTTATCTAGTTTACAAATAAGAAATCTCAACAAGGATATGATATCTGTATAAGTATTATGAAACCTTGCATACACAATGCATACAGTGGCAAACATACATAGGAAAGGTCTCTGCTTATGTTGCTAACAAATAAATGCTGTCCCATAATTTAAATAAAATAGGTAAACTCACAAGTTTCTCATGTCTACAGGAACAAAGTGACAGACTTCTGGTGATGTACCCATCAACACTCATCATCCTATCAGAAGAAAATGACGGGCTCTTTTATAAGGTACCATTGAACTCACTAACCTTTTCTTCTAAATCATTACCTTGGATATTTGCATACTGTATTGTCAATGCTTGCATCAGAGTCATGTTTAAGTGTCACTGTGATTACAGGGAAAACTTCCGCTCAACATGATTACTGTGACCACACCCTGCCAAGATGTCAAGCCAAACACATTTATGATCGAAGGTAAATACACTGAACCAGTGAGCTGTTACATGACACGCTCTTAAATACATGAGCATTGTAAATATCCATGTTAAAGGGATTTTAATGAGTGTACATTCTTATGCATGTTTTACCCTGAGTGGCCTTTTCCATGAATCTACTAATGTCACAAAGTTTAACCCTCCATGAATGAGCTGGTTTTATCCCCAATGAATGACAATCTGACTTTAGCACATTCCAGTGAGCGACTGGACCGAATGACAGGCTTTGTCCCCCTCCTCTCTCCCAGGGAAGCTGATCAACCCCATAGTCGTGTCCTGTCTGGATAAGACTGAGTTCTGCGACTGGATCCAGCATTTCAAAGCTGCTGACGTGCCTGTTCTCAGCCCGCCGCCCCCTGTGTATGACATCATCTACACTCCAACACAGAGAGAGGTAAGGCTGTCCTCCTTTCTTTCATAGCCACTGATGATCCATAACTATCAAGCCAGCTATTTCCACTTGGTTTGAGAACCTGTGGGTGGGGTGACCTAAGTATGAGGAAAAGCGATAAAGACGTAGCCCTACCTCTTAAGTAAATTTATATCCAGGCATGAAATGACTATTACATTCTCTAATACTACAAAATCAATGCTCTTAAATGTAACATTTTGATTTATTTTATCTATCTAGTATATTTTAAATCAAATTTTTTTGTTCTATAAACTTCAGGTTCCACAGTTTGACAGGTGGAGTGGAAACAGCCAAGGGAGAAATGAGTCCTTAAAGTTCAGCCACAGTGGAAGTGGGTCTCGTAACCTTCAATTACCAATACTTGAAGACAACCCTCTTTCCCCTGGATATTCTGAACCCCTTTGTGTAAGTGAACTGTTTGCTTCTTCTCGCATAAAGTATTCAGAAACTTAACCGAGTACCACACTATCAAAACAGTCGTACGGCTCTAAATGTGGGTGGAGTTAGTTCTACAACTTCTGAAAAAAATCTTGTTTGTTTTGGTGTATCAGAACAGCAATGCTTTTCTTCGCAAAGTTAATTATTAAGCACCATCTAACTGACCTGCTCCTGTTACAACAACAAAGGCTGAAGTGGTTGTATAAAGGCCGTGTAGGAATGTTTTTTGTTTTCTTTTTCTAAAATATCCAAACTTTCCAATGCCTTTATTTGCTGATTCATCACTGAAAAGTTTACTTGTTAACTTTGGAAAAAAGAAGAGAGGCACTCTGCATTATCAGGAGTTTTGAACTCCCTAGGGAGAGGGTCTATGTAGGCCAACTGCCCATCTAATTAGCTTAAAGTGGAAAAGGCTCAGTGCCCAGAAGACATGTTATTGTTCAGCTTCTGACCTGAACCTACAATCTCCCAATTAAATTGATGGAAACATTTTTCTCTCACGCTTAGACAGCTATACTGGGGAAAAAAAAAAACACAAAACAATGCAGAAAGTGAATGCTGTGCTGTGCTGGGTGGAGAGGTAATTTATAATGTGTATTTTACAAACACAGAGTAGTTCAAATTCCCAATGACACCTGTGTTGCAAAGCCACTAGTCTTAACTAACTCTTGCTCTGTTGTGATTGTTATCCTGGCAGTACAACTCCAGCCGTCCCTCCTCAACAGAAACTGCACGTCTGGGCAGCAGAACCAACAGCGTGTCTTCCCACACGAAGCCTGAGCGTGACCTGCGACCTTTGTCCCTCCGCTATTCGACCCCCCAGCGCAATTCCTACGTTCATCCTGCGGAGAGCTCAGGGCTGTCTCAGATCTACAGCACCCCCTACTCTGCCTTGCACCGCACCAGCCCACAGAGTCTGGAGAAAACCCCGCTTGTAAAGGTAATTTAGTCTGGCCTCTAACTTAACCAAATATCCCCCTCGAGACTGCTGGCTTATTTGACATATCATGTGCACAGCAACTAAAATAGAAACACCAAGTAGTCTGCTGAGAGGAGGTTGTGATGTATACAGTGTTAACAAATGGTGTAATAGTGATATTTGTCTCAAATAGGTGTTGAAAGATTCATCTATTTGACAGTGCAGTAAGTGAATGAAATCTTGAGCAAAATGTCAAAACTTTACTGAAAAAGGTCTCCAAACCTTTTTCAGTGAAGTGCACAGATAAGCACAGATTTGTAAGATAACAGAGTGGTGTCACACTACATCTGGCATTAATCCGAAGCCTGCACTCTGTAATCTGACTCGAAATCCTATAATGAAGTGTGGCTTATGTGATTGCCATGTATGAACCTGAAGAATGCGAGACAGAAGAATGAATTTTTTTTTTATAAGCACTTGGGGAATTTAACTAACTCCTGCATCTGTTTGAACCTTTTGTGATCAGTCTAACAGCTGGAGCACCCCTCAGACGGCTCTGAACTACTCCCTGAATGTACCCCAGCGCCACTCAGACCTGTGTGCACCCCGACAGCCTTTGTCGCCCCTGTACGATGAGCCCTGCAGCCCCGAAATCTACTCCCTGGATGAAGCTAGGCCAGTGGTAAGTAGGTCAATGATACTAGATCCATAGGTTCAGTTTACACCTGCACAGCTTGTCTGATATCATGAATTCCATGCACATACGTATACACATAGGTCGGAAACAATCAATCTAGTTTTTTCATCACAACTATTACTGAATCAGTACCACGTCTGCTAAAAATGCTTAAATCTGTTCAAGTTCATCATTTTATTTTTGACTTCTTTTTTTTTCTTAGTGGAAAAACTAAACTAAAATTAAAACTAAACTGAACAGCATCAACAGCGCACAGAAACCCATATAATGTAGTATGAGAGAAACCCATATGATGTAATACTTGCACACAAGATGATAATGAAAAATAAAATGTCTCTGACAACACTGAACTAATACAGATATGCAACTCATTCTACCGTATTTTATAAAATGTTTCCAGTTGGTGTTACTGGAAATATGTCTCATATGTCACGTGGTTTAATGGAAACAAACATGCTCAAACAACATTTCCTGCATGTCTTGAACAAGTCTGTTATCACCATCTTCCATCTTTCCTCTGTACAGCTCTGACTACACCTGGCACTAATCTTTCTTCAGAATAAACATATACACACTTAAAGATTATTTGATAATTTCGCCCTTTGTATGAACCTTTTTTTGTATCACTGTAATAAAAAAAAATTAAATATCTAATAAATTGTTTGAACAATAAAACAATAAAATAAACCCTATCATTCTCTTCTTGGTTGAAAGATCTAAAATCTAAATGAATCAAAAGTTCCTCACTGCAGTTTACTTTGTTAATGATGCATTTAGATTATTTTGTTTGGAATTTATCCAAGGTATAATGTGATCACAGCCTGACCTTCTAACCTTCCCTCTCTGTTCTTCAGCACCAGAGCTGGCAGGAGGAGGCTCACTACCATCAGCCCCCCCAGCTCCTACCCTCCTCATTCCAGCTCCGCACTCCTCCCATGGGCAGGCGCTGCAGGAGAAGCCTGGTCCTGACCAACTCCCAGGGCCACGCTTTAGGCCTGGAGAGGGAAACTCCTCAAAGTCAAGCGGAGCAGAGAGCAGAGGCCGTGTCAAGGCTAAAACTGCTGCCGATGCCTGGCCAAGTGCAAGAGCAGGTGAGAAACATAAAGATACTCATCTCCCAGGACACTCCGGTTTCTGGAATGCAGCAGTACAAAGTGCAGCCATGGTGGACTGTGTGGTAGCACAGAATGCATATATACTTGTTCTGCAGGTGATATTTAAACAGGTGCTATAAATAAAAAATATTTGAGGAAACATGAGAATATTTGTTATTGTTGATCGTGGGAAGTAACTTTCTTTTGTTGTCACATCTGTTGACAGATACTCCTCCCATCAAGCTCTATGATGAACACTTCTCAGATGTCTTGTGGTTACTCACCAGGTAAGAACTAAAGGCATGAAAACATAAAACATTATTGTTTATGAAGCGTAAGCCAGTGTGTAGAATCAATGCTTAGGAATGCCTGCCAGTTAACAATAATTATATGCTTCCAGCCATCACAAAAAGAAATATCCATCTTCCATGTAATGTAATAAATGAAACTGAATAATTACAATTAAAAAGAAAACAATTATTATGGCACAGCCAAGTATAATTTGTAGTTCCATAGAGAAACAACAGGAAGTCAAATCTCAGCTGTAACACTGCAGGATCATATTTCTTAACAAGTGTGAATTATGAAAGTCAACACTGCCAGCCGCCTACCTAAATAACACCAAGGACAGACACAGAGCATTGCTCACACTCCATTACACCTAAATTAAACACTGCATACATGTTGGATTTATTGACCTCTTGGGTCTGTCACCAGGTAGTCAGAAGGTTAAAGGCTACAGAATTGAAAGTCCAGGAAATGCGCAAATGTGCCAATGAAATGGAGCTTAGTGTAGCTCTAAATACCATTTGTGCAAATGTCCCATGGGGTAGGGGGGGCCCAATGTAAGGGAACACTATTCCATAAACAGGATTTTTTCTAGACTGTGATGGACAGCATACAACTGGACCAGGGTCACACTCTCTTATCTAGGGATTCTAATATCACCTATGAAAATATTTAATCTCACTTTGGTTACATTTCAGCAAAGTTGTTATGACAAAGTCACTTTGTTGCACTGTCAGAATGAAGTTGGTGTGGAAGTGGCATGTGGCGCTACTGGTTTTGCAGAAAGCTTATATGTTAGGACTTGGCCGATCACGCCATAAGTACGCTGGGACTGTGCCCCAGTTTGTTCAGCCAGGGCGAGTCTGTCTGTCATTGTTTGAAGCTAAAGCCTGGGAATCTTCTCTGACTTACAGATCACCACTCGTACCTTGAACCCATAGAACCAGATGACCAGGAAATGGACTATGACAACATTTGGGAGTACGATTGTGATACAGGAATGATTCAGCCAACGTCTGGAATTTCAGCACACTGGACAGGATTAGACTTTGGGGCCAGAGGCCTTGGTGCCATGGCAACCCAGCAGAGATGGTCATAAAACATAACAATAGCCCGGCACTCGTCTGGACGTGTGCAAACAACAGATCTCTATCAGAGGGATAATAAAAGCCAACTATCACAGCCTGTGTTGGTCCTGTTATGTACAGTACGAACCACAAATCCCATGAACTACTTTAGATGTCGGGCAGTAACGAAAGACTAATGAGTTCAGGAATGTTGAAAGAAAACAGGTCAGAAATCCACTGTCTGTTTAACATGTAGCATTCAAGAAAGACAGCAGTGTATATACCTTGTAGCATTATTCTTATTTTTCTAATTTCTTATAGGATTGCACTGTAAATTGTATGTTAACTACATGTTCAGTTAATATTTAAGGTACTGTTTAACCTGCTGTCCAGTTTATGTGTTGTTATCTATTTCATTTTATAAGTCAAGCTATAAAAGGCATTCCAGCAGGGCTTGTTATAGTAAAGGATGTATATTTTTGTAAAAATTGTACAGTTAATATTTTATTATATTTCACTGTCACAGCAAATAGGTTTCAACTGACTGCCTTTACAGTGCTAGTAATACTATTACTGTGGAAAAATGGATGTAACTGTGTGGTTTTCTTTTATAAATATTTTGTTTGAGGTGTTTATTTATATTCTAAATAAAACTGGAAAAGTGAACTAGATAAGTTCATGTCTTTATTTTTTCTAATGCTAGCGACTCTGATAATATATCTTACATACAGTAGTATATTTGGGTGTTTTGCAGCAAAATACCTACATTTATTATTATTATTACCTAAAGAAGAGTGATAAATTGGTGATGATTTTTTTGCTGAGCTTCAGTTTAGTTTATTAGGCTGTAGCTGTTCTTCCTAGTGTTCAACACATAGTTCACAAAAGAGTTCTGATCTCTTTCTCTTATACTTAAACACATGAACTCAAGTCAAGGTGAGCTGCACAATCAACCAGATCAGTGCAGTACACATTTATAAATCCTACAAATTCCAGTCTGGTTTTTAGAGGTTGCAATGTCTTCAAATTTCCATCATATCAAACAATAGCAACTAGTTAAATATCTCAGTAGTTTATAAATGACTATTGTATGTGTTTCATGGTACTCAATATTACATCTATGTAACAACAGTGTTATCATAGTTGTAGACCCTGGTCAGACCTTGCATCATGAGGTATCTGAATACAAATGTCTGTGTTTATTCATACCTGGTGTTAAAAAGCCCCTCCAGATATGTCTTCATAGATCACTCCTTATTGGATCTGACTTCTCCAATCAATATGCAAATAAAGAAGCTCATTTATAGCCGAAACCACAGTGAATTTTAATTTTAAGTTGAACAGGTGGGATTTGCAATGTTTATTTGCAGTTAAAATTCACTATTCTACTAAGAGGCTGACGGTAAATTGTTTTATGTAGGTTTCTGCAATCAGTCACTACACCTGATTCTTATACTTGGTTTAACTGCATGATATATTTTACATTTTAATGACAATTGAATCTTTGGGTGTTTTTGAATGTGTATTTGATAATGTGAACTGTGGATAGTGTATCTCCCCACAAAGGAATAAGAGTGTCAAAGGTGGAGTGTAATTCAGGTGAGCTCTGGCAGTATCATAAATATTAAGCAATCCCAGGACATCTGTGGAACCTCAGACGTATTTAAAACACTCAAATACTGCACTGTTAGCGTGATGAAATGAGCATGTCCACTGAGTAGGCTGTCCTTCAACGTCTCCCAGGACTAGAAGACTACTACAGAATGTGAAAAATTGAGTTCAAGACCACCCAGGAATAGGATCTGAGTCATTAGATAAAAATGTGTCCACAGTGTGTTCAGATCTTGTATTAGAGCTGTACACATGTGATCAGATTGTTTTTGCAGTCTGAACAGGGTCATACTGGTTGACATATTTTGTTTCATGGCTCAACATTGCCATCTGCAGGTAATAGGTACAGTATGTATAAGAGAAACCATGCATAGGCCGTGATGTTCCAAGAATACCTGCCCACAATGTTGACAAGATTATTATTATTTATTTTATAATCAACTAAATTATTGATTGGCAGAGTCACTACTTAAAAGTGAGAGTGATTTTTAATACATTACTTAAAAACTGCAGGTCAGTTATGATTCTAACATCAACTCATGTCACCCTCTAGTGTTTGAAAAGATTCATGTTTACGTTTCAGAGATTCTGGAAAGGCAGGAGACACATGCATGTTAAAAGTGCTTTTAATCACATTTAAAGTGAATGCCATTACATCACAGAACAATCAATTTGACACAATGGTTCACAGTCAACTATACAAAAGGTTATATTGAAAAACAAAATGTCTCTCATACAACACTGGCACAGAAAAAGTCCCCATAATTAAGTATACATTCATTAGGCTGTCTTATTAATGTGTCTTTTTTTAAGTTTGCAGTGCAACAAATGCCATCTCATTCATTTAGTTAAATGTTTCCAATTAGTGCTACTGGAAATATTTATCATATGCCATAATTATAATGTGATACAATGGAAACAAACCTGCTCAAACAACATCATCCTACATGCCTCAAGTAAACCTGTTATCACATGTCCATCTAAAACTGCAGTAAGCACCTCTGACTAAACCTGGCAGTAATCTCCCTTCAGTAAATGCAGAGCTTCTCTCTGCTTTGGTCATTTCATGATCCATATGAATATTCTTTTTTGTTTTACATTACATACCATTGTGATTCAATTGTCACAGAAATGAATAAAATCTAAAGTAATAAAGTAATTACAGTGCAAACACATAGCAAACTGACTTGTAGCAGCACATCAAACATTAACATGACACATTTCAAGATACTTCAGCCAGTCATAATCTAGTATATATTCATGGAAAAATCATCATTTCAAACTCAGCATATTAATAGCAGCAGATATCAAGACTCAGATATTAGCCGCATGGTTTGTTTTATTCTCGCTAACTGCTGCCTCCACTTTGACATACTTCCGCAGGTATCGGATGGCTGAAAGGGCACTTACATTTGCCAACAGAACTGTGGAGAGATACAAAGAAAAGCTGAGTAATCATCGCATTATTCATACGTAAGTTCTTATTCTTTATGTCAATACAATGTCATTAGCCCATCACAGTCCATTCTTCATATAATATTTCATTCAAATACATACCAGCCTTCCAGGTGTCTCCATCCTGTGGGTTTGCAGTTTTCAGCACCCATGAAGCAAATGCAATACAAACTAGACACATATCAGAGTGTCTGAGAGGCAGGAGGGAGGAGTCCAACCCTTTCAAGAAAATGACAGATATATACGGCTTCCTTCCGTTAGGGTTTCACACAAATGCACATATGTTAACAGTCATCCATAGGCAAACAGTAGGAAGTCAGCGGGAGAGTGAGTTTAACTGGTATTAGCACACCGACAGCTGAGGACAAGCCTCCGTTAATGTGTTGGAACTTCCTGTTTAGGTCAAACTGTGACCCAGTCAAAGCCCAGCTTTGACAGCACCCATACTAATTACACTTATGTAAACAAGGCAAATGATATTTGACATCATGGCTTTTAAAAGCTGTAAGATAATTCTTACGACAGCTGCGGAATGCCAGATGCCATACCACTGTGCTATAAGTTATCTTAATTAAAGCTTTTTTGACATATAAGAAGTTCAGTGGAGCGATTTCATTTCCCTCATAAATTAGAGTGTTCTACTGGCAGCTTAGAGGGGACACTCATTGAGTCAAGTCAAGTTATCACGTACAACCACGTTCCCCTGACAGCTGAGGGAAGAGTCCGTCCCGGTCATGACAGCAACAGCTGACTGAGTGGATAACATATTCTCCATTACTTCTGTCTAAATACACAAAGTGTGTAACTGGAATACAACAGTTTGGCTCTCCTTTTTGTTTGTCAGTATTTGCGCACCTTGATTAACTGTCAGTCAATGGGTTATGAAAATAATAAAATTTTCTCAAGTGCTGTAGCTCTGATGTAGCTTTGCATGAATTTCACTTCCATATTTCTATTTAATGCTACTTTATAGTAGTAAAAGTCCATTTACTTGACAGCTTTAGTTACTGGTTACTTTTGAGATCTGTCTTTTACACTGTAAATATTATAACAACACATTGTTAAAGATTAAACTAATGTTTTCCAACATTTACCTAACAGCTCCACCAAATACTGATTTCTCCCTTTAAACTTCCGATATGGTTTTGTTTCGATAAATATTAATATTGTCCAAAACTGAAAACAGATTTGTGTATCAGAACTCTCCCATTAGTCACGTGATGATTTTTCTGGTGTACCTGTTAATAAAATGTGATATAAAGTATTTCAAACCAGCTGCACCTTCAGATGTCACAACGGTAACATGGTTCAGCAACACTGATATCTCCATATTAATAACAAAATGTCATACATAACAACATAACCAGAGGGACTAAACCAGGATTTTCCTTCAACACTTAAATTACTTTTTGCTGCTAATAATTCTGTACTTAAGTATTTTTCATGGAGGACCTTGTAATTACTTTACATATTAGTGTTTTGATGCCTTTGTTGAAATAAAGGAACTGGGTGTCTTTAACTCCTGCTGTCAACATACAGTAAGCTGACTTACTTGGATTTGCGACAGCGGTCTGCAGATCCTCATATCTGAAAGGCTGCTGTTGTAGCTGTTTGGAGATCCTCTCTTCCAGGTGGTGGAGAAGTGGATCAGGAACAAAATCTTGATTTCCCAGGGCACTGATGGGAGTGACAATCCTACGAAGGGACTGAGTTTTTTGCATTACACGTAAAGGCAAAGAGTTTGAGTTCTGCTTCTGCATGGCACGTCCAGTTAAGTGACTATTCCTAAAGGAGAATGATTTTGGCCAGAAGAAATCCTCTCTGAGGTCACTATCTGTGAAGAAATTATCATATACATCTGTTGAAATCTTATTTGCGCTTGACTTACGGCTCAGTCTTGTTACCACCCTCACAGGCCTTTGGTCATTTTTATCCTCTTCATCAGAGGAATCGTCAGAGGATGAGGAGACAAAAAAATAATCATAAGCCTCAGGAAACTGCATGTTTCTATTTGCTGAGCGAGAGCAGGAGAAGATTGGCACAAGTTCATCTTTGGCTTCATCTGCTACTGTGATGAGAGGATAGAAGAAGGTATCCGTATCAAACTCTGAGAAGAAATGGTCATAAGTTTCAGGAACAGAATTTCCATTGGTGAAATTGCTGGTAATGCAATCTGTCGGTGGCTGACTGGGAGTTGACTGCTTTCCACCAAATAAATACTGAAATAAATCTGTGAGAGAAATTCTGTAGCTTTCTGCTGAAACTGAAGGTAGAGAGTTCAAGTCTTGTTTTGGCACATGTTTGTCAGTTACATACTCCAAGTTTGCACATTCCTCTTCTTCTAAAGGTTGTAATGTTTGGCTTTCGTATGTGTGATTAAAAGACTCAGATTCAAGGGCACGTAGATTGTGTACACTTACATTTTTTGACATTTTTCTGAGGGACTTCTGAGTGCCACCAGACAAGACTGGTTGAGAAATGTCAGTCGCGGTTGTTAAAGTCATACATGTTGGATAAATAACCACAGGTAGGCTGACCGAAACTGGTTCACTTTCCCACATGACACTTTTTGAAGAGGATGCATCAACTGCTATGGCAGAGCTTGAATTTGAGTCAACAGGATCAGGGACAGTGGACGCTTCCATGCTAGTTTGTCCTAGATTAGACTCATCGACCTGACTGAAAAAGCCAGAATCCATTATTAGCAAGTCAGTGTCCTCGGTTTCTTGTAATGGTGGGAGGGAGCTTGGTGGATTGTTGTTGATAGCTCTTAAACCTAAAATATCATTTATTGTCAGCTTCTCCATTTCCCTCCAGAAGGATGACATGGCAAACACTGAACACTTTGAATCCACAGGTTCATTTTCCACTTGGGTTGTCACCATGGAAACTTCCACTCCATTAGCTAATTCACAGTTTGATTCTTCTGTGACATATGATACATCCTGGCCTTTATCCTGAGATGTTTCCTCTCTTTTCTCAGCTGTTGTGAGGATTTGTGATTTTTTTTCTTCACATCTGGTGTCACTTGGACTTAGAGAAGAACAAGGACTTCCCAGTGCGTCTTTGCTATTTTCATTTGAGAGTGATTCAACAGATTGTGTTTCCAGAGAATAGCGAGTAGATATTAATGTATTATTTGAAAGACATACTGATAAATCTTCAAATGCAGAGAACTTGGGATGTGTTTGTGTCTCTCCATTACCTATTTGATTCATTTCACCACATGGAAAGTGATTCTCACCCATTACTTGTGCCAATGCTACTCCACCTCTCTCAGTTGTTTGATGTTTCACTAATGAATCTGTTTGTTTGGATGATTTTTGATCATCTGGAGGGAGTTCTATTTGGTTCACTAATAGATCTACACTGGAGGAGTTTTTGTCAAGTGATAAACTGTCTCCATTTGATGGTGAGTTGCCACTTTGGGTGGGGTCATTCTCATACGATGAAGAACTGGTGGTTTTTAATTGAAGAGTTTTTGTGGTGTGATCAGCCCGTTCTTGCACACCAGAACCGTTCACAGAATGAGGCCTAGTTTTTTCCAGCGTATAGCTATATTGGTATGTGTCATGACACCCAGTTTCCAGCTGTTGTGCTTCAGCCAGTCTTTGAAACTGTGAAAGGTTGTCCATGGCAGAGCTTCCAGTCTCCATACCCATGACAGACTTAGCAGTAGATACTGTGTCATGTTGGCAGACTTCCACATCAGGATCATTTGACTCTGCACTCGGTAAAACAGTCTGCGTTACTGATTTGACCTCATCTGCGCAAGGCCGTTCATTTTCACGAGCGAAACTATGATTCATTTTATTAGACAGCTTGAGGCTCTCAGCATGAGTGTCCTCTCTTTCACAGTCTCTCTTTTCTGTGGTAAGGGTTGATTTGTCTGTTTCACAGTCTGAAATTGAAAGTGTCATCCCTGGATGTTCATTCAGTCCATCTTTTGCTTTTAATTTTCTGCATGGCTGTAAATCTATTGCTACATTACAAGCATTGCTTTGTGCTGACACAACACTGTAATCACTTTGACTTTGTAGGCTTGCAAACCTGTCATCTGTTGTAATAGTTTCAGTCCAGCTAGCTTGTTTGAAAACACTGTCTTGTAACTTTAGGTGTTGAATGTCACAAGAAGGAACAGAGTGGGAAAGATCTTTTGCTCTTTTTTCTTTAACGTTTACAGGGTGACCATTTGTGACCAAGCATGTGTATAAAGGAGGTGTGAAGCCATAATTCATTTGTGGCTCTTTTAAACAAGGTAAGTAAAAATCCTCTGGAAGGCATGGATCCGCTCTTCCCTTCCATAAGAACTGTTCTTCCTCTGAGTCCTCATATCCAAAACCACTTTCTGCTGGTTCAACACTAAGTCGCCTTTTCTTTCTTCTCTTCCTTTTGAAAGAAGCAGATGGTGATGACTCTAGGCTTGATGGTTTACTTGAGATTTCTGAGATTTCATTTTTGTCCTCCTTGCATTTGACCTTTGTCACCGCATCTAGACCTCTGGATGAATCAGTGTGTTGGCTTTTAATGAGAGTCAGAGGGTTCCTCAAAAAATCTTCCTGCGTAACGTCATACAAAGGTGTACATGTTTCCTCTTCCAGATTTATCACTTTGTTAGAATGAGGTGTTACTTCTGACCAGGCAACCTTCCCCGGTTGTGAGTCGTTTGACTCTATTATCTCATATACTCTGTTTTCTGTGCAGGCTTCCTCTCTGATGAATAACTTAGTTTCAGGGTGAGCTGATTTGTAAGTGTGCAGCATTGAGTTACTGGCAGAAGGTTCAGGGGAAATTTTGGATCCAGGCTCATCTGTTTTCATTGTGTTTATGTTGCTGACGGTGTTGACAGCCTCCACGGTCTCTCTGCCAACGACTGTTTCACCCCTGGCAGACACAAAGTTTAACTTGGGGATGTTTTTTGGCAAAGTACAGCCAGTGCAGTTGGCTTGCTGCCCATCACTACACTGCTCCTCCTCCTGTGCTGCTGCTTCTTTGTTTTTTCTAGCTCCCACTTGGTTTGGTTCAGTAATTTTTTCAGCCTCTGTAAGGCTTTTCAGTCTTTCAAAGAACATATTGACAGACTGCAGGTGTATATCCTCCTCACTGCCCGAGAGGACGCTCTCCATTCCTCCCATGCTGTGTTTGCTGAAGTAAAGCTCCACAGGAGAGCCTTCACTGTCTGGGGGACCATCGATAGATCGTTCAGCCTCTACGAAGCCTGCTGTCTGGCCCACTTTCTGATCCCTGTGAGCAAGAATGGACCCTGTATCATCCATGTCGCTCATACCTGAGTCATCCACACCTGCTAATGAAGGAGGGAGGAGGTTACACTCCTCGCACTCTGCAAAGAAGCATTCCCAGTCACGGTCACAGATCTCAACACTGTAATCAAAGTCTTCCATTCTGACAGACAGACCTCAGTGCAACCTATAAAACCAATCAGAAGAACTGTCATTAGAATAAGCACTGCTAAAAACATTTACTGCTTTTTATTTTAGTATGATAAAACAATTAAGCAACAAAACAGACACAGAAAATGCTATTTAATTACAACATGTTAGATAAAGAATGTATGTTAACGATAAAAACAAAAATACACAAATACTTACTATAACTTTTCACATGTCAGGGTTTTCCCTGGATTTTCTGAGGGCTCAGATGGTGATTTGTCCTTGTAATTTCACTAACTGTGTTAAAGACTTAAGAACAGTATTGTGGAGTCTTGGGGTTCAAGAAAATATTACCTTTTTCAATAAAAAACATATACTTTAGCATGATTTTGAACATATTTACTATCTTATATGGACACAGAATATTGGAAAAACATTAGAAACATTAAGAAACTTAAAACCAAATCTTGCACTGGCAATCAACTGTAACCATGAAATCTGAAAAGACATTTGGGTCAGTTTTGGGGCTCTCCACATTGATTTTACATGACTGTATCTTGGTTGGTGCCCAAAATGGCTTGTCTGCTGCACCTAAGTCTTAGAATGGTAGGGAAAACCTTGCATGTTAATTACATTACATTAAGCGTGCTGCAAAAAAACAATTTATTTTGATCTTTTAATTTCCAGTGCACAGTTTTAAACTGAACTAAATGCAACTGAATATCTCACTAAAACTTCATGTCACACTCTGTAACACATACCTGTGCAGTAAGGTAAAACTACCCCACATCAGGTCAAATATGAGTATGCCAGAGTATGACAACTTTATGACAACTGTTAATAATTTGTGCACTTGTTTTTGCATGTATATGAACTTTCATGCTGGGGTCCTACCTGTCTGGTTTCAGCTGTGATCCTGGTCTACAGGAGGAGAAAGTCTGGGAGGTATGAATCCACGTAGTACCACGTTGAATGTCCTCTGGTGGGCGTCCTTGGTCATGAGCACGGCAAGCCCCATGATTTGATAAATATAGAGCGGTGCTTCTGATCACGTAATACACGCAATGTTCTTACAGCAGCCATCTCCGACAGAGGCATAAAGTTTCAGATCTTTAAATAGCCTCTCTATTAACTGCTAAACGTGTGACACAGCATACTGTTTCTACCTTTACTTTGTTCGATTAGATATACCTACTAAAAATTATTTAATAACATTTACTTTGAGTTTATTTTTGCATCTTTCTTTTGGTGGTAGCAGTAAGACTCAACAACATTCAGATACTCAACCATTCACACAGCAGATATGCAGTCATGTGAGGTGTGAGTGCATGTGCACATTAGTCAGCTGATACCTTACTGGTGTGATGTCATGGGGTGAAAGTTGATCTGAACCTTTTCTCTGCAATGTTTCCAATCTCTGCTGGAGAGCAGATGGGCCACAGAGACTGGAGCTGCATGTGACTTATGTCACCCATCTGAAGCTGGATGAAAGAATGCAGACAAATGCATTTTAAAAAGTGTTATGCTAAAAAACACTGCTGGATTAATTGATGTGACATTTTTATGAACAGGCTTACATGCTGTAATATTTCAGCTGACATTTTAGCATAAGTAATCCTATGAAACATCTATATAATATGCTATGAATAATAATAAGTGAATAATTTATTGGTGCTTTATAACACTATAAAAAGAACAGTTTATACAATACCTATTATAAGTATTCATCCCCTTGGATGTTTTCCACTTGTATTGCTTTTATAAATGGAATTATGATTAACATAATTTTGCAACAAAATACCCTTTAATGTCAAAGTGAGTAAATTTCTACAACATCCACTCAAAGTAACAAAAGTATGTATTGTGAAATAAGTGACTGCATAAATATTCACCCATTTGAAAATGACTGACCTAATTCAATCCAGATTCAGTCAATTGGTGGTAGTAGTCGCACAACTAGTGAAAGACAGATCACTTGGGTAAAGTGAATGTGTCTCAAAAGTCTGTTATATAAAGACACCTGTGTCTAGAAGGTCCAGCAATTGGTCAATCTGTATTTCTGGCAACAACTGCACCATGAGGACAAAAGAACACTCCAAGCATCTCAGAAAAAAAGTTAATGTCAGAGGAAGGACATAAAACATTTCCAAGACAATGAATAACCCCAGAGTTCTGTTAAATCCATCATTAAGAAATGGAAAGAATTGGGAACATCATGCTGTGGGAATGCTTCTTGGCAGCAGGCCCTTGAAAAATAGAGTAAAACTGAGGTGTCCAGATGTGCAGACCTGACTGAGATACATTCACAAAGACTCAGTGCTGTGATTGTGGTCACAGGCACAACTTGTAAATACTGACTTTAAGGGGGTGAATATTTATGCAGTCACTTATATATTTTTAATTGACATTACTTTGTAGAAATGTGTTTTTGCTTGGACATTTAAGATTTTTTTTTTTAATTCTTGTAAAAAGCCAAATTAAATTTAGCATAATTCTGTTAGCATAGTTAAGAGGGGAAACATCCAAGGGCTGAATACTTAACAAGCCTTTGTAGAACCTTTTATTGTCCAGTTAGCCAATTAAACATAAAACCTATGTATAATATGTATTATTACTAATCTGTTTTATGGTATAATGAGAAATGTTCCATATAACTAAATAATTAAACCTCAAAACTTTATTTAGCCTTTTAAAACGTTTAAGCTGCAAAAAAGATATTTCCACTTTTCTTAAGATTTTTTTCACATACAGTTATCACAAATTGATTTAAGTGGCGCTATGATTTTAAAGTCAATCACAGGTTCAGGTTTTTGTAACCGGTTTTATTTTTAACTGTTCCTACTGGATCTGATTGGCATTAATATTTTCCAAATAACTTACATTACTTTACCTAAAATTAACCAATGAATATTTTGTCAACCACTGGATAACAATTATATTCTTATCTAGCTTAAATTACAGCACAGATGTCAGGCTAAAACCAAGGATTATTTTCTGCTTGAATGTGAAATCCACCATTAG
This sequence comes from Apogon talboti, assembly GCA_037367365.1. Taxonomy (NCBI): domain Eukaryota; kingdom Metazoa; phylum Chordata; class Actinopteri; order Kurtiformes; family Apogonidae; genus Apogon; species Apogon talboti. Next base: position 31,480,517 of record JAPQRQ010000026.1, on the reverse strand, counting down.
GGAAGACAGCTTATCTGAGGTGGTACTGAGCCTTTGTTTACAGCTATCAGTAAGACAATGTGATTACTGTGATTACTACAGTGCCATCCTTGCTCACAGAATGTCACTGACACTAAAAGATACCAAGATAACATATCAGTCCCGATCTCATTAACTGCTGTTAAACTGTGCTTAACAGATGTCTAATGCATCTTAACTGCACTTAAATACATTGATCAACAATGACAGTCTTACTGGTCACTTATAATCAAATAGTACCTTATACTATTGTTTTGTGAACTGACTACATATAAAATGGTGAATTTAGATTGTTTAATAAAAGTTTTTCTGCATCATGTTTAACTTACTTTTTATTTTGGACCTTAAAAGCTGAAATATAGCAAATTCTTGCACAAATCAACAAGGTTTTTCCGAATGGTGTATCTGCATCTAACACTTTCACAGGCTGTAAATACAGTCATTATGTGCCTAATTTTCATTTCTATAGACATTTATGAGAAACAGACCCCCTAATTAGCCAAACCACAGATTGGGCTGTGTGCCCAAGAGGGCCCTCTCAATTCATCAGCCGTGATAAAGGGGGACAAGCCAGGGCCTGTGTGGCTACTGCACCTGGGGCAGCGGGCCGCTTTGACACGGGTGGGATTCTGTTTCCATCAACAGGATTAGGCTCTCATGAGTCAGTTCTTGGAGTTAAGATTGAAATCTGTTTGGGCTGTTTCACGGCGGCTAATGTGAGAGAATTTCCCTCTAATTGTTTACCATGTCAGCCCCGGCAATTCAGCGTCAATTAAACAAAGCCCAGTAAACAGACACATTCAGCTCAAGCTCAGCGACATGATGTTTAAACAGAAGAAGTTTGTGTATGGCCCCGTTACCAAGCATCCTCAGTTGGTGGCATCTTTTGTGTCAAACAGGGGTGCAAAGTCTTAATTATGGCAAAGTAAAGGGTAGAAAAACAGAAAACTGTAGACAAAGATGCCTATTTTGGATCTTTGGTAACTGTTTAGAAAGCAAAGAGGAGGTTTAACAAGTTACTAATGCCACACAGGTTGATGTAGAAACCTCAGGGTGAGTTTCACTCTAAGAGTTACAAAAGAAAAAAAAACAAAAGGAGATAGAAGTAGATTAATGATTTATAAAGCACATGATTTACAAGTAATTATAGTCCATAAAACCACTCTTATTCTTTTTTCACTATCAGTAATATTAAGGTAACAGTACATTTTGTAGCATAAGTGAAACGTTTTAATTTTTGTTTTGCAGAAATAAGTCACAGTAATAGGGGCTAAACTGAGTAAGGGCTCCCAAAATGTATTATTTCAAAACTCAAACAGATAGGTTGTCTCTCCAGGGACCCAAACCCAGAAAAATAGACAATGAATTGCTTTAACATTTTTACTGACTTTGTTCACTTAAAGAATGTAGGGTAAGAATGTAACAAAATGTCACCCAAAGCTAAAACTGACGAGTAATGATGGTCAGCCAACAAAGTCAAATGATAGCACACACAACTGACTTTTACACTGTCAAAACTGTTTCTTCGCTCAGGAAAAATGTTGACGGAAATGATGCTGCAATGATGCCTTCTTACACTGTTCAGAGTCCAATTTGTTCAGCTTTAAACTTCTTTTACCTAATGTACCTTTCATCCTCTTCTCCGCACTCACATAAAATCATCTCATTTCAACATCGAGCATGTGATTAAGAGTGAGAGAATCACAACTGTCACAATCAAGTCACAAGTGTCAGCAAGAAATTGGTGACATTTTCAGGTCCATTTTTGTAAAAGAGAGAGATCCCTGCACACTCAGCAACTGAGCTGAATCCTTGTCTGTTTAGTTAGAAAAATAGTACTGTTGTATCATAACACTGCTCTGCAATTCATTTTGCCACTTGAGGATCCAATAAAAACCGATTTGAGACCCTTAAGTTTGGAAAACGCAGCTTGAAATGAATGATTGGATGGGTTTTTTTTAAGCTCAATGACATAATTATAATTGATGTCAACCTCATTCAATATTATTAAATAAATAAACTACATTTAACGGCAACGTCCTACTCCATGCTTAAAACACATGTTAAACCTGGTTATCTCTGTCTCATATAAGCATCAATTTGTGTCTGACTAATCTTTTGACATTAATTTTTTTTCTCTGAGCTGCTAAACTAGTTGTTGCAAATCTGTATCTAAAATTACAAAAACAACTTACATAAAGAGGTCATTTTTATGTTTTTCCTTAATCTGAAGGATTTACATGCATGTCCTAATGCAAATAAGTACCCTGCTTGTATTCAAATAAGGTTTCAAATGCAGAATTAAGTACTTTCAAGGTGTGATGTCAGTACTTTTACATAAAGAGCTGCATTTCCAAGGTGTGATGTTGGTACTTATACATAGAGCTGAATTGTCCTCCACCTCTGTATGTAGGCCCGTCGTTAGCTGTAACAGACCTGATTTAACTTTTGAACCCGTACCTTTAAACCCGATACCCGACTGTATTGAAATCCTGCAGCTCCGTCTCGTCTGCAGTCGACAGTTTTAGTCGTGGTGTAAAGACAGAGACCGCCTGCAGGCCCCCACGAGGATTATGCGTCCTGACAATGGTGCGATTTGATCAGTCGCACCAACAAAACATCATTGTCTTCTCTTCAAATGTCACACTCAGGTGTCAGTGAGTGCACCTACTGTTTGGAGATCGTGTCAGAAAACCACCAACTGTGTTTTGACACATTTATACTGTTCCTACAGGCAACTTTCTCAGCCTTTTATTAATGAAAATAACTCCAGGTGGATCACTTTGCTTTATCACTTGCTAAGTCAACGGTGTTAGCTAGCTTGCTAGTTAGCCAGGAACGTACTCATGTGAGGAGTTTATCCGATTTGGATAGGATACGGTCTAAAAATGACTTGACATAATAAAACAATTAACTTACTGAGTCCTCCTGTTTTGAGAGAGCACGTCCACAAGTTATAGCAGGGTGCAGTGCTTCGGTTTTGCCACAAGGTGGCGGACAATAACCGCTGTTAGGTCTGAACTGAGCCGGAGTCTGATACACAGCAACAACTGCTACTGTCTTGTGTTGTGTTCAAGGATATTTACAGTTTGAGGAAATTCCAGTAAGATTAATAAAGAACGCAAGGCTATAAGATATTTTCGGCCTTGTGGATCCCTCTAATTTATTACCCTCGAGGCAAAAAAATGCGCATGCGCAAAAACTGCCATAAAATTATCATATATCAATGTTTTTTTCTGCATAAATCTTTTCAGCCATGTCAGTTCTGCTTAAAACTACCAACAATTTTAATCATCAGGATTCAAGCCCTTTAAATGCTTGATGTCACTTGTTCTTTTTTTTTTTTTTTTTTTAATATTTTTTCTATAATTAATAATGTGGGGTTATTGCAGGTGAGTAGAGTCTTGGATATGCCAAGATGTACCAACAACATTGATTTCACTTTATTATTAATGTTTTATGTGAGATTTAAAAATTAGGTTGCAATGCAAGTTAATGAGGGTCGTACATTTCACAAAAACTACTAATGCAATGAAATCAGTATTATTACTAATGTTTGACATGTCCAAAGACTCTGATACAAAACAATGTTACACACCTCCACCATGTATTATATGGGAAAATATCTTATATTTTGTATTGTTTCTAAATGACAGAAATGTACAAAAATGGCCTGAGGGTTCCCTATAGGTAAACTGTCTAAAACTACTCATTAAAATAACTCAATGCTCCTTGTTCAAGTGCTATATATTTTGGCCAATGAGAATGTTACTAGTTGAGTTGTGCAAAAATTCACCTAAGTACTATGAACAATTTACTGTATCCTACTAATAATACTTACAATTATTATTATCTCATTGGCTATATATTTTGGCCAATGAGAATGTTACTAGTTGAGTTGTGCAAAAATTCACCTAAGTACTATGAACTATTTACTGTATCCTACTAATAATACTTACAATTAGAAGTGTCCCTGACTTATGCACATGCCTGGTAATTAATCATACAGTATATGCTTGTGGCTTAAAGGTATGAAGGTGTTCTCAGGAGGAATCATTAGAGAAAGGTAAGGTAATAGCACAAATGATACTTAAAGTGTTTAGGCTAGCATTAACAGTTATATTTGTATACAATGGAGCTACATACTGCAATCAAATAAATATAAATTTAGAAAAAACAACATGTGACTGGTGAATTCTTCTAAAAAGTGATGTAAAATGACTTGATGGTAAATGACAGTGGTGGGTCCCTGATGTGTCATGGATGTTTTGTAGGTAAAAATCTCCCTTAAGACCCTCACAGACAGCAGCTTACATTGTGCTGAAATGACTTTTCTTTCACTTCTCCGGCTGATGTGTCGTTACGTTTACTGTAGGTCAGGTTAGTTTATTGTGTCACTTTCTCATTTTTAGTGGGTTAGTGCATTCATTTTGTGGACTTCACAGTATAGTTTAAACCAGTTTTGACATGCAATGAAGAGGCTTTAAGCAAAACAACAAATGACAAGTGCTGGAGATTAGGAGAGTATAAACAAAATTTTTCCACAGTAAACAGTAGAGTAAAAGTAGTACAATTCTGACAATATTAGCGATTTCTAGGTACTTAAAAAGTATCTCAGACTTGGATTTGAGTGAATTTAGCTTTTCTTTCCAGAACTAACATGGGATGTCTCAGTGTGTGCAACATGTGCAACCAAAGCTGAGTGCACAGAGGACTAATGAAATCACAATTAGCTTTTAAATTTTTTTCACAAAATGGACTTTTATTAATTCAGTGATATTATGTGATAAAATGTGTTTGTACACAGCAGAGATGCTCTCTTTTTGAGGTTTGCTGGCTGCAACTCTTTTATAAAGTTTGATCGATTTATAAAATATCTGTAATCCCAGTAAAATATACAATTATTGTTTGTATTTATGTAAAATTAGCATTTTTAATTTAACTGTGAAAATGATCCACAATTTTTGTGTATAAGCTCAAACATTCTAATGTATAGTTATCTTCAGCTAGAACTTCCTCTTCATCATTTGCCAAACCGCAGCGTTACACATTAGCTAGTGTCAAGATATTTTTAGACATCTGGTCCTCCACGAGGCTGCTTCTTAGCATTTCCAGCCTTAAGGCAGTCTAGCTCCTTCACATAAAACTATTTGACCCATTTTCGCTGCTTCTTCCCTTGAAGTGAAACAGCACAAGTTTTTGTAAAGCGAGCCAGTAACGCTGAGCAGTGTTCAATTAAGGCAGCAGACGCGTGACGGCGGCCTCGGGGCCTGAGGTGTGGGGTGACCTTGGCTGACACCAGTCTGTCTCTGGTTTCTGTCCTGACTAGAGAACCCTGCAGACCTCATCAGAAGGATTAATTATCTGCTTTGAACAGCTGCTTGTTGTAACTACATTAACCAAATCTGTTTGTGTGCATAGAATGAATGGTAGATGTTTTTCAGGGTTAGGACACATTCCTTATAATTGCATTTTTCTCATCAAGCTATTTTTCTGTCATTACCTTTAACCTCCTGAGACCCAGGAAAGTAAACACTTTAGCTTTTTTACATAAAGTAACTGTCCTGATTGATTCTTTTCAGATAAATTTTTAAAGTAAACCTGTGAAACTCTTGTCCCTTATAGAGGACAAAAATGCCATCCTGGGTCTCAAGATGTTAAGACAGGGGGCTTGGGGTTGACAGGAAACAAGATGGAACACACAAACAAACCTCAATAAATGGATACTTTTTTTAGATTGAAAGAGTTTCTTTTATGCCAGGTTGAATCTTCTAGCCTCCACCTCTACTTGCTTGATGATTAAAGTCACTTAAATGATCAGGTCGCACATGGCAACAGGGCTCAAAGCACATAATAACAGAATTAAACAATAATCCTTATCTTACTTTTATCTAAATGTTTATAAATGACTTCCCAAAAGTTTCAGTGTGTCTAAATATTGGATGTTTCCTTTACTTGCAGATTCATTTCTACTCAGTCTCTGTGGATAACATCCTCCCTGTCCTTGTTTTTACCTCACACAAACTGCTGAAAAGCTGTTTACTCTGGGTTAACCATACGGCAAGACATGTGAGAAATCATTCATTTCTCAGCGGACTCGTGGGTTAATAAGTTATCTGGAGACAAAGAGCTGACAAGCCCAACACTACAATCCAAGCGATGGCCTTCCTTCCTTTGGCTCAGGTCAGGGGGGTTATCAGTGACAGGGGAACAATAGGAAGTGGTGCGACCAGTCACACCGAAGCGCTGCCACTCACCTCTCGCATGCCTCCACATAGATTGCACAGAGCGTTGCTGGGAAACAGAGCTGTCCTTCCACAGGGTTCTCATCACATGCAACACACCGGCTCCTGTGCTGTCACCACTTTGGTCAGGGTGTCACGTAGCATGAAACAGCCCCCTGACCTCATTTATTAGTGCTGCACACTGTCTGAGGCTGACAGCGATCATTTCAGGGAAAGTGGTCTTTTAGTGTACCACCATTGTGTGGGCGGAATTAGGTTTAATGCACGCTTCTGGGTGAAAATGTGTCAAATAGCATAGAAGTGCAAGATCAGATGTGATGATGATCATTATAAAGTTAAAGCAACCACTGAGCAGGAAATTGGTTTCTGTTAATCTTTTACCATTATATGCAATGCTTTTGGATTCCTGTTACTGCTCCATTAACATGTATGTGGTATTTTATGTCTACATACAACACTCATCTGAAATCTACATATACTGGGGCTTTTCTTTTAATTTACAGCTTCTAATCATATTCTGTAATATCACCACATGTTTGCAGCATCACTGCAAGAAAAATGCATCTTGAAAACTTTTCATGAGATGTTTTCAGCAAGATGTTTTTTCCAACCCACAATGAACACGTCCTCCGTCTGTTTATCACAAACATTTAAGATTAACACATTTGGAAGTTTGTGGTTTTCATTCGACAGGATGTGAATGAAGAATGTAATCTAATAAGGAACTAAAGCTGTTAAACCACTGTACTGGAGTAAAGGATAGAATATTTGACTCTGAGATGTGCTGAAGTAGAAGTATAAGGTGGATAAAATTAAAGTACACGGAGAAACTTTCGTATTTGAACGTCTCAAAAGTGAATGACAGTTTTTCTTAACTTAAAAGTTGAAAGTAGCAGTGGAATGGATAACTATAAGTAGGTATAAGTAGCTACAATTAGCATTGCATCAACCAGCTATCAAATAAAATAGTAATATACAACTAACACAATAATGCATCATATTAATAAGCTCAAAATAGAACCACATATCTGCTACTTTCTTCATTATTTCATCATTTCTTTAGTGTTATGTTTTTCTTTGTCTTAATATTTTCTCTAAAAAGTTCAATTGTGATGTGATGGTTTGCCATGTGAAGTTTAAGCACAAATTTATGAACGTGTCGCATTAAAATGTAAGTATTTTGTGTAATTTTCAGTAGCTAGTTTACCCTTAAGAGAGACAGTAGACGTGTGGTAATAAAATCAAAATTGGGACCTTGGCCCTTGTAAAAGTGTTATAAACAGATTTGGTCTGTAACATGATCACAGGGTATTCAGGGTGTCTCCTCCCCAGTAAGGAAAAGGCGTATTGCGCAGGTTGCAACCTTGTCAAATTCAGCCTGTAAATCACAGCCGGGTTGAGCAGGCTTGCAGTGCACACCCACAGACGTGAAGTCTATACACATTCAGTCTGTGCATGTGTGTGCTGTGCCCTGGCTGCCCTCTGGATCTGAGTCAGCCTGTTGGTGAGAGTGGGTGTAGCGCCGTTGAGGGTACGGGCCATCCCCTTTGTAACCTCAGTCTGCCTCCACGCCGCTTCGTCACTGGGCAGAATGACTGCAGCAGGGTACAGGTCCTTGGTTTTCCAGTGCACAAACAGCCACTCTACTGCCTCTGTGGTTTAACAGCCACATATTTCCTCTTCCAAATCTGCAGGCTGTTTGTTTCCTGTTGATGTGGATCACCCACTGTGTTAAACGACTCTCCTAAAACCACTCAGTGCACGAGGTTATCAATAGCCGACAACAGAGTGAGGTAAACTGTGGACGCAAAATCCCCGGTTTGTTTAATCACAGCTGGTTGTTTGTGGCACAACATTTGTTAATGATGCGTCGCCTGTAGGCTGAATGGCACATTCTTGCACTGACACTTGAGATGTTTTTAACTCTTTTGCCATTGAGGTCCAGAAGACTGGATCAAGTAGGACTGAAAGCAGCTAAATTAACACAACCAGTCAGTCAATGCTGGCCTTTGCCACCTGAGAGGGTGGGAGAATTCGCATTGAGGTTGCACCATTCACGCCACAATATGGTGGGTCCCTTACAAGTGCTCCAGAGCTCGTCTGGGTCTTGGGCAGAGTAGCTCTCCAAGGAAAGAGACTCTTCACTTGTATGATGCCAGAGGCCAAATGGGGAGCTTAGGTAACAAGAGGCAAGTTGAAGCTTATTTGTTTGCTAGTTGCCACAACAGAAAGGGTAATAAGTAGTATTGGCTAATGTGTTCCCACCGCTTAATGAGGAGCAACAAAAGCAAGCGGTCAGAGGTCGGCACTGCCAATGCCATCAGCTCCCAAACGCTCTCAGCACTTCACCCCTTTCACGGAATAATCAGACTTTATGCTCCAGTGATCAGAACATGTGCGGTCAGGCTGAAAACAATTAACCTACATGTCATAAAGCAGGACCAAAAGAAAATAAAAAAAAAAAAAACACCAAACATTGAGTTAAATATTATACAAACATAGTACATGTATATCTCAGTAATATGTCCTGTATATGATACAACCTGTGATATAACACTGAGCTCACTACTGTTTACTGGAAGCTTGCAACATTTCATTTGTGAAATCCTTCAGCTGAACTTCTAAAGGTCAATAAAACTGTCATGCTGAGCAACACCTCAGCTTAAGAAAACAGTTGTGTAATGACTCCTGTGACTTTTGAGATATTTTAATCTACACGAAAATAATTTCTGACATTCTCTGACAGCATTATTTTAAACAGTAATATTTTAATGAATATCTGAGATAAAAACTGGTGGCATGAAGTTAAAAACAGGCAGTAACTAGACGAAGTTGGCAGGAAAAACACCGATTTACATAATAGGAAATGTAAGATTCAGCATTTTATTGGAGCTTGCACTGTATTAGTGGCTACAAGAGACAATAACACAGTTTCAGCTTGTTAGTGGAGGAAAGCATAACAAAAAAGGGGCATTAAGTACCTGATTTAAGTTACACACCTTGGAGACCTTTTGATCAACATTTTTTCTTGCATTTAAATATGAAATTACAGTTCAGTTCTGCTAAAGGACATTCTGTGATCATTGACATGTGTCTGTCGGTAAAGCTGCACGGAAACTACTGCAATGATTTTGATCAAACTTCTTGGAAGGATAGATCAGGGTTGCAAACCTCTCAGTTTTGGAAGCGACTGGAATATTTCTTATCTTTCAGAACAATGGAGGGCAGTTTATCCCGAGGTTAACTTAGAAGGAAGACCTCTGTTACCATGGTAACATGGTAAAAGTGGTTAAACTAACCACTGGCACCAACTGAAAGAGGAAACATAGATCATTGTTGGAGGTTTAATAAAACTGTTAAACAAGAAGAGTTTACTGTTGGCCTTGGCAGAATGAGTTTTTGTTATGAATTTTCTGTCTGTCTTATTTCTATGTTGATGGTTGTATCTTACAAAATTCTATTTTCTATAAAGATAAAGTAGGCTATATAGTAGTACTATTTGAATCTGTTTGGAAAGATGAAAATAAGGGAGAAGAAATAACTAATGAACCTTATTATATGTCTGAAATATGCCACATCATATAAGCACTAATATAGCATCAAAAACATATAACATGCCATTTTTGAGAAAGAAATCAATGTGAGAAGCTGAAATATACAACCTGTATGATCAGCACATCAGTTTTCATACTCAGTATTGGAAACATGTCAACTCTATTGTCTCTATTAAATGGATAATTTGGAAATTCAAATCTGATGTTAAAACCGACTGAAAAAAGGAGCGTCTGATATTAAAGTCCTCCACCTGACAGCAGTGATTTCCTGCAAAATGTGAAGAAGGGCCAAAAAAGTGAAACACCTGCCTGAGTTTGGACGATAACGCCTTTTCTCTGGCATGATGTCATCACCTTCCCAGAGTTCACTGCAAGTTCTCGTTTTATCTTGTGTGATTGTTAAACCACAGTGGGCTGTGACCGTGTTGTAATACGGGTGGACGCCTAAAAACTAAAATTTCTCGTCTGCAGTTTTCCAGCCTAAGAGTAACCGTACATGTATTGGTTTGTGTGTGTTCTGTGTCCAATCCAGTCAGTGAGATCTTATATTGCAAAATCACTCAGCCGTATGTATTCACGGAACAAATTACATTACCACACTGTCATTTTCACCATGTAGTGATACGAGTCAGCATTCATGGTTTGAGTAACATTGCCTACTCAATATTTCTTCGAATAAGCCTCACAGCGGTCAGAATGAAAGTCTCTATGTGACGGCACGTTGACTATAGATTCCGGGGCGATGGGTTTCAGAGAGAGATGAGCCAACAAAGACCATATACTTGAGCAACTCCGTGTACTTCACAATTTTAATCAAACTACACAGAGCAGAGCATGCTGGGAGAAAGTCTACCCCCACTGTAGCCTGGGAAAATGCCAGCTTGTCATGAGAACTTCCAAACAATCACTCCTTTCCCTCCTCTACTCTCTCAGAGCTCCCACTGTGTTGTAATATAACCTTAGAAGGGGGTACCAGGCCTGGGAGAGGTTAGTGCTGTCAGTGGGTACATTATAGTTGAAGCTTCAAGGCCGCCACACGATATTACTAAATACTAGCTGCCGCGTAGATGTTGCTGAGGTGAAGTGCTTGGTTTTGGCAGGTGGGGAGCCGGGTGGGGTTGGGGCTTTCACAGCGGGTCGTGGTTGATTAAAAGTGTTTCAGCACAGTGGTGACCGGTGGTACCCAACCGCTCGCCATGCGGAAACTAATAGCATCATATATTACCGTGATCGGTCGGGGCTCGAGAGTGTTCCCACAACAGTCTGAGAAGGTGAGCATGTGGAGACAGATTTAAAAGGGTGAGGTCTTTTTAATATTGAACGTCTGAAAGGATAGAGTTGGTCCCTGTCAGCTTTTAGTAGGTTTATGAGCTCGGAGACTGGTTACGGCAAAGACCTGAGGTAACAGTTTAATCCTGGCATTCACATAGTTCACAGTTACCAGACTATAATGTTATCTTAACCTTAATTGTGGTGCCCGGAGTGCACACAAAGTCACTCATTTGTATAGATCATTATCATAATCTCCAACCAAATGTGCTGCAAATTTTAACCAAATTTTCAGAAACGCAGCAGATGAACATGCAAATTTATGTGTGTTTCATTACACTAGTATGATGTGAATATTAAGACCTGGTTCATCATCATCACAATAGAAGGCTTTACCCGTTAGATGTAGTATTCACTACTGCTAAGTTATTGATTGTGGAGTTTAGACAGTATTGTCAGATTTAGCTCTAACCCCCTGAGCTGCACTGAATCTGGATCATATAACGCTGTTTCAGATTCTTCCGTGGTTTGTCTGATGTTCATTTCTGCAGCTCTACATTCATGCTGCTGCTGTTACATTGGTGCTTCCATCTAATGTTATTTCTGTTTGTTTCCTATATTTACTCAGTGAATGTTATGGTCTCCACATCGGTCCACACATCCATTGCATTCGCCTTTTATTGATCCACCAACTTTGCCTCCTCTCCAAAGCCTGAAAACGTACTCTTTTTTTTTTTTTTGCACTATTTCAATGTTTTGATTTTTCTCTTTTTCTATTCTGTTCGCCTCTGCAAAACTTGAAAATGGACATAAAAACAGGTGGATAGAAACACAACTATTGGTGTCTATTGGTTAGTGATTCTATGGTTTGACTTTTTGTGTGGGAAATATTTTAGTTTTTTTTAATTGACATAGAGATCGTCTTCTACTTGCTTAATCAAATCAAAGCATGGATAGTCTTGTCTTCGGATTGACTTACTTGGGAAAATATTTTCATTCATCCTGTTGGCTTCAGATTGTTGGAGAGCAGTTCACAATTCCTCCGCTTTAACCGCTCAGATTTCACCTCAGGCCAGAGTGTCGCTTTTACTCCTGCTGTTTCACCTTCTCTCCTCCCCTGCTGTGGCTCAACCTTGTAATAAAGCCTCACCGTGAAGGGAGGGCCTCCTCAGGTACAAGCAGCCTGAGGACGAGCTCCCCTACTGGGCCGGGACACTCTCTGAGCTTCCTCTGGTAGAAACTAACACAATTGTTTAGTATCACACATATGCGAACAAGCAGTCAATGCTCACACACACACATGCCAGGAAGGAGAAAACAACCTGTTGATTGCTATGTTTGTGAATCCCCCCATTTTTGTTATTGTTGGCTCTCTCTGTGTGATCATCCACCTGGTGCCATAATCCTTATTGTTATCCAAAACAGGCTCCTGCCCATCAGAAGCTAAATAGAAGAGGCTAACACAATGAAACATTCACAATATGAAGTTTTTGAGTGGATTCTTTTGTTGCTGTGTATTCTTATTCGGACTCTCCTTGTTTAAAGCTGTGGCAACAACATATTTAGTAGAGTAAGACCAGAACAATCTCCACACCAGTGTACCTCCTATATTAGTGTTTGTTTCAATTGTGATGTTTTGAGGATCTTTTCTCATACTTTTAGAGAAACATATACAGAGAAGTCATCTTACATTAAAACCCAAATCATCTTCAACTTACAAGTATGTGCATCATTTACAAAAGGAGGTATTCAGGGAAATAATGAGTGTTTACATAATGTCCCAGAGGTATGGTTTTAAGAAGCAAAGTCCTAGCACGCAATAATACAAATACACACTAAAATTAGAGGATAGAGTCAATATTTAATGTAATAAATACTGAATATGTAATGAGATTTGGTGTTATGAGGGGCCAATATACAGTATATAAGGTTTGTAGTAAGTCATAGAAGAAGATTCTAGTATATAAAATAAGTCTCAAAAAGTCATATAATACAGATATGTAAAGGTGCTGCTAGAAAAATAGTCCTCTTGTTTAAACCGTCAAAGTACTATTGAGGGTCTTATGACACTGCAGATCCAGAGAATTCATCTATATACAGGTCTGTGAAAAAGTCTCACGCCGCCTATGGGTTGGTTGTTTCTACAGGGCTGAAATGAGCATATATATTTATTTCTCATTCTCTTTTCTTCAGATACACCAATAAAATACAAGAAATATGTGTGCAGCCTTAAAAGACACCCAAAAAAAGTGTACCAAATGGGTTGTAAAGGTCACTATTTAGTGTGACCCCTGACCCCATGACAAGAAGCAGCACAAACATTTGATGTGTGTTGAAAGAAACCTGGTGTAAAACATCAGGAAATTAATGCAGTAAATCTCAGACTGTCTGAACAAAAGTGTTCAGGTCACACTACATACTGACGTGGTTTATAGAAGCCCCCCCCCCGTAACTTTTATTTTTATTGCTGTACATACTTCACATATATCTATATTGTATTTTAATTCACAGACTGAGAAATGCATGTATGTGGTCATTAGAACTTTACTAAACCAACAAACCTAATGCTGGCTTAGGACTTACAGTACTGTATATCCACAGACATTCACCAAAAAAGGACGAATTACCTACAAATACACACCTAGAGAAGGAGGAGCCATCATTATTCAAGTATCAGTGCCATAAAAAGGTGCATTATGTAACCTCTTCCATTGTAACGTTACCATTGTTTGTTTATCCAAACCATGGAGATGCATAATGTCAGTATTTCTGAACCAAAAATATGTTTCATATCAAATTTTTCTGGATACGCATTTTTCAGTGTCACTGTTTTAACTGCTCGTGGTGTTTTTGGTGTTTCAAAAGACTAGAATGTGGTTCTAAAAACAACCATGTCTCAGAAACAACAGGATTATTCCTTTTTTTAAAGTTAGGATTAAACATTGACAGCATTTGGTTATGGATAAAGACTATTTCTTGTTTTACTTTTTAGTACAGAAAAACACCATCAAAATGTTTTTTTTAGGCCTATAAGTAAAAATTCTACCATACTTCTGGACCACAGGACACATGTCTCCCAAAATTATGTTGTTGTTGCATGTATCCATGGTGTGCAGACATCACACTATTGCCAACATTGGCAAGATTCTGTTCTGGCAGCTGTGTTGGGCAACCCAGTCATGCCCAAGGGACAGAAGCAGGATTCAGATATAGGTGGCCACGCACTCAGGCACTTCCTGCTGCGACTTGCTTTCAGTCTGCTGCTATTTCAGAGGTTATTGATGTGTCCACCAACTGAGAGCTTTCTAAACAACTACCCTGCTGCAACAGGTTACAAGTCCAGCTTCTCGCTCATTAGGCTCTAATTGATTGTAATCTGGCCTTTGAGAAGTGCTGGCCCACTATGGGGTTGTTCTGCACATGTGAGCGCCCCCACTGTCCCTTATACTTGTCCACCTCACTCACCAGCAGGGTCTAAAGTACAGACACAATTGGTCCTCTCAGATGGAATCATTAAAGCGGGCAGGATAGCATGGGCTCTTTCATACATCAGGCCTCTGTGGACCAGCTTGAGACCAGGGACAGTGGCCACTCTGCCTGCCCAGTGGGAGAGCCCCATCCTGGGCAGGCTATTGTTGGCCTCACCCCTTGACTGGCTGCCTGCGGTTCTGGCTGCATTGGCTTGATTTGTATGCCAAGGTCCTGGACTAAAGACAGCCATGCAGGGGAGCTGGGTCAATATTGGTTTTGAGAGCTTGAGGAAAAATGTCAAAATGTTAAATTCTATTGACTTCCCCCCACTGCTATTTGTTTCTGTGGCAAAAGGCCTAGTGGGCCATTAGTGTAAACAGGGCTTTGTCTTAGGGCTCAGCGTCCAGCAGGAGGCTTGTGGAACAAAACGTGGAGGTAGAGAGCCTGATCTGGCTTAAAATGACCAAGCTGTGGGGCTGAAGAGAGACCTTAAAATGACAAAGACACAGATACAGAAAACAAACTGATGCGATCCCCTCTGACAGTGATAGAATTTGCTTGACATCCACAAGTCATTACATTAAGTTCTTGTTTGGCATTTGGAAAGCAATCAGAATAAAATGTGTGTTTTTGCAAGCCACAGATACTGTACATACACTGTCACCCATAAAGTTGGAATAAAATAATTTTACCTCTTTTCATGAAATGTGACAATATCATTTATTCGTGATAGATAAAGTGTAACCGGGACTCGTTGTTGATGATTGATGTTTATTAATAGGAATAAGAAGAGGAAAATTATTCCAACTTTATGGCCAACAGTGTAATAATGCCAAAGCTTTTGAAGCAGAAGTGCATTACAAACCAAATTTTTAGATAAGTAGAACAGTTCAGTATTAACGAATGACACCACATACACAAAAGTCTGCAAATGTGTCATAAAAAGGACTCTTAATTAATAATATTAACACCAAAATGTTATCTTTTCCAAACTGTAAGTAAAATGCATTTATTACTGAAAACATCTGCCATCATGGCTGTTACGCAAAGGAAAAACAGTAGCTGATCTCTCAATGACAAATTGCATTGAGATTATATATGAAGGTGGTTTGCAGAGACAGACAATTGCAGCCTTTTTTTTGCTGGTGGCTGGGTTTCTGGAAAAATGTAGACAAATGGGTGTCGAGTTGTCCACTGGTAATTTTATCTAAGCTGAATATTAAAGGAACATAAATCCAGTGTGTTTCAGCATCAAATTTATTGTAATGGACTTTCCACATGCAAATTTTCTTTCTGCGCCTGTGTTTAGAGTTTCAGTAGGTAGCGAAGCAGCTGTTTTACGGCTGTGCACCCTCTTCCTTTGCTCTGTCCTGTCTCTTTCAGCCCTCAAGGAATATGGGATTCTTTTTCAAATCACTTCAATTAACATGGAGCCATAAAACCATTCTGCTTGAGTGTTTTCACACCCTAATCCTCTTTGCTTTCTCCTCTGGTCCTCTCTGCTTTCTTTCACTTATTTCCTCCTAAATTTATTAGGTGGCAGGCTTTTGAGCCACTGCAACAAGCCACTTCCTCCATAGGCAGGGAGGGAGGGTACATGGAAATCCAGAGGGAAAAGGAACTCAACAGTCTGAAGGAAAACCTCTGCCACTGAAAACCTCAAGATAAGTTTTTGACAAAGGTTGACTTTCAGCCATAATATGCATTGATTCAGATCTGAGATAACTTCTATGAGCTGTCAGATAATCCTGGGATGACCTAATACTCCCCTACCCTCCTGCATGGTTAGTTTTACCACTGCTAATGGATTACTTAGCATGTAGTCATACTGGAAACAATGCATGTGTGTGAAATCACACATTACTGCAAGGTGACGAATTTCTCTTATTGGTTACCAGAGAACCAACAGAGGTTGTTTAAGTGTGCAATCTGCTTACTCACACATCTTTCTAAACTGTGCCATAAAATAGTCTAACAAGGTCAACTTAGACTCTCAAACAAATGAAGCTTTTATTGCTGGTCAGTTTTAGGAGGTGTGATTTATGTGTTCTGGTTTACTGGTCAGGAACATAAGAAAGGAAACATAAATATCTTTCTCTGTATCAATCTGATGATGCTTGTGGTCAGTACATGGAGCTTTAAGTTTTGTGGTTGGAAATGTAATGAAACATTTACACATTACTACCTTTTTTATCTGTATTCTTATGAATAAGCCTAACAAAGAGTAGAAAACAGATCAAGAGAAGCTGCTCTTCTTTGCTGTGGATCTTTATCTTACACAGACATGACTTAGATTATTTTTGGGAAATTCAAATTTTGCGTGTAGCTGCATATATGTGTACCCACTACCGCAAAAGAGAAATGAAAATGGTGATTCAGACTACAAGCAGCGTGGGAAGAGTGATTCTGTTTTGTTTTGTTTTGTTTTGTTTTACTTCTTAGGGCATTTGCCACCAAGACAAATGATCTTGATTGTCAGGTCATCCTGGTATCTTCATGAAGGTGACTTAATGATAAATCACCCTCATGCTGGAAAATGAAGATAAAGAAAAAGAGATGCATGGGAAAAATAGCATGTTGTTGACAAAGCCATACATTTACCCACACTCCTGTACTGTGTCTCAACATTAGAATGTAGTTGTGTAATGCAGTGACAGGTCAACGAAGGAGATCAGATCTTGGGTCTAAACATTAGTCTCTTTCTATAGTTTTGTCTGTTTCTATTTAATGTTAATAACTGAATAAAGATTACTGAAGTTCTGCCAAAGATGCCACTGCATCGGATTGTAGAGATATGAACTGAATTTACTTCCACCGACAGGCTGGGGGATTTATGTGACTGGGGGATTTATGTCACTAGAGGGAGTAGTGAGTTACTCTGGGGAAAACGAACACCACAGAGCCTTTGACCAAAGCATCAGAGAGTGACCAGATGGGATGAGAACTGATAAGAAACAACTTTTACAGTCAAAGAAAGTGATAAAGTGTTTAAAACTAGTTGAAAGTATTGTTGTTGTTTTCACCACTGGACACAGCTGTAAATGAAAAGAATGGAGTTTGATGATAAAATGTCAGCGTTTCTTCTACTCAGGTGAGTTTGATGATAAGCCTTATGAAGGTATAGTTTTATGTAATGTTACTCTCTTTGCTAAGTTGTAATTTGTTGATCCACGGTTCAGACTAAAATGTGACAGTTCTGACTTTGTTTGGACGATTCCAAACAGGTCTTTAGTTCAGCTATTGACAACACAATCTGTACAGAAAACAGAGGTGATTTGTGGTTTTACTGTGGCTGTTTTCTGTCTAAAAATAGAGCTAAGCTAACAGAGCTATAATGTAAACTATCAGCTGACGCGGCATCTATGAGTCTGTGTCTATTAGTTTTAGTTTGAAGAAGAAAATTTGATGATCCCGGAATACAGACATGTGTAGACAATGAGCTTTACACTTTATTATTAAATTATGTATTGAAAATGAGAATCAGTTCTCAACTAACTTTCATGGTTAAATAAAGAATTAAATTAAAATTAAATGAATTCAGTGAATGACACAGTCTGTGGATACATAGTATTGATTCATAAATTGGGGGTTTTGATAGAACTAAGTGTGTTCTAGTGCGTCACTTTCCCCTGCTGGTTAGAGATCGGAATATCGATATCACATAGAATCTCTTTAAACAACCTGAAAGACCAAAGTCTATATCCATACAGGAGCAGACTATAAATGCAGTCAGATTCTATCAGTGACAATTCCCAATCTGCTTTGAAATACTAAACAGAGCAGACTTTATGCATGACATCTTGTAGTGATGTACTTTTAAATGAGGCTGGAAAAACTTTTGAGAGTCAGTTCACAAACACTCGTAGATAATCTGTAAGACACCTTAGTAAAGGACTCAAATAAGACGTCTTGCAATGCGCAGGAATTTTTAGGTTTACTGCTTTCTTGGAGATGTAACCTTATATCATTTCTCATGACCTAATGTCCCTCTGCTGTGTTTGCGGAGTGTTGCCTCTTTGACTCATGAGGACAAAAAGCTACAGTAAATGCACCAAGAAAGGCATCTGTCACCAACGTGAGTGCGCACACATGAAAGAAATATAACAGTTGTAAAATGTGGACACATGCGGTCATGACAAGACCTCCGAATCCCCATCCCGTCCCACATATGCCAACAAACAGCCCACAACTCCCTTCAGTGGGGCTGACTTTGCATGAACATATTTGCACATTGTGATTGCCAGCTTTCTGACAGCCCCTTCTGGTGAGAGAGTGAGCAAACATGTCCGTCTCCCCCGTGGAGCTGCTGTAAACCAAAGACTGAAAGAGCAGAACAAAAGGGGGGAAAAGAGCAGTCGGAAAGGTAAAGAAAAGTTGGGAGAAGTCTGAAAGCATCGGAGTTGGAACAGAGAAAATAAATAGACAGTGTTTGCCTCCTCCAGTGCTGATACATTTGTGTTCCTCTTAACAACCTATAGTAAAACAAACTCCAATAACAATGAGGAAAAACTCACAAATACTGCCTCACTTAGACAGTTGAAAGTTACACTATCATATTTTGGTCTGTCCAGCCTTCGGCTATGTGGGCAGTTTCACAACACCTCATATATAGACACATATAGGAGCCTCAATCATCAGGTTTATTTTCATTTTAACCCTTAACTACCTAGGACCACATTTGTGGCAACTTCCAAATGATTATTTTTCTACATTTACTCTTTGCTATGTGATTCATCACCATTTATTATAATATTATCCTCTACATTTTAGATTTTTTCAGTGAAAATCAGGTATTTTCCCATATTTAATTTATGGATCATGTAGAATAAATTCACCGGTTATTACACAAAAACAAGCGTCAACAATCACTGTTATTCGTCAAACTACATGGGTTTTACTGTTGAAACAATTCTCCATAAGATGAAAGTGTTTCTACATTCACTACAGAGCTTCTGAACATCCAAATAAGACAATCTAATGGAATTGATAGGCTGATAAATTGCATTTTACCTGAATTATTTAAGTGTATTCATAAGATTAGTGTCTCAAAAGTTATTAAACATTTTTAATCAGTAGATGCTTTTGGTTGCCAGCAACTGCTTCAATGTTTTACCTTTCTTCAGTGCACCTGTTGCAAAAGGAAACTCTTTGAAAATAGCAAAATTGTTTATCTATTTAGTTTTTTGTTATAGTCAATTGAAGACAGTTGTGTGTATATAGCCCAATACAGTGACCTTCTGCTTTTAACTCATCACTATAACATGCAGGAACACACCACATACTGCAGACTAGGAGCAGTGGGCTTACCATATTAAGCACCTGGGGAGCTAAATACATTGCTCAAGGGCACATCAGCCAACAACTTTCTGCCTGTCCGGGGAATCAAACCAGCGACTCTCCAGCTGACTCTCTAGCCTTATTTAGGATGTGGAAAAGTCGGTGAAAAGAAACACAGAACATAATTTTATCGACTTTAAGATGGAAAAAAAAAATGGAAGGATCTCCAGAAAGAGCCACAAGACAGATAGTATCTCCTTAATAATGTAGCCAATAAAAAACGTATATTACTTTTGCTCTATTGTTGTCAAATTTTCATTTTCTGTTCCTAACATTAAAATTTTGCAATGTAATGAAAAAAAAAATGAACAAAAAAGTAAAATAACTAGTAGAAATAAACAAATATTTTTTGCACAACTTATGCAGTAGAGATATTTTCTACAGCCCTACTTTATTACCACTCCCACCCACACAAACATATACACAAAAAGACAAGATGTAAAAAGCAAAAAGACAAATATCATTATATCTTTTTTTTTCTAAATGTGTCCTCCTGCCATCCAGGCAAACCATAACCGCATCTATTTCAACAAACAAAATTTACCATCAGTGATATTCACGTGAACAGCAAAAACATATACATACAGTATATACTGTATGTATGTAAATGTACAGTGTATACAGTAAGAAAGAAGCATGTGACAAGTAGCTCAATATTCTTATAAAGGCAGTAAAATGAAAGTCAAGCACAAAAAAGAAGGAAAAAGTAAAATAAAATAGAGCTAAAAAAGAAAAGTACTGTATTTAAACTCACAATGTTATTTTCCTTTTCAGCCTCTTCAAGTATTTTCTAGTTATTTCTTTGATACTGTGGGGTTGTAGCTCGTCAATGTCTCCTGTTTCCTCTGTGGACTCCTCTCATATAAGAAGTTAAACCCAGTGAGTATGTGCATTAAAGTTGTGGATCACTGTAAGCGCTGCCCCAGGGAACTGTGGCAGAAACCACTTATGCTGCTCTAAAGGTGAGCACTGGATTCAGTTTCATACCTATACATTAGAGATTATGGGTTATTTTATGGTCAAAGCGTTATTGTTCAGTCATAGATTTAGGGTAGATAAGGTGAGTACGCCGCAGTATACAACACTATGTCCATGGGTAGATATTGTTCAGTTATAAAGCACAAAAGTAAACTGTACTCTCATAAACTGACATAATGTAAAGGCACCTGCTTATAGGATACAGGAAACAGCTGCCCCTCTGTTGTCGTCTGGAGTTTTGGTTTATGGACAACATGAATCTCTTAACAACGGCGAAGGCTCTGTGAATGACAATGGCCTAAGTAGGAGGCCGAGTGAAGGGCATGCGGCGTTAAATGAAGTGCAATGTCAGCTTTTTACTTGTTTTTATTGGGCGGTCAAGTGGATGGTGCAGTCTAGGGAGGGGTGGGGTGTAGGAGGAGGGCTGCGTTTAAAGAGGAGGGAAGGCTTTTTTCACACTTAGGTGTCTATCCTGCTATTTAGTCCATTTAATGCTGTGAGTGTTCATTGTTGGTAGTAACAGTGTCCCAGCAGATACGTATAAACACACACAGACCAACCTTATACATGTACACTGTGTAGGAATGGTTGATGATTACAAGTGTAACGCTCTTGCTCCCTGATTATTCTATGAAGAGCAAGGCCCTGGGTCCCTTAAATATAAATAAAAATACTTATTGGTCCACTGCGTTACCCATTAAATAATTGTGTTTCTAAATAATCCTAAACTTAGTAATCACTCAAGATATTCACTCATCCAACCTATGATAGAACACTCAATAGACAGGAAAGAAATTGCAATATAAAGCATTTATATAAAACTAATTTGTGAAAAAGAAATAATATATAAATAAATAAACAAAATAGGAAATAATCAACAAGTCAGCAACAATATATGTGGGCCCACTCTAAA
>JAPQRQ010000026.1:31439433-31458632 GCA_037367365.1 Apogon talboti | reverse complement strand
ATTAAACATGCACTGGGTCAAATTGACCCGGAACATCATTGCTGTTCCTGACAAACGAACATAACAGGAGGGTTAAACTCTACCTACACCGATGACCCCCCCCCCACCAGTTTTTTCCAAGGTTAGTCTTACATTGAGCAGTATTTACTAAAATTGAAGATATCACTCCTGTTTTTCCACTTAGAAAACTATGTGAGGTAACTACGAGGTGTGAGGTTCAACAAGTCATGCATGCATTATCTCTACTGAGGCTGGTGTTTCTGAATGGAGAACAGGTAAACCAAGATATGAGTGAACTTGCTCTGCACCTGGGAACGTCATGAACTCCCGCGCCTCTTCCTGAAGCGAATACTTATCACAGGATATCATTTCAACAGCCAACAGCGACAGCTCATTTCCTGGTGTGGGTTTCGACATGGCATGGTTCTCATGCTTTCCACAGGCATGTAACCACCTGGAGACCTGCTCGCTGTCACCTCAGCCTGACTGACAAACAGCAGCAACAGGTGGATACTTAATCATTCGCTGTCTCCACTTTCATCCATTCAGTTGTAGTTTTTTTTTTTGGAGCTATTCATGTGTATAAATGATGAATGTGTCAGTCGGTTGTGAACAAGATTAGACAAGAAATCTTAAAAAAAAAAATCTTTAGTTATTTTAATATTTAATATAAAACAGTTTTTTTACACAGAGACTGAGCCACAATCTTTAGTTTAATGGCTGCTTGCCCTGTGAGTCAAATAAAACTTTACTAACCTACAATAGCCTCAAAATGCCAAGAGATAACACATAGACAGACAAAGCAACTGTTGCAATATATTTTGGGGAGAATTAGCTTAACTTTGACAATATTTTCATTTTACAAACAGTAGTATTAAATGGAAATGCAAGAAATTTCCAAGTTTTTAGCTTGTTATGAGAGGGAACTATTGAAAATATGATTATGACTAATCTAGTCTGTGCATAAATGGCAGCAAGGCACCAATGCAGGGAGTCCAGATTGATTTTCAGGGTTAAATGGAACATACAATGGTGTAATAACTGGCAAAAGATATAAAAACAACAAAACAGGACCAAGGACTGAGTCCTGTGGGATCCCACGTGATATGATAACAGTTAAAACAGACTTAAAGCACTGGCGGCTTTGAATAATTAATTTAATAAATAAAGGTGAAACATTTCAAAGCATCTAATTTAGTATATCTATATCTCCATGTTTCTACAATAGCACAGAATAAACATTTTCTCCCTTCTTTCTGTTTTATGGTGAATGCATCTTCTATGTTGGAGTGTAGATCAGAGTTATGATTAAACCTAAAAGTCTATCGATCAATTTTTATTTTTTATTTTTTTACATTTTTAGCAGCCACTGAGCAAATATTCAACTGGTTGCAATCTGCCACTTTACCACTAGGTGCTACTAAGTATGTAATACATGCAAGTTTGTGTTAGAGTCTGTGTTGGGTGGGGACCTCATTGTTTGTTGACGCTGGAATACTCAGTTTCCAAGCTAACAATATCTAGTGTTGTAAACCAGTTGTGGAGGCGCAAAAAAGAAGTAATGAAGAACTCAGGAGTGAGCGTAAGAATTTTCCTCTACACAGAAATCAATGTACAGGCAACCAAGACTGTGTTGTTGTTAGTTAGAAATAGCTTCCAGCACAAAACCGACTTCAACACAAACTTCATGTGAGTACACAAGCACATGCAAAT
Source organism: Apogon talboti (assembly GCA_037367365.1). NCBI lineage: Eukaryota > Metazoa > Chordata > Actinopteri > Kurtiformes > Apogonidae > Apogon > Apogon talboti. The sequence goes on along the minus strand of JAPQRQ010000026.1, from coordinate 31,456,919 downwards.
CTTTTCACACATTGAACCTTTGCAGAGGCCATTGTTCCTCCAAGCACAAAGTTTGAAAGAGGAGAATTTAACTATTAAGGGGTAGTTTATTTAGTTGAAGTGCCTTTTGAACACGTGATATTACACTATTTTTACCGTATATTATTGTAAAGTGCTAATCTTCACTGTTTATCTGTCATAAGGTTTAAAGAATTAGGTGTATGTACCTGCATGTGGGTGTGTGAATGAACAATTAATCCATCTGTCTGTGTGAGCGTGTGTGGGAGGGCGGCTGCCTCTGGCTTCTGCCTCTGTCTGTTAATGTGTGTCGGTCTGCAGCAAGGCCGTGAGCCCGGCTGTGTGCCTGCTGGATCTGCGCGTGTGTGTCAGTATGTGTGTGTGTGTGTGTGTATGTGACTGCTGACGGAACCTGTCACTATCAGGCCCACACATCTCTGGCGCTGTCTATGTTGACACACTGCCCGAGGGGGAACGAGTCTGCAGAGGTTGAGGAGAGCAGCGGTTTCCCACGGCTGCTGCTCTCAGCCTCGGCCCTGCCTCTGCATTCCAGGGCTGCCAGTGCTCTGTAAATGTTTGGACAGCCTTGAACAAATAACACACCTTGAAAGGCACAAGCACAGGCCCTCTCTGCCTCTCTGCACACCCCTTCTCTTCATCCGCCTCCTTAAGCTCACATCGCTAACACCCCCAACCCACCCTAACCACAAATCTACCTCCCTCACAGCCACCCGCCTGGCTGCTGCCACTCTCAAACTTTCCCAGCTTCACTCTCGAGCACAAATAAACACCAGCCTACTGTGTTACCATTGTACACTTGCACACACAAGCATGTCGACACACACCTGTATATATGTAAATACACACATGCCTATTATTCCGTGACAGAAGGGCTGAAGCTGTTTGAACTTTGCAGGATTATCTTTACACACAAACACAAAGCTATAGAAGAAATACATTTTTGTAGTGAAAAGTAATTTTTTTTTTATATTAGAGCAGTAACATGAGAGGCACGTAATGGACCACAGATGCATTTGGATTAACCATAAAGGTACTGTATTAGGCAGGTTCGGGGAGTTTAATGCACCTATGTTTAGAATTTCTTGTGCCATTTTAATATTACAATAGCCTCATATGTAGACAAATGAGACAATTACTGCAAAAACTGTTGCCATTTATGTGTTTCTTTGTGCTCAGTATGGCTGAATTCACAGGAGACACCAAAGTAAGACATTTTTCAATCCTATATATAGGCGCTAAAGTCGGCTTAGGTTGAACACATGCGCAAATGCAGGGGAAAATTTGCTCCCTGCCCACAACCACAGAGATTAAATCCTAAAAAAAGCTGCTTCCATTGCAGCTCCAGTGGACATGTTTTGCAGGGTTCACAGGTGGGAAACCAGCAGAATCGCAAACTTTATGAAGCATTACTGACTCCTATTGGTTGCTCTGCCTTCACACTTAAAAGAAAAACAATTTCATATGTTTTGACACTGTAGCATTTCATGACCAACAAATGAAGAATATGTCTTTGTGCAGAAATATCTTACGGCGCGATTGCAAAGATTTTAGGAATCTGCAAATGCAATTTAATAAGACAAGGAAATGCCTGTAATGTAGCATTCACCTTGTGCCATGGATTCTCTGAACATGATGGGTCAAGTCAGCTAATGATTCCCCTGCAGCAACCTTGAAATACTAGATGTTCAAAGGAAATCGATTGTTGTTTTTTTTCCGGTGCACTCAAGCACTGACAACTGGCAGATGAACATAATGAACTGTTTTATAGCGTATGTATGTAGTATCTTTTATCAAATAATACAACAGGTTTGTTCATGTCTCTGCCAGTGACATTTGCATCAAAGTAGAAATGCAGTCATTATGTAAATATTCTTGTTTTATAGGCGAATAAACAACACAAGAGAATTTCATTGTGATATCAGTAAAACGTTTGACTGCTTGATCTGATAACAAGCGTAGTATGCAGAAGAGTTTATACCCACATCCACCTTCAGGAAACCTCCACTCACCTCTTCTCATGCACACTAAGTGTTTACATGTCTTCCAAGCCACACAAAGACTTCCTGTCAAAGATGAGTTTTTATGAGACATATCGCCCTTGCTTTATTAGCTCATAATAGGAAAACAAAAACACTGCAATAGTACCAAAGCTAATATGTTTTGTGTGCATCTGACAGTCTGAATGAAGGATCTGTGTCTGAGCAGCTCAGTCTTTGGGCATCCAGCCTGATGAGTAAAAACATGGTAATAACGAGGCTGACCCTGTATGAATTCCCACACAACCACCCACACGTGCACCCTGATGGCTGCCAGCAGCTGTGGAATCTGGAGTTCCTTGCTCATAGTAAATCCCACGTAACATAACGCAGGACAACTTCCACTGCACTCCTCAGGCAGCAGCCACTCAAACACGGCTCTGTTTTCATTGTCGGGAGGCCTCGGGGTACATATTTCTGTAATTTGGCTTTTATGCTCAGCAGTTTTGCAGCTGTGATGACATTTGGGTGTCGCCCCCCTGTTTCTCACGGTCTTGCTGCCAACGCTGCTCCGGCCGCTGGTCGTCAGCCAAGATTGAGGTCTGTGTGTCAGCCCCCACTTCTTGTGTACACATGCTCACTGAAAGAAGGTGCTTTAGGAAAAAAATGTTCCTGGCAGTTCAGTTAACCACAGTGGGCTTTTTTTTTTTCTCAGGGTCAGTTTTCCAAACTGTAGCTCAATGGTTTCGGGGGGAGGAAGGGTGTCAGAACTGCAGCACACTGAAGTGGTTCAGTGCATGCACAGGCCTTCCTTGTTTTTAGACTTTGAAGCTCCCTCAGGTGATTTTTGGCCTTTTGTCAGCATACAACAGATAATGATGATGTTTTTATCGTTGTCTTTTCATGTTCAGCTTCTGGCAGCGTCAAATAACTTCAAACATTTTGCCCATTGTGGTGATGAGATTACTCTTAATAGGATTACTAACATTTAACCGTGATGGTTTTTTTTCTTTTTCCAGATGTTCATTCTCTTATTAATTTCAGCATTAAAACAGCTTCACAACTTTTAAAAAGGAAGACTAGTTGTTGACTTTTCTACCAAACTAACACACTGATGACAGGACATAACGGTAAACATAACACCAAAATTCAAGATGCTGTTCAATATAAGCAGAACATCTTGAAATTGCAGACCATGATACAGCTGGCTTGGGTTTACTATATTAAATATGTGTGTTAAGGCTTATTTGGGTTTAATGCTTTTAGTGGTTAACAAGGACCCAAAAACCCAATGACACAGCAGCACAGTTAACAGGGTTTTTATGCAGAAGCAACCTCCTTCATTAACAAATCAATGAAGCCAATGAAAGAAATGTCAAATATAATCAGTAAATATCTACTGTAAGTGCCAGTACTTCTATGAATCAGCCAAAATATCTCCATTCAGACATGCAGACCTCCAGTTATTCCCTGATGAAGAGAGTGACTGATGTTTGGATGTGGATCCAAACTGTCATTTAGACCAAATCAGACCGACTGGACAACATGTTTGTTTAATATATATCATTTATTTAAACAGGTGAGCATTGAGGTTAAAATTGCTGTTCCAAGAATGACATTGGCCAAGATAGCAGTTGCCACAAATCAACACACAATAAACACAACAAATGAATAAAACACAATATCTAGTTATCACCATGAAAGACCAACCACTAATAATATGTATTACATTTGACTGTAAAACAAAGTGTCCACAGAAGGCATTTAATGGTTAAATGAATGCGTGGTAAACAATGAATGAAATTAAATCCACCAACAGGAGGGATTTTCCAGCCATTGACAACCCACAAGCATTGTTTTGAGAACAAGATGTAAGCTGTTACATGCTGTGTTTCTCCAAATCGTAAATTTTCTGTCATGCTTTCCTTTATACTCAGGCATTAAAATAATTTCCTGGTAGGGAGGGACCTGTGGGCAGGGAGGGAGTAGGTCTGGGTCTCATGGGAGTGATAATGGTGGGTGTTCCCCATGGCCGCCCCTGTCTCTTTTTCTCTCTCTGCTTTTTCTCAGCTGTCCTCCCGGAAACCTCGGTCCAGCTGCTGCCCATTACACCAGGAATGTATCCTTGGGTCAGATGCCAGAAGTGTGGTGGCACATTAATAACAGAGTGACCACCGGCCCAAGCAGGCCACTTGTGAGTTATTAACATGGCACACACAAATCCTTCTCATGCCCCTCTGCTCCCCTTCCCTTAACCCCCTCGTCCTGACAGCAGCTGCCGGACTCTCAGTTTCCCAGAGACACGGATCTGGGAGTGTGTCAGCGTGTGTGTGTGGGTATGTGCGTCCGAGGGTGGGGAGTTTATGGGGGTCACGGTATCTGATTAATTGGTCAGATACGCATACCAACAGTTCCTGTTTTGTCTGTCACAGCTTAGGCCGATTTGTCTAATCTTGTGACTCACTTTTTTTTCTTTTTTTTTTTTTATCTAGACAAAAATGCTAGAAACACGATCAGTTATCAGTAAACTCGAACACGTGTTGTGTGTCGTCAGTCAATCAGTCACTGTTTTGCTATTTAAGAAACAGGATAAACAAAGTGTCAGTCAGAGTCGATGGTAATAACTGTATGTTTCCAACATTTTTTGTGGTTAAACAACCCAGTAGCTGGAATAAATGTCACTTTTGTATGTTTCTGGAAACCACAGGTATAATCTCACATAATTTGTTACTGATGGCTCATTTACTCTTTTGCTTTTCTTCAACAGATCTTTTAGGCTCAGACAAAATATTCACCTTAGTTTGGTTTCATTATTACTGCTTTGACTTACTTTATCACATCTTTACTTTGTCTTGTGTCAAACCTGAACCATAAAACATTTACGTAGCGGTGTCATTTCTGAGCAACAGTAAACTCCATAATGTTTACATACATGTGTTGTATATAAAATACATTTTTAGTTCAGAAACTTTGATTACACTGGTTTACAATTTTTTAGAAATGATCTGCTTCAGAGATTAAACATGCTAAATATTACGTATTTTAATAAGATTAATTGGAAAACAAATGACAAAAGTCCTGGTTTGCTAATGTTTTAAAGGTATATGATGAAGTGTAATTACACATATATATTGGTTTATGTACATTTATACAAAAGATTTATAAATCTTCCACTAAATATAACCTGTAAAGTGAATGTATTGTAATGTGCAGACAGTGTGTTGAAGTCGATCTGTAGCTCTGACACAAATATTCCTTTGGAGTAAAACCCATTCTCTCGTTAATTCTCCAATTTCACATTTTGACCCAAGACTATATCTTGGAAACCTCACCAAACCAGCATTTTTGACTTGCTTTTTCTTTATCAGTGACTGACACGTGGTAAAATTTCACTACTTTTATTCTGGAAGCATTTTACTTGTAGACCAGTGTTATTTGTATTCACGGCTTATGAGAAAATGCATAATGGCAACTTTATTCTGGAGGATTAGCTGGGTTAAAAGGACAGACAGTGGAAAAATATGAATCACAAAACTTACAGCGCAGAAGAAAAAAAAAACCTTGACATGACTGAGTGATGTGGTTGTGAAGGAAGCTAGACATTTAGAGCCACTGCCTGTGATTCACTTCCTGGATCTGCACCATCAAAGGTAACAGAAGAGCCTTTGAAATACCCAGGGAACAAAAACACCATTCAGGTTTTTAAGGCCATTTACTTAAAAAGGCACACAATATGGAGGCTCCGCTGAATGTACATCACGTATGTTAAAGTCCATTTATTTCCTCTGATCGCTTGAATGTGAAACATGCTGGCCATTGTGTGCAGCAGGCTGATTGTCAGAATTTAAGGACTCCACTCTTGTGGCTGTGTATGAGCCCGAGAGTGTATTACAAGGCCCAAAAGCTCACAGACAGCAGTTTTTCTTTACATAATCTCTCAATATATTTAGGCATGGAGCACCTGGGCGGGTCATTTAGCCCCTAATGATATGGCCTGACAACAAAACAACCCAAAAGGTACTTGAAGAAGTTTTTTTGGGAACCTGGGCCTAATTACAACACGGGACAAAAAAATCAAACCGCCCCGCTCTTAATTGGCTTCTTTTCTTTGATGGTCCTATACATGGCCATTCAATCATGAGATAGAGGCAAACAAAACCCTTGCTCCCTCCTTGAACCAAAACACTCCTCTAATTGCTACTGCATGGTCAGCTACAGCAGTAGGTGGACTATCATATAGAGGAGGAGCTGCACTATAAGATAAACACACAATGGTTCATCAGCAGAAAAAAAAACAGAAGACTGTCATTATTTCTATACTCCAGTATGGTGGTATGCATACTTATGATCTGATAAAACAGTTTTTTCTGTAAGTCTGCCAGAGCCACAAAGAACTCACAGATTTTCAGATGCCAGGAAAGTAGCTTGTATGCTTTGTGAGAGCAATCACTTCCTTGTAGAGATGTGCAGTAGAAACCTCATCAAACGTCAACCCCCCAATATGTGTCATTTCACATCCTTTTCTGGATGTGACGCAAAGGCCTATTTGTTCTTACATTTTCAATCAGGTACTTTATAATTACAAGGTACTTTCTCATGTCTGATTTCTTGTTTCTGCAAAATTTTTGCAATTTTAAAGCATTTAAGTTTAATTCTGTGATAATTTTGGGAGGTTGTAAGAATATAAGTAGAGAAATGATGTACTCATAATTATGTTTTCATCATTGTATGAAGGTTTCAAAGATTCCACCATGTTGCACTACCATACCATACTACCTCTTCTTCTTCTCATTATTATTATAGTTGTAGGATGAAGATAAAAGTTGATATCTCCTAAGCTTAAAAGCACTGATAAACAAGTGTAGCAGGGACGATATGAGGGTTGTTTGGTTGTAAAATGCCAGTTCACCTCTGAATGTCACTAAATATTCTAACCTGAATCTTGATGCGACATAAGTAACAATACAACAGTTTCGTGCAGCGTTTGATTTTTTTTTTTTGCACAGAGCAATTGACTGTACACTCATCTGTAGATCCTATTTGTACGGCTTAATATGATTCTTATATAAATGATAAGGGAGTTTAGTGGTGTAGACTGTTGTGGGGGAACAGTTTGCGGCATAATTTGCCCTAGTCTTGGTATGTCCAGAGGTAGCAACTTCGCAGTACTCTTCTCTCTGCTCAGTATTTCTCTGTTCTGTGTCACATCCACTCTCCTCTAAGTTTGTTTGTGATTTCTGGAACGATAAAATAAAATATTGAGCGTAATATTAAACATGAGATGTTTTTCTTTTGTCATATGATATATATATCATCATATTGCACAGCCTTTCCCTCATGATGCAATAACTCATCTAATTCTGCAAGCGTTAATTATGTATGCCATGCTGTGTGAATGTGGTTGCACTACAATGCACATTTAGAAGAAAAACACTAGTATCCCAGTCTTCAAAGGTCACTTGCATGGTAAGGTTCTGCATGTCATGGTCTCTTCCTCATCTGTCCTCAGTTTCTCTCTGTGCATGCGGAAAAATGTGGTTTCTCCGCTCTCAATGGTTTAGTGTTGCTTTGGCTTCATGTGTCTGCTGTTGAGGTCATGACCCAGCACATTCACACATGTGGCATGCATGGCGGCTACATGCCAGAGCAGTGCTCGTCCAGAAAGACGGCTAACAGGACATGTGCAGACAGACGCAAACGGAGAGATGGCGAGACGTGTACGTATCAGGTGGCCGGTTTTCAGAGTCTTCCACTGGAAACTGGCAGCTATTAGTAAATGTATCATGACAGCTTTCAGCAGCTTTAATTAAAGGGGAGCCAAACGAAAGGCATTACAATAAATAGAACTGTTCTGATACTTCTGTTTCTGTGAGAAGACATGCAGCTCTCAGTCACTCATTCAGCTTAGATGAATACCATTCAAACACAGATGAGTGGAAGAGCTGTTAGTGGGTATATTTGTGTATGTGTATCTGAAGCCACCGAGTGGGACCCTCTTTTCACTCTCCTCCCCTTCCACGGCTGCTTCTAATCTCTGACCCCCATCAATAAGATGCATTCAGAGTCCATCAAACAGACGAGCTGCTGCACAGGCGGACGCACACCGCTGGGGGGAGAACCATGGGAAAGACTCTCTTAATTATCCCCCAAACCTTTTTAAAGAATATTAAGCTGCATTAGCTGACCATGAGCCTTTCTTCGTCGGGCTTTCTTCTACACAGAGCCACAGCAGCCCACTCAGCCAACAGGCCATTAAACATGACAGGTCTTTGTAATGAGACAAACTCTGAGGAGAGTGTAACTAGCAAACCCCTGCTTAAGGAAAAAGAGGCTAACAGGTTAGCTAGCCTTACGTCTGGTTTGTATCAAGCGCTCTGTGCTGGTTGACTCACTCCTGCAGTCTCAGACCTATTAGGGGCTATTAAGCATCCCAGTGGAGGGTGAGTCTATACTGTTAGCCATAACTCTGGCAGAGCCGATCTGAACAGACACAATAGAGGCCAGGGGATCATTAGAGGTAAGATTTTCCAGCTTAAGTGATGTCATTGCTTCATTCCTGTACAACATTCTCAGAACACCTTGTAACAGCTTAGTTTCTCAACAACTTCACTCTGGTGGATTAAAATAAACAATATGAAACGAAAACCTCAGTAAGTGCACAATATGTTTATAAGGTAGTTGCAGTGAAAGGAAGTAGTTAAGTACATTTACAGCAATACTAAATGAATTAAAGTGATATTAAAACTAAAACATGTTTCTGTGTTGCACAGGGATGACAGACTCGACTGGGAGAGAAGCACAAAAACAGTAAACAAAACAGCACAAAAACTCTATGAATTGTTTGGGAGACTCTATCAATCGAGCTCAGATCAGTAGATTAAGGCTACACAAACAAATCACAGACGACTGTATCTTATCTTGGAATAAACAGGAAACTAAAACAGCATGAAAACAAACATACGCCTCTGGAAATCATTCTTAACTATATATTTGACAGTTTTTAATCTTGTTGTACATTATTCAACTTAAGGGGCTTAATGAATTTACATTATATACACTGTTGCCCATAAAGTTGGAATAATTTTGTTTTCCTCTTTTTATTCCTATTTATACACATCAGTAATCAGTAATGATTACATAGTCCCAGTTACACTTTATCTATCAAGGATAAATTATATTGTCACAATCCTTTCATGAGAAGAGGTACAAATATTTTATTCCAACAGTGTACATTTCAGCTTGTCACATCTGGGCTGTGAATATGTAAAAATCTGAGTTTTATAAGTGAAAAAAGCTCAACTTGTAACTTCCTGTTTGAAGAATGTTACACCTCTAAGCCACCTGTCCCCTCACAGCTTCTGCTAAGGTTCATGTATTTTCCAACGTGTCAAACTGAAGTTTTATCGCTCTATTCTGAAGCATTAGACTCACAGTAACTTTGCCTCATATAACTGCGGCCATGATTGGCTAATTGTTGATGGGTTTGAACCCAAAATAACATATTAATACAGCATGGGAACACAACACCACAAAATGCAGATGTGCCCTTTTCACTGAGAACTCTGGTAGAGTTAAGGACAGAGCTCCAATATTCATTTGCTGAAAATATACTAAATATAACATACATGTAAAGAGATACTGATGTTTAGACAAACCTTTATTACGTGGTAAATCCTGCACAAAAACTTAAACATTTACAGGCTTATATGTCCTCTATGTTATACAAAACACTGTGATAATTTTACTGCACACTGACTTCATTTACTTTACATACTTTAAATACTTTTAGCTGATAATACTTTAACATAGATTAGCATGAGATAAGTATATTATTTTCAGTGTAGTTTCAGAACTTTTGCTTGAGTAAATAATATGAATACTTCTTTCATGAATGAATGAATGAATGAATGCAAGGAATTTCTTTTGCTCTTTTTACATTGTTTCTTACGCTTGTGGCTTTAATGAAACTAAAAATCTAAAACTAAGACACTTTTTGCCAGGAAGTTCGATGAAACGATAAGTGAACAAGATTATGCATTTGACCTGCCTGTAAATGTATGGTATATGTTAGTGGTTACATTTTATTTGGTATCTTCAGACAGTTTTCATGCTGTAATTTTAAACCTGTTTAATTAAATTCCTGCAGAGTATAGTATTTCCTCATTAATTCACTCAATGCTGTGCCTTTATGGAATCACAATATGCATCACTGAATCAGTACAATTCCAACAGCAGCCTGCAGTAGCACATTAAGCCCTTGCTGAACTAACACTGAAAACATTTCTTGATTTTTCAGGATGTGACTTGTATTATTTTAAGTACCTGACCCTGTCATTCTCCAGGGCATGACTATTGTCCATCACATTAGCCTCATTAGGAATACTTCGGGAGCTTGGATGTAGTGAGCTATGTGTTAAGGTTGGTGTTAAGCTGCTTCGCCCTTGTTGTGCTCAGGCCTGAACTCGCCTCGTCGCTTTGAGCGACACCGGGGGATTTAGAGGGAATGGCCAAGTATTCAGTGAGGTTTCAGTCTAATTTGAGAGGTCAAGTCATCTGTGGGCCAAGGCACTTATATTTAGCAGATGAATAGAAGAAGAACAAGAGCCAGATACATAAAACTCTCTGTGGATTTGTTGAATGGCTGGAAAACCTGGAAAGGGAAGGGCCTAATGAGGTAGATAGTTTGTATATCGGGGAAAAAGAGACAATTTGTAGCTATGAATGACATAGTGCTGGGTGATCAGACCCAAAGACATGGGATAACATGGGATAACAAGATGATCTTGTGACATAGAATCACAATCCATAATCTCGATCACTGTTTTCTAATTAAATATAGGAGGTGGGCTTTCAACCAAACTGTGTTTTAGTTTAGTTTGCTGGAGGCTTAGGCTGTGTTTGGTAGCTTTTTTGTCATATTTATCTGAATAGAAACTCTGACCAACATTATTACATTATTGATAATCTAGATGAAGTAAACACTAGTCAACATTTTCCTGTACACAGCTTAAGTATTTCCATGAATTACCCAGACTGTTATAACCTGGAATTTTTTAATGAATCAAAAACGTTTTCACACAACTATAACTTTATATATGATAAATTAGACACACTGCGTGTTGGAGTTTGGAAGCCTTACCAGTGGGTGGTGGATTTAGGGCAATTCCTAGTAATTTTTTTCTTCAGTAGCAACAAAATAATGTGTTACATAAATTCTGCAAGCTAATGTGGACTAAACCCTAACACTTCAGCATGGACAGATAATAAAATGTTCCTATAAATGGGCTGAAAAAAAAACACTAGCCTTGCAAACTGTGCTAGTGACATTTACAGTATGCTACAAACCCATAGGTTATCGTGGCATGGTGGTGCAATAATTAGCAGTTTCACCTCAAAGCAAGAAGGTCCTGGACATCCAAGGACATGCACTTAACCCATAAAGACCCAAAGCTACTTTTGTGACAATTTTTCTCTCTATTTAACCTTTCTTAAGTGATTTACTACCATTTATAATATCATCCTCTGTATTTTGCTTCTTTTTTTTAACTGTAAATCAAGTAGTTTTTTTGGATGAAAGGAGAAGCTACATACAACAACTATATGCCACCTGGCTGCACAAATTCCATTAGTACTCATTGGTTCTATGTCGGTTTTATTATAGTGTGAATGAAATAAATTATTCCCAAAATCTAAAAGTAAGCATAAGTTGAAAGTATCATGAAAGGTTCAATGTGTAAGATATAGTGGCATCTAGTGGTGGAGTATCAGACAAAGTAAAAAATAGCTCTCGTCTCACCCTTCTTTTTATAGGTATTATCAGCTATAGGAATGTTAAATATGATCTACACAACCACAGTGATGCTCCTTAACACTGGGTGTCCCTCATAATAAAATGTACAGCTCATCATAATTGTAGAAACATGGATGCAACATAGTAAACACCATGGAGAGGACATGAAAAATTTTAAATAGCAATATTTTATGAGCTAATGAGACTTGAGTATTTTACAATTTTGCTGGAATCCTGCATAAAAGACAAAATAATCCTCAGAAGTGACATGAAGTATTTCTATAATATGTTCTCTCATTGTGTATTAATGCATCATAAACAAGTAACATTTACTCCACACCAGATGTACAACTGACTGCCCTTTTATGAGAGAAAAGCTCGATTTCTTCCGTCATTTCACTCATTCATTCTAAACAGCTCACTGTGACCCTGTGACATCATTACTCAAAAACATAGAGGGCCGTCTTCTGTCTGGGTCCTGAAAATGGCATATGTTACATAGAATGGGCCCTCCATTAATCACCGGTGGTTAGGCGCTAAGTAGACAGACCCTGGATGAGGAGGCAAGACCGGACTAAACTCCTTCCAAAACTCCAACCAGCAACTAAACCGGTCCCAGTTCACGAGCTTCTGAAAGGTTATTCATCACCTTGTCGTGCTTTAGTAAAAAAAAACTATGAGGCAGATTTCAGTTTGCTCTGATGGGATTGGGATGAATGTATGTGTGTGTCTGATGCAGCGGCGATGGTCAGGAGTGGGCGGGGCCTTCTTGTTGGCGATACAAAGCCGTTGCTGTGCAATCATCTCGGTGTAAAATCGCCGCTCTGTGGCCCTCACAAAGGCTGACAAAGGCAGGGGGCTGGTGGCTGGGGTGGGAGTGCGGTGACACAGCTGTGAGCAGAGCCTACACATCCCGCCTCAATATGGGCCCTCCTCACATCTGTAGCAGCTTGGCCCCTGCTTCCGCCAGGTCCCCGGACAATGGAGGCCCTCTGCAGACCCCTTTGTTGCAAACTTTTTCAGAGACCCTTTTTAGCTTAAATCTTAAATATTTCATTAGGCCTCCTTCGCCCTGCTCCTTTTCTTTCACAACTGTTTTGAAGAGCATCGCCGGGGCCGCTACTCGTAGCCCCCCCTCTGCTTCAGGAACGCCCCGAACAACAAAAGATTTTTTTAAATACTGTTTGGAACCTGCTGTTACTCAAAAACAAGTGTTTAAGATTAAACAGAGAAAGAGGTTCGTGTGAGTAACATCTGTGGTCGTTTCTCTGAACTCAAACTTTTGTCATCTTTGTTGGAAAGTTACATTAACAGCAACAAACACATATAGTAGGACGAGCACTGTTTTAAACTTTCACCAACTCAACATTATTTTGATGCATCTCTAGAGCTACATATAGTTGTTGTAAGTTTTATACCAACCCATATCCATCTATGAGTCATGTAGTCAGTTGTGTGTCGCAAATTCATCATATTCAACAAATGAGCAACTGTAAAAGTATTTCCCGTCCACAAATGAATTAAACATTGTCAACCTAATGAGGTCAAAAAGTTGGTCATGAGGGTAACTATTCCCAGGCAGCAGATTGTTTGTTTTCTCCTCGATTTTCAGTATTAGCTGGTCCTTGACAACAGTATTACTAATTGTGGCTTTTTTATGGCTGGGTTTAGACACTAACAGAAGTTGGTTATAGATACCAGAGCTCAGGTTAAAATAGGATGTACATTCACTCACAATTTCTAAAGTAATATTTTAACCAGACAACTATTTCTGCTACTATTATTTCCTAAAACTACCAAGTTACAGGACTCAGGATGTGAACTCTGCTCTCTGGAGTTGAAGTCCTGGATGAGATTGCTGTTACATAGTTTTGTGATGCACAACATAATACAAATATTACTCCTATAATACTGAAATTTTAGTTGTTAATTAATTGTCTCACAAATAATTGTGATTGTTACACCATCAAAGTAATACGGGTATAATAGTAGTATAACTATGCATGTGTATATTAGTGTTAAAGATAAGATGATGCCATTAAGAGCATCAATGGTGAACAATGTGGAAATGATGATAAAATATGTGATTTCTGTTAGTTTAACCAAGTTGGTTTATAAAGGTAAAGGGAGATAATTATCACAGTTATGTAAAATAATTGCAATTACTTTAAATAGATAGGATGTGGTGATTATGCAATAAATGTGACAGACCTAAATTAGAAGACTAAACTTTAATAGGGAATATATTACACGTGGGTTAAAACACTGAAACATCTATTTCTACCTTCAAGTACTAAATAAGATTAGAAGGAGAATATCTTTGCCCTTGAAGTAAATCAACATTTTTAAAGACTTCTCCAGTAAATTGAACTGAATAATAAAACCTAAATAATGGTTGTTTATTGAAATTTAAATATATTCATGACATATGCTCACATTAGTAACATTGAGTGTCATTATTGAGTGTTGAGTCGCAGGCTGCCGGTGTATAGGAACGCCATGTATAGGAGACGTGACCAAACACTCCCATCCAAATATTAAACACTTGTTAATAACTTTTCCGGCCCTGCAGCAGAACTTCTGTCACGATGGATAAAAAGGGCTGAAAAGGATTTGTCTTTATGCTCGGCTTTAAACGTGCATGATTGGATTGAGCGACAAAGAGCAGCTTTTGTTAAAATAAGAAGAGAGAGGGGGGTTGATTTATCCAACACTTTAAGGGAACCTAATGAATTATTCAGTGTTATCATTCAACTTGATGCTCGATTATTATGTTTTTCTTCTTTCTTCACACGTGAGGGACCTCAGCAGACAGGGGGTATCATGCAGGGGCACCTAGGGGGAAGTAATGCGCACACAAGGACAAAACAAGAAAGGCCACAGCGCAGTCACTCCGCTGTCAGCTTGATAAATATAATGTGTCACCAATTAAAAACTCGTTGCCATTCTTTAATTCAGCCAAGGCCTTGTTAACCGCTGCCTGGCAGGGAGGCTGCCAAAGTGGCCTCTGCCACTGCGACCAGCTCCGCCATAATAGAGGCCCCTGCTTTCCCATCCTTTTAAAACCATGGCCCTTCCCTTTGGCATGTAAATAAGACATTCATTCGACAGCACTTTTCCGATAGAAAAAAATGACCATCGATGTCTTTGATTTTCATCTTTTTTCCCTGGGAAAACAAAGAATTCTATAGTTTCAGATTTTTATTCAAAAAAACCCTTTTTGGCTTTTCTTTGGCAGCATTCTTATGGTAATCGTGTTGACTCAACTTTGTGCAACGTGGCTATACAACGCATATGAACCCTAGCAGGAGTCCATTACAGAAATACCATTTAGCAAGCTGTTTCTGTGAGAAAGTCAAACGTTTAAGGGGCTTTTTTTTGTGCCGGATGGGGACGAGGGTCCCAGAGGAACAGCAGGAGTCCTTTGGAAACTTCAGTGAAACTAAAGACCTCTCAGCTCTGAGATAGTCGCCAGCTGAAGTCAAAAGTGTTGAAAATGCAAGAAAAGCAGGTTTTCTTCAACAATGTCTAACTCCTTGTCAACCATGACTGCTTTGCTCTTTAGCAACTTTCTTTTCTGACACTGGATAAGTAGATGTCACTAACCCGTGTGAACTTTTCCAACCAGTTTTCATTAGCATTTAAAGATTCTTATTTAAAAATATCTCGACATGCATAACTGCACCAAATCATTGCTGTGACAATATGAGCTTCATAGTAACAAAACATTTCAGGAGTTTTGGAAATTACATTCTTCTTAGCTCTTAGGTTTACTGTTTGTCGAATTGTTTGTTGTAAAAATATGTTAAGTTTCCTTACTTCACACCTTTTGTTCGAGACACAATCGCCTCATAGTTCCGAGTCTGAGGCTCAAACTAATCAGTGGGAAAGGATCGCAGTTTGGAAACATTTCTAAGCGATGAATTGTAGGAATTTTAGAGGTCGTTCTGCTTATAATACCCATTCTCTCAACGTCCCTCATCAAGCCTGTTCCGACAGTAATGTTGGAATTCAGAGTATTCACTTGGACGCTAAATGAACTGGGTCAGCCTGAAAACATTAAAGCCTAGAGTGTAATATAAAAAGCATAAAGGATGAACATCTGAATCCGCTGCCCCCCCCCCTCTCTGCCCGCTCATTATCCCTGTCACACGGGACCAGGGCCCACTTGGCACAGCCTTGCGGACTTAATTGAATTAGACATACCCGCTTGTTTAGGCATTGTGCTGTGGCATGAGAATCTCACAGCCATCTCCATGAAGGAAGGAGAAAAGAGCGACATCGGCAGCACTTGTCGGTAGATCTGAGAGTTGGAGATTCACAGAAATGGAAAGGCCGCCGCCAAACCAAGGACCACCAGTCGCCCATTGTGCACTGAGGCTGTGCCAAGTGCAGAGTGGGGCTTCGTCCAGCTGTGTCACATCACTTAACCCTAAGGGGTGGCACAAACCATGCATTTTTGTTTGCCATAAAAGCTCTGAAATGCATTAATAGTCACCATATTTTTATACAAATGGGAAGACCACAGTCATTTAATATTTCATGCATTGTTGACAGTGCTATTTGCCCAGGGTGATTTGTATGTACAGTACGTGTTCCTCCTCTGTGTATGAATGAAAAAGTAATGCAACAGCCTTAATCTCTGGTCAGTTTATAATGACAATTACTCCATAACCTGCACCAAATTAAAAAATAACAGTGAATTAAACAGTACTAGTAACTCATATTGGTTCATTGACTGAACTGTGTTTGTCCCTAAAATACATCAGCCATCTTTTGAAGTTTTTAAAGGCTTCTTATTTCTTCTTCTTAAAGTTTTTTTCCTCAGGCAACTCTTGCAGTCCTTTCCAGCACCGACAGCGCTCGCTGTACCAGCTTAACCCTCTGACATCTACCTTTTTCAGCCAATGTCTTGCAGCTGACTTTTAAGTCAAGAGTCAGTCACTTTGTGGTTTGAGATTTTTTCTTTCATTCTTTTTTCTCACTGAAAATGGAAAGAAACCTCTTCTAATGTGATTGCCCTTTTCCATTTAACCAGATGGGGTCTAAATGGAGGTGCTACAAGGGGACGCCTAGGCGCTGTCACTACATAACGTCATCTCCCTAACCCCGGGGGTCAGGACCAGATTGACACCATAACCCACAGCCCTGATCCTCCTTCAGCCTCTTTAGAAGTGCACCCGGCCGGCAGTAATACGGCCCGCACTTTATTCATTTGGAGATCAGCCAAGCTGAAAAGATAAGCTCTGAATAATTGGAGCCCACAGACCACGGAAAATCTGATGGGATCTCTGAGTCTTTAACTTTTTTTCTCCCTCTCCTCCTTTTCTTTATACCCTCTTATAACTGGAGGACACCCCTTGTTAGACTCAGGCAACCAGATGGGCGAGAGAGGAGTGGGATGATCTGTGGTGCTTTAAGGAGTGGGATGACACTGGCTGTGGGGACTTGTCACTCACGTGCAGGGGGAGTGAATGTGGAGCTTAATGAATCCTCCACAGCCACCAGTGGACAAGACGGAGCTCTGTGTGGACACCAGACATCCAGACAGTTCACCATCCTGCCTCCTTTTCAGGCTTTCTTCTCAGTTTTCCCACAGCCTCTCCCATTTCCGCCAAGTCGAAGAGACAAAAACCAGCATAAATGCACCTTTGAAGTGCAGCCTTAATTGACAAAACACATTTAAAAAATCAACAACAGTG
>JAPQRQ010000026.1:31413918-31425108 GCA_037367365.1 Apogon talboti | reverse complement strand
TATATATGCTCAAGTGTTCAGATTGGAGGTACCTGTACTTGACTATTTAAATTTTACACAACTATATCTAAGATGGAAAATATCATCTGTTATCATCTTATTTTACACTAATTTGTCTGACAGCTTTAGTTTGATCACAGGTTTTCATCTCCATCCTATCAAATGAAAACATCTCCAAATGTGATGATTTTTGACATTTATGATCAAATGAAGAGTGAGTGAATAAAGTCACTCTTGAGTTTCCAGGAAAAAGCACTGCCAGGAACCTGAAAAAAGACCTATTTTTCCAAAAAGATGTGCAGTTCTCATCAGACAGTGATACTACAAATAACGATTTTATAGAATATGATGCATTGCTGTGATTGCAGCCTTTAACATGAATGCAGCAGTAAAATGAATCCAAAGTCGTCATATACAGTATACACTGTTGCCCATAAAGTTGGAATAATTTTGTTTTCAGGCACATTCCTCTTTTTATTCCTATTTATACTCATCAGTAATCACCTTTGACCAGATGTAATTATTCCATATTGAGTTCCAGTTAGACTTTATATATCAATAATCAAATCACATTGCAACAATTATTTAATGAGAAGATGTAACATATTTTATTCCAAGTTTAGGGGCGACGGTGTAATAGTCAAAACACTTATTATTTTACTGCAACTTTCATAATTGACCTCGTAGTGGAGTGTTTTCACTATCTTTCACTATATTATGTTATTTTTATTCACGTAAAGGGTCTGAATGCTTCTTCCATTGCAGCAAATGTATGAAAATTGCACCATCAGCTAAAACAGGACTAAAAAAACTTGAAAAACCAGTTCATAAAATGCACACCAATTCCTAAAAGACCAAAACAGAACAAGAGATAGAGGAGACACACAGCCAGACACTCACAAAAGAGAGGGGGGGGGGTTCCTTATGAATGAGAATAACATGCTAGACAGTGCCTCATGTGTGTTTACCCCGTGTTAATCTTATCACAGCTCCATGTATTCATCATGAGGCCCGGTCTCTTCAGTTCTGAAGAGCAGAGCATGGCCTGAGATGATGATCTATGGTGAGGAGATCAGCATCAGACAGACAGACACAAGCAGAGCCACATGGAGGCTGCAGGGGCACTGTTTACCTTCTGTCAGCTCTTTGTTAAGCACCACTAAAAAACAGTTTGTTATATCAGGGGAGATAAGAGTATGATAGGGGGCTGATGGATGAACACCAAGGAGCTGGACCGTGTTGATACATTATGTGTTTTATAATTTCCTGCTGCGGTAGTTGTAATTTTTTAACCAACGGATGATTTCTCAGAAGTTATGACATGATGAATTACGTGCTTATGCAAAATAAAGTAATCAGTCTTATCTCATCATATTTATGCTCTTATCATCACATTGGTTCTTTATTTCTGTTAAATACGGCACTGTTATTACTTCTCTTTTCTTTAATATTAACTATAATCTTCATAACTTTATTTAACATGTATTATACTGCCAAGCCAAACCTTGACCAGTATAATAAATAAAGAGCATTATTATTTACTTCCTAGATCACACATGACATCTCGATTTCAGAACAAACTGTATGATTAAATAATGTAAATGATCATTCTACTTAAAGCTGCAAGAGCTGAAATAACAGGAAAGACCGCTAAAATTTGATTAATATACCCCTCCCTCATACAGCTTTCTCCTCTTGGTCCAAATCAAAAAATTTAATACAAATATAGCATAATATATATAACCCTTGAAGACCTAGAACTATTTTTATGCTCAAGGTTAAGGTTGACTAATTGTATTATCCCCGCAGGGAAATTCAGTCTTTGCATTTCGCCTATGCTTATGCACACACAATTAATTTTTCTCTGCATTTGACTTTTTCTTAGTGATTTATCACCAATTTACAGTATAGCATTCACCATAGTTTGATTTTTCAGTGACAATCATATATTTTGCCATATTTAATTCACTGATCATGCAGATGTTAATAAAACCTTGGAGTAATTTAAATGGTTATTATAGTAAAACAAAGAAAACCAAAGAAAAAGTGACTTTTCCAGTTAATTATATCATTAAATGAACATAAAACAAGCATCTACAACCACTGTCACTTGTCAGACTACATGGGTTTTATTGGTGAGTGAATGTTGTAGAAGATGACGGTGTTTCCACGGTAACTATGGAGCTTCTGAACATCCAAATGGGTCATATCTGATGACCATGAAAAGATGACAAGCTGCATTTTATCTGAATTATTTCAATGTACTGATAGAGTTAGTGGCTTAAAGGTTATTAAACATTTTAGATCAGTAGATGGTTTTGGTTGTCGGAGGCTGTTTAGGTTTAAGTTTAGAAATCCTCTACATTACAATATAAATACCATCAACCCATTCTGTTTTTGATATTAACAACCAAAGCTAAGCCTTTTACAATACATCAAATCTCGTTATCGGTTATCAGTGTCATTTGTTGGGCCAGTCTTTCAATAAACACATATGGTACAATTTCTGACAGTTTAAACAATTTTATTCCCGTTTTACTATTCTAATATATTCTATAACAGAGATGTAAATTTTTAAGGAAGCACAAACGTAAGTTATCAAAGCTATGCAGATATTTTACTAACTGTTATGTCCCAAAGGGATTAAAATGGAAATAATGAGCCATATGATGTATTCAGGGTTATCTCATCTGAATGGTGTTTGCCTAATGTCTTCAGGGATGTGGGCATTAAGAACCCATTTGTGTAACTTGTGTGTGTGTGCTCTTAAATGACTATCTCTGTGAGAACTGGATTGAATTATTAAGAACCAAAGTGAGGACCTGTTCTGCAAAGTTGTTTGAGGGCTCAGACTTTGTTTTAGGGTTAAAATTAGGTTTAGGGGAGACATTCTGCTTTCATGTTAAGGTTAGGGTAAAGGATCAGGGAATGTATTATATCAATGAGTGTCCTCATAATGCTGTTTGGTACAACTGTGTGTATATGTGTGTACCCAGCTGCATTCTGGGATCTTTTCGCCCATTCTCTGGGTGCATTTGTTTGGAATGAGCCCATCCACTTATTGACACTTGTCTCCACTGCCTCTTGCATGACAATCCAGGCAATAAAACCACGAGTGGAGCACACACTGTTCAACAGTTACCATAAGAAAAACAAGAGCAAAGATGACAAGTGTTTACCTTCCCAGGACATGAATGGAGGAGGACAGAGGACAAGAAAGAAAAAGGGGAAAAAAAACACAAGGGTTCATCTCATAACTCCAACCACACACAACACACAGACACACTGACACATCACAACTACACCATCCACCCTGTGGGCGCCTCAGCAAGTGCATCCCATTGTTCAGTTAGGGGGAGAAAAGGAATCGTTTTATACCCCAGTTTTACTCTTTAAAGCTAAATTTATCATTAGCTGATTCTATTTAATTCACCAGAGTCCTCAAAATATTGTTGAAATGGCACTGAATTAAAGCTTTCTTCATTTGACTTCACAAAGATGTTGATATAATGACAAAGTTACTTGAATAAATATGAATTACGGTAATTAGTGTGACTATATTATGATGTAACTCAAACATAATGATACTGCAGATTTGTACATGAGGAAATTTTGTCTATCCTCACCTCCTTAAATCATAATTGACCCCTGAACTAAAGGAACATGAATAATCCATGACACAGATCTTGACTTTATGATCCTTTAGGGCTCATGGTTTCCATAGAAATGCCCAAATAGCAATAATATTAAGAATTGAAGCCTTATATGATACTGTATCATAATAACACATGTAATATGTTTATGACTTAATGAACATTGTGTGGAGGGGGGTCTATGGTCATGCTTGGAGGGGTCACCAGACATGCAGTGGAGATCAGGAAGGATATATGCCTTTACTCAGCATTCAAACAAGATATAAACACAAAGTTCATTAAAATAACTAACAAATATAGTGATAACTGATTGTACCCTTTGTGATAAAACTGATCGTTGCAGATCTCTTATCAGAATGCACAGAATCACCAAATGAAGCTTAACTTCTTTTCTTAGATCTGTTGTACAGCTGATAGCAGCAGCAGTAGATTCTGAAAAAAAGCAAAAAAAAAAGAGAACATAAGTATGTGTATCCTATCAGTGGCACCATGTCCAAATGAATACAACTGCCACATAATGATGAATTACTATAGTCATTGGCAAATGTACTGTGAATGACACAAATGGATTCATTGCTTAAATGTGATTTTTTTTTGTCAGTAAAAGTTATCAAAACCCATAAAATTCTTTTAATTGTTCTTCAGTGTATCACAGAAACATGTGGGGGAAAAAAATAGGTGTCAAATTTTGTGAAAACAAAACTTGTGTCATTCCTAAAACTTTTAGCCATGACTGTACACCCAGATATGCAGCTTTCATTCTGGCATGGGCAGCAGTGTGCCTTGAGTTAACTTTAGCTACATTATAAGGAAGTTGCACAATAAAAGATGTCAATTAATGAAATATCACTGACTTAAACAGCAGAAATAAAGCAGAAACTTACACTACCTTTAACCTCTGTACTAGCAGAGACATAGATGAAAAGTGAATGAGGATCTAACCAACCAACTGATGTAACCAGCATAACTAGTGTATCTTATACATAACACACAGCGGGAGTATCTAACCATATACATACAGTCTCTGATGCAAAGAACATAAAATGTGTGAAAATGTCTTTATTCTTTTCTTTTGTGTTGTTAAAAAGTGAAGAAATAAATCCTTAAACTTCAGCTTATCTATGTTTACTATTTTCACTATATTAATTTACAGATTTTCAAAAGACCATATTTATTACATCTTGAAATTACTTACTTAAACTCTAAAGTTATAAAGGACAATCCTGTACTATGTACACATGAGAAATCAAGCACTTTTACATTATTGAGAAAAGCTTTGTATATCTAAATATTAGAATATTATAAATACATTTCTGATTTCAGCTCGGATCTTATCCTTCTAATAATCATTTCCTCTCCTGACCTTGATTATATACTGTTCTCAATGCATCCTTTCTTGTACAATTTTATTTCTTATGCATTGTATTTAATTATTTTTCCACTGTTTTTTGCATCCATCTTGTACATTTTTATTTCTTATGTATTATATATTATTATATTTGCGTTGTTTTTTGCACCATCTTTCCTTATGCAGCACAATTTCTTTGCAGTTGCAGCCTCAACCAGTAAATTTCCCCATTGTGGGTTAATGAAGTTTCATCTTAACTTTCACTGCACCCACAGTTGAGTTAATATAGACCAGTTTTTGTGGTTGTTTCTTTACGTCAGAGGTTAGACAGAGTAAAAATGAAAGAAATTATTTTTAGAGCGGACCCACATACACCATGAAAATGATGTATCCGTCCATATTAAAGACGCTCTGCAGTATTTTTTTTTTTTACTATTTACTGTAGCTCTTCCATCAAAACCTATGTTGTATGTTTGGATGCATGACAGAGAAACAGACCAAAACAAACAGAATAAAGAAGTTAATCTACTTTTACGAGGGATGGAATGTAAAAGGTGATGGTACGTTCCCAAAGCCAGCCCACATCTGCTTTAATTATTCACTACATTGTCCACAGAGACTGACACAAAGGACAGTCCGTATGAGATGAGACCAGACTCCAGGACATCCTGTTTAGGGGACAATACCCCCTCTTTACAGTGCTAAAGTGATAATACTCTTGTAACAGAGAAGCTGTCAGCACCTAGCTTATCCAGAGACCAGAGGACCACAGGTCTCAGCACACAGGGAGAGCTGCTCAGGAAAGAACGCTTTTCAACACCTCCCAGAGCAGCATATCCTTTTGTCAAGCACCTTGTATATCATTCGCTAAATATACGACAGGGACGGAGAGTTCCCTTGATCCTCTGGTAAAAGCATTATGGGAAAAAGAGGTGGGATGCTAAGTTTGCATTTTTTACACATAAAGAGGCAACAACAGGACTGAAGCTTTACTGTTTAAAAGGAGGAAGAGCCTTGAAATTACACAATGATTTATGTTTATATACTAATTAATTTTTTTTTTAAGTCTTCTTTAACTATCCTTTACAATGTGAGGGGTATATTTAATTTAATTTTATGTGGTTTTGGATTACAGGACTATGTACAGGGATGTCAAACTCATTTTAGTCCAGGGGCCACATACAGCTCAATATGATACCAAATGGTCAAATAACATTCAGCATAATAGCCTATAAATAATGAGATCTCCTAATTTGTCCTCTTTGTTTTAGTGCAAAACAGTAAAATTAAATTATGAAATGTTCTACATTTACAAACTATCCTTTCTCAAAAACTGTGAATAACCTGAAAAACCTACAATTTCTTAAGAAAAATAAATGCAGTTTTAACAATATTATTCCTCAGCTTATCATTTTTACATGTGCAGTACAATTTACAGATTACAGTGGATCTACAAAGGCACAAAACATTTAGTAACAGCCAAAATATTGTTAACATTTTTGAGTTTGGAAGTAAAATGAGTTTGACACCCTTGACTGTTAATATTTTCAGTATAATTGTTTCACTTGGCAAATTCATCCGGCGGGCCAGACTGGAACCTTTGGTGTGCCAGTTTTGGCCCACAGGCCTTATGTTTGACACCCCTAATGTAGAAGAACATTTATTGTCAGTACATTTCATCTAACCTCTTTACAACCTCTGCATTTAACCTATCACTCGATGATCATGTAGGAACACACCACATAGAGCAGACTAGGAGTGGTGGGCTGCTATGCCAGGCGCCAGGAGGACAAATAGAGAGGTAAGTGCCTTGCTCAAGGGCACATAATTCAGCAAGTTCTCTGCTGGTCTGGGGAATTGCCTTCAGCTTTGATTCTCGCATCCATTCACTCTGACTAGACTTGAGCAACTGAATCAACCCCAGGTCAGAACACTGCCCCCCACAGTCTTGTACTGCAGGCACTAGGCATGATGGGTAATCACTTCATCTGCCCGTCTTCTCACCCTGATGCGTCTATCACTCTGGACCAGGGTCAATCTGGACTCATCAGACTAAATGATCTGCATTAGCATTTTATTCACCACAGTTTTAGACTTAAATTTCAAGACTTAAAATGTACTTGTTGCTTGTACATGTGTGATTTTTTACCACCTCTGCTTATAATCCACAAAACTAATCTGTTAATCAATCAGCTACTAAAAACACCTGATGTCTTTTAATAAATAATATCTACTTATAATTCACTTTTTTCCAGAGACATAAGTGTAGATTAAATATGGCTTTTATAATTACAGTATTAGATGATTTAACCTTTATACCATGTACGATCAGTTAAACCAGATGTACGATAATTTCGTTTGTTGACACTTGGTATTAGTATTGTCATCACTGTAAGGTATATTAGTCTAATTAATTTCCCAATATAAATATTATATCTGTAAATACTTCTCTTTGCATGTTTTTTCAGATAATCATACTTGCTTTGATGCTTAACTAAAATATTTTATATTCATCAATAATTTTAAGTATTTTATATTGATTACAGCTATATACCTGTTGATAATATATTTAGACGGTGCATATCTCTTGCTTATGACTTGAATATGAGAATTTTCCTCAATATATGATAATGTGCATAAAATTACAGCAAAACAGTGTTTTCCCTCAGAATATAATTAGTGAAATATTCTCTCTTCTTGAAACTGCTTTATGACTATTTATTTATTTTTCATTCATCCTGAGTTTTAGAAACTTAGTCTTTTTAAGACTTTTATTACAATTATTGTTATTTTTACAATATTAAGATTCTGCTACCTGGAATCCTAGTGAACTAAGTTTGGAGTATGCGTCAATTTATCGAAGTACATCAGACAAAAACCCATGTAAACATGTAAAAATGAAGCCAGGTTCAGTGAATTGAGAACAAAGTGTGTATTTATGTAGCTTCAGACATTTGATGCTGATTATAAACTACACTGTAGAACTGACCTGGCATTTCTTTTTGTTTAATTTCAAGTCTGTCAGGTTCATCTGCTCACTTTGTGTCAAGCCAAAAGATGACTTCACATTGCTTACTGTAGTTGCGCCAGAAGTGTGTAACCACATGTATTACATAAATATCTCAGGTGATGTGAAGTCAGGATTGTCTAGACTGATGCACATATGTCATGTTTTTCTTACATACGAATTTTAACTTTGACAAAAATAGAGCCATCTTTTTAAAAAAAAACAAACAAACAAAACGTGTGTGTGCTTTGGCTGTTATGCAAAGTAAAAAAAACATAAAATATTAAAAAAACTGTCATTTCAACATATCTAACCTAAAACATGTTCTTCCTCTTAGAAGTAACTACTGTCAATAGTATGCATATGTGTGATGTAGAATTCATCACAAAAATAGGACAAAGGTTCTTTCTCACAGTGTCACCCAACCACACAGTAGAGATGTACACACTTAAACACACTTTGCTTCCTCTCACTGCACACACAGAAAAAAAGGGCAACACAAACTCACCCACAAACAACAGACGGTGGCACTGAAAAGATATGTGAGTCACAGCACTGCAACTGACTCTCAAGTGTCAAATTGGGGACATGTCTGGGCAAGTGGTGAGACAGGGGTGAGTCACATGTACATGTAGACTGACTTTACAAACAAGGAGGTGAAACTTCATCATCCAGTCTGTGGATTTAAATGTGTGCATATAGCAAATTATATCAGCAATAGCAGTAAACGATAATAAAGGTTTTGTTTTACTTGTGCACATATTCATTCCATTTGAATCAACCACAGACTGTCATTCACTGAATAAAGTATAAAGCTCTTTTTTTTTTTTTTTTACATATATCTGTATTGTGTATCATCAATTTTTCTCTTCAAACTAAAACTCATAGCCGCTTATTTTGACAGTTGGTCAAAAATAACACTGTGTCTAACAATCCTCACATGTTGCGTCAGCTGATAGTTTACATTATAGCTCTGTTAGCTTAGCTCTGTTTTTAGACAGAAAACAGCCACAAGACAGTTTGCGTTGTCACTAGCTGCACTAAAGATGGCCAACTTAGCAAAGATAATAACATCACGTAATAACTTTATACCTTCATAAGCCTCATAATCAAACCAGCCTCTGTCATTTCATCATTAAACTCTATTCTTTTCCTTTGTATCTGTGTCCAGTGGTGAAAACAACAGCAGTGCTTCTAGCTTGTATCACTTTGTCACTTTCTTTACCATATAAGTTGTTTCTCAGTGGTTCTCATCCCATCTGGTCACTTTCTGATGCTTTGGCCAAAAGTCCCTTAAGTTTCCTCACTGTGACTCACTACTCCCTCTAGTGGTTACATAAATACCCCGGCCCATTGGTGGAAGTATGTTCAGTTCCTATCTCTACAACCCTGTACATAGGGATTTTTTGGCAAAACTTCACAGCTCTAATGATATTTTTATGTCACTGTTCAATATTTGAAAGTAAAAATACATATATACCCTTAAAGATATGAAAAATATAAGAGGCTATTGTGCAGTAAAACAGTTTCTATCAGAGTTTTACTATCATATATGATGTTTTTCATCCATTTTACCGCTGTAGACATTAAGCCTTGAGCTCTGTTGAACAACTTTATTCACTACTGGGTAATTTAATCCACATTGATGCATGATCTATCTCTATAGAGTCAACTTTTCACAAGCTCAAAAAACAGGCCTGTTTTCAGCTTTGTGACAGTACATTTTTCAGAGAAGCCAAAAGGGTTTTGAAGAGGTTATTTGGCTTGAGCAACATTTTCTGAACATATAAACAACTTTTTCTTGTGTTTATGGGACAAAGGGTTAAGAACAATATATGCCTCAGAGGATATCTTCTATATTTACCTACAGAAGAGTATAGAAATAAAAAATGTGCACTTGAATAAATGTTATTAATATTATTCAAGTACTAGTACATAAATATCTTCACATTAAATCTTTAGCCTGTTTCATTTTCAACACTATTAGTTGATTATTTACCTCTGGGACTCACTGCTGAACTCTGAACTGGAGCTAAAATAGAGCAACAGCTGCCAAAGCTGAAAGGGAAAGGAAAGGACGACCCCTCAACAGATAAATACATAAATAAAAGATGGCAGCGTTAGGCGCAGCGCTCCTTCAAGGCCACCTAGGAGTCTGCAGGGTGACCTCTAGCCTTGTCAAGACGGCCCTTTACTGTCTCTCCTGGAATCTGCACAGTTGCAAAGTCTTTAAGCCACAGACCTCATGCCTTGAAACTGGAGTAGCTGCTAAAAGCCAAAACTGGCCTCAGAAATACGTTCTGTAGACAAGCGGCGAGGATCAACGGAGCCCACGCGGTCCCCGGACCCTGTGATATTCGATGCGTCTGATTGCGTCTGCCTGCCCTGCCTCACCTCCTCTGTCTGCACACACCCAACACCTCACACCCAGCAGGGATAAGTGGTCCCTTGCTATAAATACAGAGACAGCATGGAAGCCTGGGAGGAGCCAAAAAAGCGACGGCAGCAGCAGCAGCAAGAGGAGGAGGAGAAGGAGGAAGGCAAGTATGGCTAAGACATAAAACTGTACACCTGTTAATAAGGTGTCAAAGAGTCAAACGCAAAGTGACATTAATGTGTGTCAGCTTAATCCAGTTGCTGAGGGTATAGTTTTCCCTCAACACAACATGAAAACACCTGTAGACACGTCAATGCCGGATCAAGCCTTAACCCCTTGTAGACTGAATTGGCCTCAATGTACCACTGTCGTGCAAGTGCTGCTCAACACTCCATCTGTTACCTGGTTATCTATGATCCCTGAAGTTCATGGATCACTTTCAAAGCCCTGTTTCAGTAACTACGTTATTCATTTGATGACATCCTACCGATTTTTGGATGATTTTTGTTTTGTTTGGATTGTTGATGTAAGGAACTGATCCATAGCAACGTCAGTAAAATAATCTGCATACATGAGACTAAAAAATTTAATTACTATGATGCCAATTATGTTTAATTTCACTAATTTGCATCAGAGTTATTGTATGTCATATATTAAACCTTTATCAGGCAAGTGACTATTTTTGGTAATTTCCACATACATTACAAGACAGTGACAGCAACAGTTAAAGTGAGTCAACAATCAGGTCCAATGTGGTCTACAGGGTCTGTAAGGTCCACCTCTGCATGAACAGTGAGTGTACCTG
>JAPQRQ010000026.1:31400287-31411124 GCA_037367365.1 Apogon talboti | reverse complement strand
AATGGTACTAATGTAAGTAATGATGTTCAAAGGGATAATGTGGATGTTGACAGGTGTCTGGATCAGCACTTATATTGTTATGTTATGTATGTTGTTATGTGTTGTCTAAAAGTGATATTCTTTTCACCTTACATGTGTTTTTCTTGTATTTTTTATATATACTTGTATTTTTTTTCTTTTTGCCACTTAAGGGTAAGGAACCAAATATGGTAACCTCACCGACCTTGATTTTCTACATAACAATAAGAAATTTTGAAAAATTTCACAAAAGTAATAAAGTCTTATGTCCTCCAATACCACACTAAGGTTGAAATTTTGAATTTCATAGTATTTCTATGAGTTCCTAACCCTATAATGGGTTAAAATTAACAATCTCCACTTAATTGAGCATATTCTTGACAGTTACATAAATTTTTTATACAATTGTGAATAGATTTGGGCAGTAAGGGGTTAAAGAGTTATTCTGTACTTTCCTGTTTCAACACTCTCTGTTTATTGTGTCCCCACCCCTCTCAGCATGTCTCCTCGTCCTTATCCCTATCCCTATCCCCCCCTCTCTGAGTCTAAGGAAAACAGGTGCAGAGAGGAGTGTCCGGGACCCTCAGAGACACATCACCCCCCCCCCCTTCCCCTCAACTGAACCTGTGGCCAAAGCACGCAGAAGATTTCCCTCTGTCTTAGTATCTGCAGCGTCTTCAAATTGAGGAGCAAATATAGCCTTGTCATCCATGTGAAAGTGAGAGCAGAAGGGATCTCAAACAATCCACTTGCAATGGGAACAGTGGCCAAAATTCATGTCAACACTGGACAACAACTGTCAGCAGCTCAGGACAGAGAGAAAAAAAAAATCTGCAGGAGCTGATCTGAGAAACTGGGAATTATAATTTCACATCCATGCAGCCTGTGTCCACATCCTAACAAATGTATCTGTGAAAAGGGATGAGTTTGTAGATTTTTAAGGTATTTTTGAGCCTTTTAACGCTAGGCAGCGTCATACTTTTTCCTCCACTACATCTCAGAAGTAATATAGTTTTTATGCAACTACATTTGTCTCAGATTCCAAATTTTTATCCTTTTCTTGTCCAGTAAAACCACACATCTCACATACAAATCACATGTATTCATTTCTAATGGTTGTGATACTAAAAGATAATGATCTTGTTGAAAATGATGTGGATTAAACTACCTAACATTATATAAAACAATGGAAATGAGTTCTATCTTATACATGTATATGAAAAATGCAACATACATATTAAAGCAGCATTACAATCAACCTAAAAAAAAACATATATAATAGTAAAACACTGACCATTTAACCGCATAGTGATTTTTTTACTTGTACTTTTTACTTTATAAGTGCAATTTGCTGATCATATTTCATAATTTTACATTTCTTTGTTGTTATAGTGGTGAATGCAAACTTTTTGTGGTGGAGTATTCACAATAAGGTGTTAGAACACAGATGTGTAGGAGTTGTGATCATTTATTTGTGCTTTTATGCAGCCAATATACAACATATAATCTATATCTCTGAATAAAATGGGCAATCATTGAAAGATTTTGTATTATCATGTCTCCATTTGTTTGTCTACACACTCATTGTGGTCTTGTCTCATTTAACACTATCTAAATTACTGGAGATAAAGACCGATTCACTATAGGTTTTAAGTCCAACTGGAGAAAAAACCTGATTCAATGACTGCGATTGTGATTTTGGAGGGAGATGTGATGTTAAAGGTTTGGCGCTAAGTTTGTGCGCGCGTTCCACCATTCAGACACTAATTAGAATGATAATTTGCGACTCCGCTGATGACCCCTATCCCCCTTCAATAGTAACTTCTCCCTGGGGACGTGATGGTGCAGATCCCCAAGGGACTTTCTGCCCTCTGTAGGAATCCTTTTTATCCGCAGAGAGGGATTCCCGCCTGTTGATCATCGAGATTTACGAAATGTATTGGTGCTTTGTGCATTGGGTATAAGGATAATGAGAATTCTCTACAACGATACTGTCCAGTGCACTACGAGCCATGAATGCAATAGACCGTTTTAATTTATAGACAGATAACCACAGAAGACTCCGCTTTGTACTTTGGCGCCATTACTGCCTATTTTTACGCACAAGTTTTGGCTACTTTTCCTGTTGCGTAAAAACTTTTTTTTACATTGGTCCTTAAGACCCGCAGATTCCAATTTTTTTTTTCTCTTTCCCAAGTGATTAATCATCATTTATTATAATATCATCCTCTGTATTTTGCATATTTTCAGTGTACATCAGGTGTTTTCCTGTATTTAATGAATGCAGATGTTCACTAATGCTTTTAGATCAGTAGATGGTTTTAGGTCTTCATGGGTTAACCTATTTAAGAAACTGATTTACAGTGTTTGTTGATATGAATGTGGGGTTTCTTCACACTAACACTCCACACACACTCAGCAGTTCTAACCGGATCCTCTGCGCACTAACAGCCTGCGCTTTTAAAAATAAGATGGTCAGCCTCTCTTGAGGGTGTATGCCGCTGGATCCAAGCACCCCGCAATCCCTCATGTTTACACCAGACCCAACTCGCCTCTTGGCGGCCACACGTGTGTATTCGCCTCCTCACCTCTGCAGAGCGGCTGCACGACCCGGGCTGCCAGCGGGGATTTACTGACTGGCGCAGTGCCCGGCCGCAGGCAGACTAGTTCGCTCGGTTCTCACGACCTCAGCTGCACAAAGGCATCTCTGAACTATTAACTCAGACACGAAGGCAGTAGGAACGACCGCAGAACCCACACACACTGCCAACTGGTGTTTCAGTATGCATCCGTGCAGGAGGAAGCCTCTTAAACAGCGCTGGCAGTGGGGTTTCAAAATGCCATTTACCAGCGGTGTCATCTGCAGGGCACTGGCACACAGCAGGGTGAAAGTGAGAACGCAACTACACAAATTAACAACACAGACCGACTGTTAAAGGAAGCTGAATATAACGTGTTTATCAGGACAAAAACATCTACGAAAAGTCACGTAGACAAAGTTAAAACGAGTTTCAAATGCCTTGTCAGTGACTTAGATTTACTTCATTTACCTTATTAAAGCTTTTGCCAAAGAACATACTTGTTTAAAGGAACTGAATTACTCATTTCACCAATGCATGTGCCTTATTCCTGCTTTGCTTTGGAATCTCAAATGTTACCACTTCCAGATGTCTTCTCTTATTTATTTTCTAAGATAAAAACTTTAAACTTCTGATTATTTGCAATTGTAACGCGCGCAATCTTATGCAACAGAAATACACTTATGTTCATCTCTGTGCTTATACTTGTGGTGTTTGCCGTGCGCACTTGCGGTGCGCCGGTGGAGTATTAAATGTTGAGGGGTTTTGAGCGGCGGTCTCCAGGCTGTAACCTAATCTGGAGTGAAGGGGCCCACTGACTGCAAGTGGCGGACACACGGCTAGCGTCACGCCGCTCCACACAGCATCGAGTCTTTCCAGTTCCGGACCCCATACTGACGGAAGATAAGTTTACAGCCAGGGATAAACAAAGAGGAGGCAGATATAAAGATGAGGAGGAAGACCTTTAATACACAGCAATAAGTTTAAAGCTGCAATGTAAATAACAGGTCGACCATGTGGATGCTTGTGTGTGAGGAGTGTTTGGAAAGTGGATCGTTAACCCGTTTTATCTTTGAAACTGTTTTATCTGTCCTCACCGCCTTCAGGTTTCTCGTTTTCTCCTTTATTGAGGTGAAGGCCCATTGAGAGTGGCATCGAACAATTGATACACAAAAGGAAGCGAGGATCCTTCCATATTCTCCTTTCACTGAGGCAATCTGTTAGTGACATTAACCCCTGAGCGCATTTCCCAGGCTCATGAATAGGCTTTAAGGCTTTTTAAAGCTCCCGCTGCATACAGGATGAGACCCTTTTCAAACTTTTAATTACCTTTATCGCAATAGAAAAATACACCTCTATTGTCACTTCTGCCATTCTGTAGTGGGACAAATATAAGGAACTGAACTGACAGCGGTCATTATAAAATGTAGATTACCTGATAGGCCTACTGTAGCTCTTATAGGAAACAAATGCATAGGTTATGCAAGTTTTGTCTTTAATAACGACCACGTTGTGTGAGAAAGTTAAATACGCTTGTATTGACTTTTACGCACGGCCTCAGAGAATAGAGTTACCCTTTATACCTTTATGTAAACTGTGGCAAAACAGTACAGACATGTACATATCACACTGAAGACCAGAAAATTAGTTTTTGTAATATCTTTTATTAAAACAATGGGTCATTGCCCAACGTCACTTTTTTCTTTTCTCTTTGTCCTTTTCAGCACAAAAACAACAAAGAATATAAAACACAGCTTTGGTATAACAATCAATAACAACTTTGTACAAAACTAATCTAAAAGTACTTGGTAACAAATTTTGCTATAAATCGTCCATCTGCATGTACAGCATGTTTATCACCGACATCCAAATTTTGGAATTAGACAATAAATTATAAGAACTATCTGCCATTTAAGGCCCCTGTTCCATAAAACGAAACAATGACAACTTGTGTTGTTGTTAAGTGTTAGACTTTTAGTCCCGCAGCTGAAAAGTCACAGGTTGTAGCCCGTAACAGCCGTGTGTGCAGTCAGTTCAACGTCTAAACTGGGGAAGTAATGCAAACTGGTTTCACTGGAGATTCTTGTCCGTTGTGCTACCAAGGCCGCCACACCGGCTCACTGCTCTCTGATCCGGTGCTGATCCCGACCGGACTGACCGCCTGGGAGCCTCCGGAGAAGGACGTCATGCCGTGGACTGGAGATGCTGCAGGCGGTGCTGAGCTGCCGTGCACCGGGCTGGCGTTGACGGCGACGGGCAGTCCTGCGTTTGCGTACAAGGGGATAACAGGTGCGGTGGTGGAGGCGAAAGTAGGGTTGGGGATCAAAAAGGCGAACTGTCCGTCGGTTGCGGGCACCAGCTGGAACCCGCCGAAGACCTTCGGGGAGACGGCCTCGGCAGGGCTGAGTTTGGAGCCCATGGTTGCCCCGCTGATGGGCAGGGTGGATGGGAGCTGCACGTGGAGGGGCTGCGCCAGATGAGCCTGCTGGGACGGGGGCTGCTGCGGGTAGTTCATGGACATCATCTGGGTCATGCAGCTGGACAGGTGGTTGAGGAGCCTGGACCTCACCTCCGTGTTCACCCCCTCTGAGGTGGACAAGAAGCGGGTCACCTCATTCATGCACTCGTTGAATCCTGCTCTGTATTTACTCAGGACGGTGGCATCTGCTGAGAGCGCTGCTGGTGGAGAGAGGACATTTGTAGATAAGTAACACATCCATGTCTTATTTATCAGTATCTGCACATAGATTTGCAGAGATCAATCACTTGAATGGTGACTAACTTACCGCTCATCTGGACGCGCTGCAGGTTCCTCAAGTGCTTCACTGTCATCTCCAAGATGTCTGCTTTCTCCAGCTTGGAGTGTCTGGAGCTCTGTGGAGAATATCAGCAAAGGTTAGTCTTATGTCTCCAAAGTTACACTTAAACTGAAATAATCATCTTCACACATGCAAGGACGGGCAGATGTGGCTTCGTAAAATTCAAGTCAACTTACATCTTTCTTAAGTGCGTCCAGAATGAGTGTCTTCAGCTGCCCGAGACTTTCGTTTATTCTCGCTCTCCGGCGTTTTTCCATTATAGGTTTGGATGACTGTAAAGAACAAACAAGACCATATAAGTGTCTGGTTCACAAATGGCACATGTGAAATGTAATGTTGTAATTGCAGGTCACAGTTATGACCATCATCTTATGTAATATTTACAAATCAAATCACAGGATAGTTGTTTAAAAATTGTAAAACCCTTACTTTTCTGTGCTCGCTGGCATTTTTCGGTTTGTCCGGTGTGTGGGATCCGTTCGCAGGGGCACCGGCTATAGGTGATGCCGTCTGCTTCTCCATGGTATCAGCTGGCATTATTGACCAAACCAAATGCGTAAAAGTAGTCCTCGTTGGAAATGCAGGAGAATAGAAAAAGAGGATGTAGGGAAAAAAAATAATCTGGAGACGATTCAACACTTCAGGATATATGCAGATGAGTGACGGTCCACGGATCGGTTCGCGTCTTGATGCTTTTTTATCACCGGGCTGTCATCCGAGTACGGGAGCGTGCGTTTTGCCGTGCTGGCTGACTCTGCGCTTCTGCCGCCGACACACGCCGTGGCCGTACTTATAGACGGCTCGCGTGCTCCCAGTTCGTGTGAAACCCTCTCTGCATTCTTTCCCACACTCGTCTCAGCCAATAGCAGAGAGGACTCACCCATTGGGCGCGGGGCAGACCGCTGATTGGACAACACCCCCGCGGGCCGTCAGTCACGCGCTGCTCAATCAGCCCTGCAGGGACAAACAACAAAGCGGAGCGCGCAGCAGCGGCCGGGCCGTTCTGTGAAGTGATAAGAGGGGAATGCGCTGGATGTTTGCTCCCAACTTTGCTCCTTGCTCGTCAAATTTTTTTTCCTGTCTGGTGTGTGCACTTTAGAAGGAGGTTGAGACTATACTGACCGAGGCTTTTACACGGAAACAGGGACTTTTTATGGTTCTGTTGCGCGTTTCTTGTAGGGCATCATAAATAATCTGAAATAATTTATGACATGACAAACTGCATAACAATCACCATTATCGTATTCCCTTCAAATCTGCATACACACAGCTTTGGGTATATGAGGCAAACATATTATTATTGTTATTATTCATTTTTAAAATCACATTGTCATCTATTTTTAACACCTCACACATCCAAGGAAAAGACATCTGTAATGGCACGCGAGGCGGTTTGCAGCAGCACGCACCAGACCAATGGCATGCGGACACTTTATGCAAATGAGGCAGGGCAGAACGTGATTGGCTGACTGAACAGCCTGTGTCAATCATTGCAGCGCGGGAGCAGCTCAAAGGGGGCGGGGGGGGAGCACATCTGTCCGCGTGCCATTCGCGCACAGTCTCCTCCGGTCTACGCAGAGCACGTGCCAAAACTTGCAGATTACAGTTTTTAGACTAAGGAAAGTAGAACCTCAACCTGGAAGTCTGGAAACATTAGAATAGAATAGAATAGACCAGGTTGAGAGGCTCTGAAACTTATTTAATTAGCTCTGTACTACTATATTTCCTGTTATCAAGTATAAGACGTAACATATTAATACATAACACCACAGCAAAATAATAGTAGTGCTTACAATGTGATGATTTTTGGATATGTGATTACTCTATACTTTAAAAAGCTATAAATCCAGCAGTTTGTCCACTTACAGAGACCGTGGATAAACCCTTTACCATCAGATTCAGTCAAACCCATTAGTACCAGATATACTGTCAATGTTTGAAGATAAAGAGCACCACCTAGCGACCATTTTGACACCGTTTTCCACAAATGATGGATAGCAAGACATTTAAAACAATTCAGTATATGTAATCTAATCTTTCAGCTTCTATTAATATAAGCTAAACAAATAACAAAGTCACCAGTATTAGTCAAGATATAATTGATATTATACAGGTTTACATCGGATGCCATCTATTAGTTGTCATTTGAGCTCTGTATATTTCTGATACTATATTTCCTGTACATTCAGGAGAATTACCAGATCTGTCCTGTGTTTTTGCTCTCTTTATCTAGTGTGTGCATTTAAAAAATGGCTTAAAATAAAGGAAAAAGTTTCAGTAAGAATAAATTGTACATGGTCAGCTGCTTAAAATGACCACAAGGTGGCAGATGTGCTCAAACTGGCAAAATAAGAAAACACCACTAACATCAGTAATAAAATAACAAGCGATTAAAAAAAGGTTTTTCTATTCATATCAACACAGATATCTATAACATGTATTATGGTTATTATTATATTTAGTATTGGAGGCACAATGTTCAGCGTGAAACTCTACATTTCCTGTGTTTTGTGCATTTACATGCAGTTATTCTGTTTCAGTTTATGTTAGAAATGTCTGTAATTGTGTGATATATATTCATGTCAAAGATAAATTAATTTCAATTACTTTTAAAATTCTGGACTTTAACAGCTCATATGCGTTTTAGCAAGTTTTCTGAACATTTAGAGCACATCACACATATCTGGGTTGCAAGATGATCTGAGAAAGTTCACTCAAAACTAGAGCAGGCTTATAACATTATTTGACCAGAGATGATTACAACACTGATCAACTTTGCTAGAAAATGAGGTTTGTTAACATGGTAAGAGCTCATCATTCATATTCATATCCTGGAGAATAAAAAAAGGATGCAGCAATGAAGAAAAAAGATCTATTGATGTGTCTATGGGTAATATTACACTCAGGATGGAACAAATACACATTCATCTGAGTATTTATCTAAATCAATGCCTGTGGCAGTGGTAATAGCATAGAAAGAGAAATGCATATACATGTGGAGATGAACATTATATATGCACATACAGTACTCTGCAAATGTCTTAGGCCACCTTTAGCTGTGTTGCTTTTTCAGGGTTGAAGTGCGCGTATGTATTTATTTATCATTCTATTTTCTTCATATACAACAAGAAAATAAAAGCAATATATGCACAGCCTTAAAGCCACACACACACAAAACTGAGCGAAATGTTGTAAAGGTTAAAGTCACTATTTAGTGTGACCTCTGACCCCATGACAAGAAGCAGCACAAACAGTTAGAAACATCTGACATGTGTTGAATGAAACCTAGTATGAAATATTAGACAATTAATGCAATACATCTCATACTGTCTGAACAAAAGGGTTAAAGACATGTTAAATGCAAAGGGTGGTCACACTAAATACAACCACTTTGGTTTATGGAAGCTGTTTTTTCCCTGAAACTTTTGTTTTTATTGCTGTACATACTTCACGTACATCCATCTTGGATGTTAATACAAAGACTGACAAATGCATGGTTATTAAAACTCCACTAAACCTAGGACTTTTGTATAGTACTGAATGTATGTATAGTTTAATAAATAAATAAATACATAAATAAAATATACGCTAATATGTCTACTCATAACTTATATCATGTGCTATATTCCATAAGGTTATAATATACTTACTGAAAGTTATGCTGTCTTTTAGTAGTGCAGCAAGTTTTCAGTTCAGTTGCATCTTCAGACTGAGGACACACAGTGGGAACAGCACAGGTGGAGCTAATATTCATTATTAGGGATGAATTTCTCTCAGGTCCCGCAGTTGCAGGTTCCTTGCATTGCTGTGATACTGCCCTTAAATAAATACATTAGTAACACCTGTGTTTTTCATTAATCCATGGGTGGGCAATCCTGGTCCTCGAGGGCCGGTGTCCCTGTATGTTTTAGATATTTCCCTCCTCCAGCACACCTGGTTCAATTAATGATCAGCTCATCACCAAGCTCTGCAGAAGCCTGATAATGATGTAATGGCGTCCAGGTGTGCTGGAAGAGGGAAGTATCTAAAACATGCAGGACACCAGCCCTCGAGGACCAGGATTGCCCACCCCTGCATTAATCCAAATGTCTGCTGTGAAAAACCCTTGTTTTAATGTTTAATTCTCAAAAATCTACACAGCCTCCAGTGACTAAAAGCATCTACTGAATTAAAGTAATTGATAACTATAGAACCAGTAATCCCATCAATTCAGTAAAATATTTCAAGTGAAATGCAGTTTCTCAGCTTCCTATCGTCATCAGATATGACCCATTCAGAGGCTCCACAGTGAACATGGAAACACCAGTAAATCCCACATAGTTTGACAAATAACAGTGATTTTAATGATATATTTTGACAAAAAAAGAACCTTTTTTATTCAGTTTTCTCTGTTCTGATACAGCAACCTTTGAATTTCCTGTGATCATCCGCATCGCCATTAAATTAAACATAGAAAAATACCTTATTTTCACTGAAAAATGCTGGATAACATAATAAATAGTGATAAATCATTCAGAAAAGGTTCATTTGAAAGCTGCCACAAATATAGTTCTAGATGTTTAAGGATTAATATGCTGCTTGTACTTTAATCAGCATAAATTAGTCTAAAGGTTCTGCACTTAATAAGTAATGAATTTAATGAAAACTGAACTTCAGGAAAAAAGATTTATTGCTAAAAACATAAGAATTTACAGATTATAAATGACTATCAGTGATTAAAAGTGTATGTTAAGTTGTATTTGATGAGTTTCGACAAAGAAAAGAACCCTAACACAGCCGTAAATACAAGGAATAAAAGTGATATTTTAAGTAGCTGACACTGTGAATGTTTCCAAAACCACAGTTAATGCAATACTTGTAAATCCACAAGTATAACACAAATTAAAACTTTATGTGAACAGCAGATTTCCGCATTAAACCAGCGGGTGTACGACAACAATAGGGGCATTAGAGAGTCTAAGGAGGCGTAGATGTCATAGTAATCTCAAAACTGATGACAAAGTCTGTGATCCTCTTTTGGTTGGGAGTCTATTGAAACAGACCAAATGTAATAAAATTTTGCTAAGCCCCGATTCAGTCCAGTCCATAGTGAAGCATGGGTCATTGTTCAACGGCTCATGTCCCCCCAATGGCTGAGCTGTGCTGAGGCATGCCGGACACTTGTTTACCCAGGATCCTGACTCTCAAGGGCCAGCTGTGTGTGCTTGGGTTCACATCGCTTTTATTTGCTTTCGGATCGGCCCAAATGATGCAGATCTAATTCTACACAGCACCGCTCAGATTACACAACTGCTCCCTGTAGCCGTGGAGCTAACAGGATTTCAGTTTGGTAAGTCTGTATAAGGTGAAGTAGCACCTGTTGGAGCTGATTTGAAGTCAGTCCTGGTATTTGACATGCTATAGTCATTGATAATTCCCCCC
>JAPQRQ010000026.1:31357967-31390978 GCA_037367365.1 Apogon talboti | reverse complement strand
AATTCTCTCTCATAAAAGTCACACACAAGCTCTGCAGTAAGTTTTATAACTGTCTGTGTTGATGGTAGCAGTAGAAGTGGTCTTTAAAACGGTTATGGAAAGGAGCAGCCTATCTTTTATGTTCACAGTCTTTGAAGTCTGGTCACTTTATGCAAATTCAATATCTCATCAGCCTTAAAGTTGAGCTTCTTGTGTTACTTTTGCACAATAAATGCTTCATTTTTTGTAAGAAGAAATTTGCATAAGTGGGAAATATCTAAGTGCACTGTTTTCTTGTATCTATGTTCATTTTCTAGTTACTTTTAACTTTTTTGTCCCACTTTTGATCACAGATATCTTTACTTTCCTTCCTTTGCATTTTAGCGCACTTATCTTTATTTTGATTCATTGTATGTTTTCCCAACATCGCATATAACAAGGAAAGAAAGCAAACCTAGTAAAAGCCATTGTAATATTTTCCTTTTTTTTTTTGCTGACATTAAATTGACACTAATTGGCACATTATAGCAATGTTCATTATTTATATAATTTTTTTTCTATTTTATTCTACATTACAATAGTTTACTGTATTAATAGCTTCAGTGTATTTTCAAGTATTTTCCTATATTTATTTACTGATCATGTAGCTGTTCATAAAAGTTCAGAGTAAATTCAAAGTTTATTCTATCAAAACGGAGAAAATAAAAGTAAAAATTACTTTTATAAAAGACACATCTGATGCTGGTGAAAACCTGAGAAACTGTATTTTACTTGAATTATTTACATTTATTGATAGGATTAGTGGTGCACAAGTTATTAACCCTTTTAGATCAGTAGATACTTTTGGTCGCCGGTGGCTGTTTTTTTTTCTTTGAATACATCTCACAACCATCACTCAATAAAGAATTTCAATCAGTGCTTCACCTCTCACCAAAGTATTAGTGCTTCTGCCACCTCTGGGAGGGTGTGGGTGTTTGTTATTGGTATGAGTGTGATGTCGGGGTATGCTCTGTGTGTCTGGGTGTAATACTCTGACGGTCTGGAGCCCCTGTGGTCTGCAGCCCCATGTATGAGGAAACACAAAGGGATTCCACTAAAAGGATGCCAGGACTCCAGAGTCATGTGGCTCCAGTCACACAGACGGGTTTCACGTTCCTATTTAACTTCTCAGTATCTAAACAACAGACTTTCAAATGGAATTCAGATACAGGTTTTCCACTGACATATGTAGAGAGAATTGCACAAATACTTTCAGACAGACAGACATTACCGAGGCTTAGGTTTAACTGGATATCTCCAAATATATGCTGTCTT
Organism: Apogon talboti; assembly: GCA_037367365.1. NCBI lineage: Eukaryota > Metazoa > Chordata > Actinopteri > Kurtiformes > Apogonidae > Apogon > Apogon talboti. The sequence continues at coordinate 31,389,685 of JAPQRQ010000026.1, read as the reverse complement.
GACCATTATAAGCAGGAATAATTCGCTCTCAGTTTTGGGTGATTCCAAAAGAAGGCTTTGACTTTAGGTGCAGTGTAAACAGCTTTCAATATTTTAGTGGAAAGATTCAGACACTGTATATTTTTTAAGTAATCTGGAAATAGAAAATGCTCCTTAATATGTCAGGGCTGAAGATTTAATGATGACTCTTTAGACTTTAATTACCTTCTTGTCCAATTATTTTATAATTCTTCAGATAACTGAGTTTTTTCACAGTAAAGCACAAACACACCCAAAATTATGACCTATGTGTTCATCCATTGTTTTCAATGCTATCATTAACCTTATAAGTTCTAAGTTAGATTAATAAATATTTATGTAACTGTTTCTGTGGCTTCCAAATAAATTTCTCTCTACATTTAACCTTTTCTCAGTCGTTTGCCACCATTTATTATAATATTATTGTCTCAATTTTGCATTTTTCAGTGAAAATCTAGCATTTTCTTGTATTTAATTGATTATGTAGATGTCCATGAAATCTCTGTAATTTCAAAGGTTATTATATCAAAAGTGAGTTTTTATGCAAAATATATCATTAACTGAATGTAAAAATAAGCGTCTACAACCACTGTCATTTATCAAATTACATACATTTTACACTTTAATCATTGTTGCAGAAGATGTTGGTGTTTCCATGTTCACTATGGAGCCTCTGAACGTCCAAATGGGTCATATCTGATGACCATGAACAGCTGAGAAACAGTATTTTATCTGAATTATTCAACTGTATTGATAGAATTAGAAATTGGGTTCATTTGCTGGTGGATGTGTAGGTCCTTGGGGGTTCAAGGGTGTGTCCTTGGCCTATATCCAACCAAGTTAACAGTTGCATTATGATCCTGATAACAGACAGAATACGAGGGGTGTGATGACACAGTTAAAACTACTCCACTTACCCATATTTCACCTTAAATTTAAGGGCAGATTACCTGACTGTCATTCCTTTGTTTAGTAAAATTTGTTTCCAGTGAGAGATCTGATGTCTGTGCTGAATCTGACAGTAGGGTTGAGATCATGGTTTTATGGATATTGTATAAACGGCAGCTGTGGCCCTCAGGCGTTGTCCTCTTCAGACCCTCAGTCCAACATCCAACAACTCCCAGAAGGTCACCGTCTGGACAGTGAACCCCAAACCACTGAGGAATGATACACAAAACTGGGTTATCCTCAGGCCTCAACATGACCGAATGAGTCAGGCGTGTATATTTTGGTTGGTCTGATCTGTTGTCATTTGAATTGTGCTGGAGTAACTGGGTTCAAACTACACTGAATATAGAAGTGAATCAACTGACAATGAGCCAGATTAACCCATAAAGATCCAGTGGTACTTATGTGGCAGCTCCTAAATGAATTTTTCTCTCTATTCAACTTTTCTTAAGTGATTTATTGCCATGTATTATAGTATTACCTTTTTGCAGTAAAAATCTGTTATTTTCCTATATTTAATTTATTGATCGTGTAGATGTTCATAAAAGCTAAGATTAAAGTCGAGGGTTATTATATCAAAAAAAGAGAAAACCGAAGAAAAAAGTGACTTTTTCAGCAAAGATATCAATAACTGAATGTAAAAACAACTGTCTCCATCCACTGTCCTTGATCCAACTCCATGGGTTTTACTGCTGAATCAATGTTGTTGTTGTTGTTGTTAACGGTGTTTCCATGGTAACTATGCAACCGTCTGAATGGGTCATATCTGATTATCATGAAAAGACGACAAACTGCATTTTACACCAATTATTTACATGTATTGATAGAATTAGTGGATCAACAGGTATTAAACAGTTTAGATCAGTAGATGCTTTTGATTGATGGTGACTGTTTGGGTCTTTATGGGTTAAGTGGAAAAAGACTAATTTGATAAACCTGCTTTATGGTGCAGGCCACTGGTTGCATTGTCTCTGGCTTTAGACCTTAAAATTAACATTGTGAATGAAGAACAGTGACTGATGCTGTTCTCTGCACTTGATTCATCAGATCAAAGAAGATGAGTCGAGGTGAATATGGACAATGGATTGGTCATGATGACTGGTAAATCTCAGTCACGGACCACCAAATCAAAGACAATTAGCATTAGTTAGACTCTCCAGGCTCACCCCTTAAGCGGGATAAAAAAGTGACCTGCTGACTAAGCACATTCCACCTGCAGCCTGCAGTTCAAAGGCCTCCTATGATGGCCACCCTCCTCACCTCACTGCTCCTCTGCTATCCACGCACCGGCCACCTGCCCCGAGGCACAGCACTCCCTCCATCCACACCGCGGGTGACCCGGTGCTCCGTCAACACTACCCCATCCCATTCACAACACAGGGAGCGCTAGCTGAGGCGCTACCTGCCGGTGAAGTGCCTCAGGTGATGTCTGAATGGGCCCCGCTTGACTATAACCTCTCCCCCTTCAGAGACCAAGCAGCATATGGCCGGTTTGGATGAATTCCCCTACTGTTTCAAAGGGCTCCCAGAAGCCTTCAGGGTGATCGAGACTTCACGCTCCTCTTTACTAGATTAAGTCTAATAATCTCCCAGTAACGAGACTTTAAATCGACTGCGGTAAAACACTGGGCCCCGGGGTTGGCTCACACACAGAGCATGCTGTTTTCTCTTTAACACTTTATTTTATGACTGCAAGTAAGAGTTAATGTTCCTCATCAACTTTCTCCCCATACAAGCGAAGAGGTGGATTTGTTGAATGTGGACACAATTTCATGAAAGACATATTTGTTGGATTGAATTATACACCCCCAGAGCATGTAATCTTGCTGTCAAATGTCAAAAACACCAAATAATGAGAGTGTACAACCAAGGATTAGAGAAGATCTGAATTAAAGGGTGGAGGGATAATTGTAGTTTCCAACAAAATGGGACTTTTTCACAGTTTATCATTTCATTTTGTCATACTCATTGTTCTCTTTGTATTCAGAAAGATCTGTCAAGTATTTTACTGTCAGACAATTGGATAAATACAGTATATGTATAGATGGGTTGAAAGCAACAGCTGAGTTCAATCATACAAATCACTGTTTTCAGAAAGCCCGTTTTTAACAGGAAGCACTGACCTTTGACTCAAGTTTTACCGTTTTACAGTTAAACATTGTTTTTTTAATCTTGCAAATTTTGTTTTAAGTGATACTAACATATTATTAAATCTCAGAAATGATATGGGTTCCTAGAGTGGTACTATTGTTGTCAAAACTGAATACAACAAAACAAAATGAAAGTCATTGCCATTTAGATGTCTACTATAATCGAACACTCTAATGTAAAGTATAGAATATTAGAAACAACAGGAAAGATAGTGTTGAAAGTGCTGCTAAAACCCAAACCACACAGTAAAATCAGGAACATTTATCAGAACAGATTCCATATTAATGAGTCTCTATTTATTATGACAGAAATAAAAGGATAACAACAGACATAAGACCTTCACTCAGGTTCAACACACATCATCCTTTACCGTACATTTATTGTACTATATTTAATATCTTCATAAATAAATGTCCTTTAGGAATTACACACTGTTATGTTTTCTCTTCAGTTTTGGTCAATGGGTCATTGGTAGGCAGATGCTGCTTATTATGGGGGCCATATGGAAGCTATTTTTAATATTTTGACATTCTGTTGTCATTGTTTGAGGCTTAAAGTGTGTTTGAGGCTTTTTTTTCATTCAACAGTAAAAACTCCCTTTGCATGTGTTCATAGTTAGTCTTTACTTCAGTTGAGTTAGTTTATTTCAGTCTCTATTGAAAGAATTAATACAAACAATCAACAAAACACTACATTACATGAGAAAAACATCATATGACAACATAAATTGTGATCATACATCACTTTTCCATTTGTTCCCCTCCTTTTTCATGAAGATTTTTTAAGTGTGTAAATTGTGCAATGCTCCTCAATTCTTTGTCGAAGTCATTCTACAAGTTTAACACATTGACACATCTACATCTACTTTTTATATTTGTAATAATGACTCTTTATTGCCTCAAACAACCCCTAAATAGCTTTTTTTTTAAATTAGCCAACTCTGTAGGTGTATTATTTCATAAATACATGAAGCATTATATTATTGTAAAGGAAATACAAAGTTAGAATACCTACAATCACAAATAGGCAACAGAGTAACCACATTAAAATATGCGGGATTAAATATGTTTTCACGGCTCCAAACACAAAATGGTCCTTTTTATTATAAAAATTGCTGACCCCTGACCCAGACTCGTGTGGTGGTTCTAAAGGTCTGTCTAAGTCCAGACATTTTCTAATTTTCTTAATTTTTTACTGTTTCCTAATACACTCATTAGAGATTGGAGATTTCTCTGGCAAACATAGGGATTAAAAAACTAAAAGTAATCATGTCGTATTACTCATATGATCACCAGTACAGCTTTGTCCGGGAGACATTTTCTTGTCTTTGTTGGGAGTTACTTTCATTAACCCATAAAGACCCACTGCTACTTTTGTGGCAATTACAAAAATGAGTTTTTCTCTCTATTTAACCTTTTTTTTAAATGTTTTATGACTATTAAAGTATAATACTATCCTCTGCATTTTGCATTTTTTTAAAGTGAAAATCATGTTTTTTCCTAAATTTAATTCACTAATCATGTAGATGTTGATAAAAGCTCATATTAAAGTTGAGGGTTATTATATCAAAAACAGAGACAACTGAAGAAAAAGTGAATTTATAGCAAAGACTCCATTAACTGAACATAAACCGTCATTTATCAAACTGGTGACAAATGATAGTTTTTTACTGGTGAATCAATGTAGTAGAAGATAACGGTGTATCCACGTTCACTCCGGAGCCTCTAAACGTCTAAATGGGTCATATCTGATGACCAGGAAAAGATAACAAAATGTATTTTACATCAATTATTTACATGTATTGATAGGATTAGTGGACCAACAGGTATTAAACATTTTACATCAGCAGATGATTTTGGTCACCAGTGGCTGTTTGGGTCTGTATGGGTTAAAGAGTTGAGGTCAGTGGCACCGTCATCAAAACCCCCAGCACAGACTGAAGTAAAGACAAGAAACCCCCAGGTTACCCTTTTTTTATGAAATACTGTTGGGCTCATAATGAAGCGGGGACTCCCACTGGAGCGTTGATTAGGCAGATGCCTTCACTGAGCTCCAGGGCCGAGCGTCGGGCCCGTCTCCTGCCCTCCAGGTCTCAGTCCATTCATCCACTGTAATTCATGGCCGACCCCGGCTCGGCCTGGGATGCTGCGCCCTCTCTCCTCTTTCCTCATTTAATTTGGAGCTGAAGCAGCGGAGGCAGGAAGGAACCCCAGCGATGAAAGATATTAGAATGTGAGGGGCAGCTTTGAATAGAAAGTCCAGCCGGAAAACAGAACTTACATGTTTTTTAGTCTCAGTGGTTTCATACTGACAGTGTTTCTCCAGAAATTAGAAACCAGAGCCATGTTGGGAATGTCTTCTATGGAGATGCTGCTTATTAGTCTTTAAGCAGAAGCAAACTATCTATATCTACAAGTTCTGAATACAAATATATAATGTAAAGCAATTTTAGACTCCTAAAGACAGAAAATTATCCAACCAATCCATCAGGGAACATGTTGCCATTACACCACTGTTACTGTAAACCACTTATATACAATATTCATGCTTCTGCAAATAAAAAGTGTTTTATGCCAACATTTCTAGATATAAGATTTAAGTCGGATATTGTGCTCACATGTAATGTTAATATTTGCATGGTCAGGATTTGATTAAAAGTAGAAAACATCTGCAAAAAATTTGACCAAAAAAATGACTTATGCTATGTGTAGTGTTATTTAACCCTTACTAATACCCTCATCATTTCCTAAACAAAGTGCTTTTATTGCCTGAATTGCAGTGGATATATAATATATGTAAAAATGTTCATATGCCACTTTAGTTCTATGATTTTATTTGTGGTTTACAGAATTATACATCCATAGAAATAATTATCAGATCATGATGGCAAATAAAACACATTTATCAGTATTTGTTATGGCCAACAGGGTAATAGTCAGTCCAAAATTGGGCAAAACATAAATGAAATGTTTAATTTACAAAAGGGATGAGCTGCATGTAAATTAAAGACAACTAAAATCAATTATCTCAATAAAAAGTAACATATGAATTAATAAGATTTGATGCTGACTAATAAAATAATATAATAATTATTCCAAGAGCAGAATATTAAAATGCCATTTGGACTAATATATGTCTACATAAATGTCATAATGAGCTAATAATGATTTCCAAAGCTGTACAGCATTGTTTTATCTCTCGCCTATATATTATATTATATATTTTTATTAAATTATTGAGTCATTAAAAATGTCATAAGTAATAGTCAACAAAGTAAGCAGTTTTCAGCAGGTCATCAGAGTATTCCAGATGCTGTTTTTGTCACATGTTTGGTCTTGGCATCATGATCAAAACAAGTGTATTTTGGTAGATCCCTAAAAAACTTGAAGACAATGGCATTCCAATGTGGAGACAACCAAAGCCTCCTGACAGGAAAAAGGACCAAAACAAGGTTTCTCGGCTTGACGGTGTCTCTTCCGACCTTATGCCAGACAGCCGACTGGAAATGCCAGGAATGCTAGACTGCAGCTCGATAGGAGACCATGTTCCACTTATTGGCTACTGGTGGGCAGAGCAACGGGGACAATGTCCAAGATGAGTTCCCACACAATAGGAACAAGACATTTATGACTCTCTGACCAAAGAAAAAATGAGAGCTTCACACTCGGGACCCTCATACTCCCACTGTCACACTGGGGAAGACGGTGCTCGGGGCTGACGCTCGTCTCATTTCTGGGTCTGAGTCTGAAAAGGTCTCCCCTGAATCCAACCAGGCTGTCCCATTAGACGTGATTTAAATGGACCTTTATTACCTTTCCCAGCCTTTGTCCCTCTGCTGGTATTTCAACCTTATGATGCTTTTAATTATTACTTTCACCATAACTTATTAGACTGGAGCCAGATGAATTCTGCCGTGGTATTTCACTGGAATGTAAAAATTACTGGTGATAACCCCGGCAACCAAAACAAGAAATGTTGGTTTACCTAAGATTATTAAGGCATTTCAGGCATGTGCATGTGTGAGCGGCTGAATATTCACATTGATAAGCAGGACATACAACAATAAATCATAAAATTGAATCTAACAAGTAGATTTTCCTTCCTAAACCAAACAAAATGACTGGAAGTCTCAAGTCATTCAAAAATAAATTGTTGCACTCTTTTTTTATTCACTGGCTGTTGGACTTATTACAAATTTTAATCCAATTCCTCAACGTCTTAAAGGTGATATTAGGGCTTTAGTCTCACAAAGTAAAGTAAAATACTATTTATTGCTCAAGGAAGTTTTCAGTTTTGCGATCTCCTTGCAATATTCTGAGAATTAATAAGAGAATAGGTTTTACTCAAAAGGATTGTCTGTACACTACAATACATTCACTTTACAGTTTCTTTACACTCGAACATTTGTTAATCTCTTGTATACATGTACATAAACCAATATACAAGTGGTTTATACTAGAACTTTTGTCATTTGTTTTTCCCAATTCATCTTATATATGTAAGATTTAGCACATTTAATGTCTGTGGCAGATAATTCACATAAAAAGCCTACAGATCAGTGTTACATGTTGTTTCAGACACTTTTTAATGAATTGCTATCTCTGTAAAACATGCATCCACAGGTAAAACAAAGCTTTTTTTGGGAAAGACCGTGCTTTGAGTTCCTTAATATATAAAAGATCATGATCAGGTTGCAGAGGAGAAGGGACAGCTAAGATCTAAAATGAAGTATATGATTTGTGCAATGTTGAATAAATGTCATACATTTGTTCCTATTTGAAAATACAAAAATACCCCAAAAAATCTCAGTTCGCTCCATGTCTCTTGATTAAGTTTGCATTGCTTGTTTTAAAGACATAACAGATATTGATTAGTTTGTTGCTCTTTGATGCAGTTTAGTCCAACTATATGCAATTTATCCATTCTATATTATGAAATGCATTGCAGAATATGCAAATCATACACAACAGACTCATGGTGTCCTTGGAATTTCTATTTCACTGACTTAGAGAACATAATTGTGTATGTGACACAGTACAGATAAGACACTGAAAACAAAGTTATATTTAACCACATGAACTTATATCCTTATCCCTGTATTTCATAAATGAGGGGATGTAAAGTCTGGTTTACAGTGAAGTGCTCTTACATTAAAACCTGCAGTTTTCAGTTCAGGTCACTTACACCACCTTTTAGCCATTACTGCCACCTACTGGTGTTACATTTGAATAGCAGTGGGGAATTGGAGCTATAGGCCTTTAGAACACTATTAAACAGAATTACTTGAAATCCAGGGTAATATAAGTTTAATCTGGGTTGCAGTGCATTTTCATTCTTCACCTTGTAATGAATGTAAGGTATTTGTTTGCTATTTTATTAAACCACCATATATCCTTCCAGTCCGGTTTGTTCGTGTTTTGAAAGCTCCTTTCCAGCTCCATGTAAAGGTATGTAATTAGTTAGACCAATTAGTAATAGTCTGTATTGGTGCTTATTACACATTCATACCACCAATTACGAGTGAAGGACTATTTCTTCAGTGATATTCATTGTCCTCTTCAACTGGTCCAGTGCTATTTGAACCCCACATCCAGACCTTTCCCAATTAGAACCACCTTCCACTTTGAGGTTACTTACTCCAAGACGAGGGAGAAAACAGCACTCTTTAACAAGTGGGCCCCATTCTCTTGTTCACCGGGGAAGTTTACCCACATCTGTCTCCTCACCTAACCCCTGGAAGAGAGGAGGTCAGTGCCAAGGTCAGAGGTCAGCACTTGTCCCATTGTGAGCTAGAACCAACATGAACCCCAACCTAACACTGCGGTCAGCGGGAAACAGTGCCCGGTTGGTTTTTAAGGCCACGGATGTGTGAACTGAACAGGAGTTGTGCTTTGAGGCGGCCTGCCAGGCGGAAGCGTTTGAAAGGGACTCTTCGGGTTTCTTAATTAAGAGAAGAACAAATAGTTGTCCTGTTTTGTCGTGTCTTTTCTGCATGATCAATGGCACGGACACAAATAGAAAACAAAGATGTGGTTTGAGAATTTGCAGGTGTGCACGGATGCGTGTGAAGCTGGCGGAGGGAGCACACCCATGCGAAGAAAAAATCTGAGTTTATGTGGCACTCAAGGGGGAGGTCTGTGTGAGAACAGATCTAGTTAAGAGCGTCACAACAGATCTGACAAAACAGGCGGTCAGGTCAGGCCATGCTTACTGCAGTGACCCAGCAGTATTCAACAAAACCATAAAAAAACAGCAGTCTTGCCTCTTTTTTAGTCCCTCTTTCTCTTGCTCGCTTTCTTTCTCTCTTATCAGCAAGCCACCATCCATAATTGACCTGATTCCCAGATTTCTGTCGCTCTGACCACCCTTGCCGTAGCATAAAAGTTGGCAGCATAGGTGGCAGAGACTGCTTGGCTGAGGGAAAAGGGACGTAAAAGAAGGTATTCTTCTAACGTCTTGAAAGAAAAAGGAAAATCAGCATAATGACTGTGCTCCCCTACCACACATTCACTCCCTCTCACACACACACTCCCTCTCCACGTAGGCCCTCCTCCCACTCCCGTCCACATCCAAATCTTGATTAACCTCCTCTCTCACTCCCCCTTTCCCACCCACTCACATTCACGCATACACATAGACACAAAGTGCCTCGGAGGCCCCCTGACAGATGGGGAGAGGGGTTTCGGGGGGTTCCTCTGAACAAATGGCACCCTGGTTCAGTGTGGTGTTGTCAGGGTCTGAATTGATCCCCGGGACTACAGAGGCTTCTCTCTGCCAGTGTGTCACAATGGCAACAAGTGTGTGGAGCTGGGAGCAAGCTTGTACAGGCATGGGACCCATACCTCATGAATGATAGCTTAGCAAATGGCCCTCTTTTCACTGGCTTTCATTGTAGGGCCATCTCTCGTTCTCTTTCATACCCTACTCAAAAAACTTGCCCAGCTTTGTTAGTTTTATTGGGTTTGATTGGTTTGAGATTCTGAAACGTGTTGGTTTTTGTCTGATTTTGTATTTGTGAACTTTGGAGTTGGATTGGGCGATTGTGTGCACATGGCGGTGTTGTTTAGAGGAAGGGGGGGGGGGGGCTGTATTTTTGTACATTTTTGCTTGTTAAATTGATGGGCACTGTGGTCTCACGGTATGGTCCGTGGAATGATGTAAAGCTATCTGTCATTGGCTAAAGCCGGTGAATGTGATTCAGTTTTATATGAATAGCACTTCCTGGGAGGTCGTGATGTTTTTCACTCGGTGAGATAAACACCATGTGTGCAATTTTCACAGCTTTCCATAAATTCAACCAGATACACAGACTTTCACACAGCTATATATTCTCCCTTGTCAAGTCAGATTCTCCTTAGGAACTCTTCACAGCTGAACGTAACATCCTGTTTGTCCAGAAAACACATAAAATCCCATGCATTTAGTTTTGTTCTTTACTTCTGAGGTCGTATATTTGTCTAATACGGTCTCGTATATCAGCATAATGAGCTTCTGTCTCATCCGAAAGATAAAGCCTGGCTGAAAGTCCACTCTGACCCCGGGGTTGACCCTGGGTAGCAGTTTACAGGCCCAGGAACAATCGTCCCATTGGCAGATAACAGCAGCATCATCCCTCTAGGCTCATTTCATCACCGTCACTTGTCCCTACTCTGGTTAATGTTTCACTAGTCTTCTATTTTTTGCTCCTCCGTCTACAAAATACGGGGCGGGGGGGGTGGAGGAAAAGGAGCAGAGGAGACCTGGTTAATCACAAAAGGACAACAGAGGGTGATCGATTGATTGGTAAACAGACAGGATGGACAGGCAAAAGCAGCGCCAGGCAGGACGGACCCAGGGGGCTGAAACTCCTTATCTTCCACATGTGACATCTCCATCTATCATACCTCATTATCATCGCTGCATCAGGAGGTGTTGATGGGGATGATGGCCTGCCTGCAATTGAATCTCAGGTTTTACTGAGAAGGAATGCCTGCTTCCACTGTGGAGAGCTGGATCTGTGTTACTTTTTAATTTTCTTTAAGTTAAGGTGTTTTTTTTACTCCAAAATGAGCAAAACATGTGAAATACACTTTTATTATGTAATGGCGGCAGTTGGGGCTGCTGATATGAATCTGAGCACTTCTACGTCTGATGTAAATATGTGTGTGGCCTATAGAGCTTTATTACTATTAGCATTTTTGAATCATTTGTTTTTTGCACTATCCTTATGCATCGACATTTTCTCACACTTTATTCTGTTGTTGACTTAACCAGTGAATTTACCCATTGTATAAATCAATTAAGTTTCATTGCATCTTATCTTAATCATACTGTTTAACTCTGTAGCTGCAAGCCAGTCATGATGAAAGCATCCGAAATGAACATTTACCTGTTTTCCAAATGACAGTTAAAGTGTCTTTTTGTGGATCACATTCAGATCTCTCCTCACCAGACTGAAGCTAGGGTTTACTCACTAATTTGTACTAATAAATGAGTAAAAGTACTATTGACATGAGAAGAATCTACTTAACTGAATAGTGCTAAAGTTGATAGGATTGCATACTTCATCTAAATAATATACTGTACATTTAATAAACTAGGGAATCTTTTCTTCATCTTCCCTCGGCGTGTAAGTAAAGAAACTTGAGTCCTAGTCCAAAGTAGCCTGAATAAACAGTAAAGGTGTCTTTTTAACAGGACCCTTTAGGTCAGACACACATCTTATACATACCTGGCTATGAGGACCATGTGCCTCCCTGCTTGTCTTTGTGTCGTCTGCTCTGCATAGCAATGGAAAGTACATTGCAATATGTTAGAATCGTCAAGGTGGAGGGGCAAGTGTGTATTGTCGAGGACGAAAGGTCTGCATATTAAGAAAACACGAAGGGAGTACAGGCAAGTGAAAAGGCCTTTGAATGAGAATCAATTAATTTTCATTTACCTCCATTAGCACTGGGCAGGGATTTGCATCTGTGAACCCATTGCCAAACTGGCAGCGGCCCTTTTAGTTGAGGGAGAGGGCCACATTAAGCTAATGATGGGGGGCAGAGTGAAAGACAAAGAGCTGTATGTGTGGGAGGCGAGGCCTGGCCGTCCTCTTCTCTCATTAGCACCACAGTGGCCTGCACTGCTGTCACACAGCGAGGCCTCACAGGCAGATCATTAACCACTGGCTGGGATGTGAGAAATACTCATGTGTAAAAAAAACCAAAAAAAACGTAGTCTACTGGGCAGTACACATTTATTTTGAGTGAGTTTTACAATTATCTTTGTAATGTGCAAAATACTGTATTTAGAAAAGTATCATTAAAGATAAAAAGCTGTAATTTCTCAACAACTTCTATTTAGAAATCACCGTTTAGATTCAATACTCAGATGTAAAAGAGGACCAAGACATCAAAATTATAAGAAGAAGAAGAAGAAAAAGAAGAACACGGATTAGCTCATTATCATTCATGTATAAAAAGTTGCTCAGGGTGCTTTAAAGAGCCAGATAAAATAACTAAAAAAATTAGTAAAAATTAGTAATAAAACAATTTAAAATTAAAGTATAAAATGTTCAAATAAAAGCACTTGTGAAAAAACATGCACATCATTAAAATCCATTGATTTTTCAATCCCAGAGGTAACTATGAGTGTGTTGTTTAAAAAAGCTCTTGTTAACTAAAGTTACAAATGTTTTAGTAAGTAAATTAGACATCAGTGTCAATTCCCTGTGTATGTATGATGAATGTGTATGGTTTTCAGACAACATATCGATGATTTTGCTATAAAACTGTGGTGCTATTAACCACTAAAATGAAAATAAAACATTTTAAATGGTCATTTCCTGAATGTTGGTGGCTCTGCCATCTAAAATGAGTCATCCTGCACCTGTGCGAATATATCAGTGAGGAGAAAGTCGCACTAAATGCAGAAATTGGCCCTGATCTGAGGACACCATCTCAGCCATCAAGTGATACAATGAAGCTGAAATCCTTACACACAATTGCGCAATGATATTTGACAATAATGATTTTTATAGCTTTAGTCTGTTGGTTTTACCTACAGTGTGGTTTACTTGTAAATAATCACAATCATCAGCCATAATTATGAACCAGGTTTACATTAAGCATCACATCTACAACACAATTCCAATGTTCAAAGGTCCACATCTGACTGTTATGCTTTCTAGGGTTACTTTAATTGTATGTGTAATCTGAGAGAGGACAACAAATCCACTGTAGGAAGCAGATCTGGATCCACACTCTGAGGAAATACAATGTTGATGCTAAAACATCAGGACAAAACATGAGCTGAACACAACATCCGAACAGTTTGCATGTAGATCTCACACCAAATGTCCGGGTATTTACTTTATAAGGTCTGTAGTAGCTGAAGTGTCAAATTAAAACAGGATTAGACGAGAGGGTCTGGTCATCTTTTTGCGGCGCTTCGCTGCAGAGGCATGCCTCCACGTGTAGGGAGGGACCCAGACAGTATGAAATGGAGCGGAAGGTATGAGCAGAGAAGAGGATGAAAGCCCAAACAGGATAAGGGGAGCAGACAGGGTCACAGATGTGACATTACACTAACAATAGGAGCGGCAGGGGTAAAAGTGTGCAGACATGGCATCTTGGGAAAAGCTGTCTCCCAGCTGTTTGGGTCACCTGTCTATTAAAATGGAGCATATTTCTTTGTTTCTTCAGTGGGTGAGACAGATTTATTGGGTCTACAAGGAGGAGGGCTTGAAGTGGTTTGATTATTAGACAAGGACCATAAATCACTTTTCCTCTTGTTTTGGGGGGTCTGAACCTCCACAGGCTTTTTGATACGACAGAGTATAACTTTATCATACAGTAAGTACAGATTCATGACCAAACTGTGAATGATGAGGAAAAAAGTGCAAGGGTTGTGGTGGTATTTTGGAAGAGGCTCCATCTGGGGAGTTAGACATTATTTAGGGCCACATGGTGGGGGCCTTACATTAAAGCCCAGACAGATATTGAAGTGACCTCCAGCCTTTTCATGTAGTCAGGCGGCCCCTTTTTAAAACAAAGCAGACATGACAAGAGGAGAGAGGAGAAATCAGATGGCTTAATTGTTCCCTGACAATTAGACCATCACTCAAGAGAACACAGACCCAACCCAGCAAAAGTTGCAAAAGGATGAGGCAGCAGAAGAAAGGGATGAAAGAAGAGGGCACTAAAACACCCACTGAGTGAGAGGGAGTGAGAGGGAAAGAGGGAGAGGGCCCTGCTATTGAGGGCCCGACAGGCCAAAAGGAGCAGAGAGCAGTTTACAATACTGTACAATGCTGTTCTGCACCATTAAGTGGCATGGAGGGCAGGCCAGGGACAATGGTCCTCTGTCCCCGAGGAGAAGGCCAGCAGCTCCCAAGGAGTCCTCCTATTCAACCCATATGTTTGTGGCTGATGCACAGGATGCTCCTCTCGCCGCGGCTGCATGCTCGGCATCTGGACACATGAGGTCCACAGTCTCTCGTCAGTGACCACTGCAACGACGGGGAGGAGCTGAGGGACGGAGTCGCCACGGTAACAGAGTAGAGATACACAAGGATTCAGGGCAGCACTCGAGAGATTAAAGAAAGGAAGCAGGCTACTTGTGAAATAACAATTTTGTTGGATTTAGAGTCAAAGCAAAGCAAAGGAAATGTCCTAGAAGGAATATATTAACAGAATAAAAGGAGAACTTGTAAAAGAAACTGGAGTTTGCCACATGTGGGCATACTTAGTGTTAGTTAAAACGCTATAACTTGGCAACTGTACACAGTATTACAGAAGTTCATGGTCATTATATCTTTTATATTATTGAAGGTATTGAAAAAATGCAACCAGATACAGAAGGTAACCAGTGTGTGCAGGTTTTTATCTCCTATTTATGTTGGATGTACGGTTTAATTTATTCATTTCTAAAGGGATTTATTTTTCCTGAGTATTTAGAATGTTCCAGCCTCCTGTTTCTGATTGTGTTGTTTCTTATCTTATTTATTTGAATTATTGTTGAAAGGTAAAATTTTTAGAAATAGTTGCATCAAAATCTCTGAAATCTGAAGAAGTTTCATAATAGTTTCCATAAAGTTTCATCAAAAGCTTTTCACTCCTTCAAAAAACCTCAGTTTACCTGCTAATATTAATTGTGCAATACTGTGATATGGTTCTGAGATGATTAGTGTGCTGTGAAGATGTCGTACTGTTGGAACACTTTTAATTAATCATCATAAGAAAAAATGCTGGTTGTGTCCACTATTAAACATCTTGCTACTTAATACATTATACACAATACACTTTCTGGGGGAAAAAAAATAGAAATAGAAAGGAGGTAATGTGTAACACAAAGTATTGTATTACAACAAAAAAACTGAAGATTAAGAAGTCATAAAAACACAGCTACATACAAATCAGTTTTTATCATTTATGTTCAATTCATATGTGAAACAAAATCTACCTTCAAAAAAGTTCTTTTTGAGTATTGTCCAGGAGGTTCTGAACACAAGCAGATGCATGTCTGAATCATTTACATTACTTCTGCCAGTGTATTTTCCTCCGTCCTCCTCCTGTCCCCCTTTGGACTGAGGACAAAGACCTGTCAGGGTGATGGATTGTGAAGCTGCTGCCTGACTTTCATTCACAGGACCTGCTTTAACTCCTGTCCATCCTTAAACAGACCCACAAAAAAAGCCCAAAGAGAAAAAAAAATATAAGCCAAGCAGCCTGGAGAGAAAAGAAGCCTGGAAAAGAAGAATCTTAACAAGTGTTTACCCTCTTTCTGTTGCCAAGCTGTGGAGCAATAACCGACCGTAGCGAAAGGCAGTGGCTGATCCAGGAAGAAAGGGTTCAGCCCGAGGGGTCAGGGGTCACTAACTCTGCTATTGTCTCTGACGGGGCGAGCACACTTCAGCTTTTCTCCGGCTTTCAAAGGCCTGCGATGGGGGTGGAAAGATAGGTCTGAAAACACTGGGTCAGGACCGGGGGCTTTACGGTAGCCCGGGAAGAAAAGTTTGGACCCCAAAGGTTAAATGAAGAGCGAAAGGGCCCTTCTGTCCAATTACTGCGGGACAAATGCTCACTGTGACCCATCAGGGTCAAAGTTCAGCGAAACCATTGGTAGCGGCACACTTTGGCTTTTTGTGGACCAGATGAGATGAACCTCTGCTGTGTTTATCTAAGTGACACGCTGACCAATAGTAAAGGTATAAATAATTCGAGGGATTGTCTGCTGCCACTTAGCAGAATTAATTTATAGACCAGAGTTACAGCAGGTCAGGCTCTTTAACGCAACACAAAGCACAAAGACTCGACAATCGTGGTGTTTTTCTGAGACAAAATGAATAAAATTACACATTACATCACAAAAAAGGAAACTATTGCAAACACTGCCGGAAAAAGTAAGTATTATTTTGATTAGTTTTAATACCATACCTCAACATTAAGGAAGACCTCATGTGTGTACCACCTACTGGCACTAAGGACAATGTAACATCATGTCCCGTGTTTTTATGATTCTGCGTACTGAGATGCAGTCATGGAAAATCAAAGTCGTTCAAAGTTATGCGCTAATGAATAAAACCCCTCTGTGACTCCCGCTTCTAGGAGCTTTCTCAAGCCGCCCAGTCGTTCTCCCAATCATGTGCCCATCTCAGTCTCAGGCGGCACTTGTGGTGTTAATACCTGCTGACACAAAGGCCCAGTGGAGCGGCATGGGGAGAGTGTGTCCCATATCCGGAGATGGCTGGATTAGACTGTTCCTGAACCACTTCCTCCTAAACCCATGGGCCGCCAGGGATTAAGTCAGTGAATTTAATCATCGCCACTTGTTAGGCTAACAGGCAAAGTGCAAGCATGTTACAAGATTCGGCCACAGTCGTTTCTTTTTGTAAACTCAGACCTCCAGACATTACGCAGTATGACATGTTTTCAGCTTAATGTTACCTGTTTCTTCCACCACTTTAAAGTTGTATGTAACAATTCCCTATTAGAAAATCCAAAACTGACTGGACCTATCTATTATGTTGAGTTATGTTATATTAAATGTGTCAAACAATGATCAAATTCAGAGGAATCCATAACTGTATTCAGTGTAACATTACCCCCATTGCTTTGCCTTCCATTACATACTTAGCATTACTTATGGCTACTTCACAACATGATAATAACATTACATAACAGGTGATGTGAATAGAACTTTAGATGTTTGAATTGAAATTTAATGACATAACAATAAGAATCATTATGTTTTCTTGTTACCTCAGAATGATCCTGCATGGAGCTCAACATACTGGGACAGTAGATCAGAACAAACCACTTCTTTTTTCTCTATTATAGTGGGTAACATATGACATTTTATCACTAAACATTACACACCGGTTAACACAATTTATGCCTGAGTCGAGTCAGACAGATTTCCATCAGCACCGATGATGAAAACAACAACTCATACATTTATGTCTTATAAAAACATTGACTTAAAAGCATGAACTCTGAATTTTAGGTGCTATTTAAATTAAATGATGCACTCATATTGATGCACTTCCAACATGTGGCATTAGATTAAAAGTATGATTTATAGACATTCCTTATACCTCATTTATATTACTTATTTCATTGTGTTTTGCTCTGTATTTTTATTTTTACATTAAATGATTTTTAGTGATGATTTTTTTTATGATATGTTATTTTACTGTATTTTCACATTTAATTGTCTCAATACTCCTGTTTTTTTAAGCATTTCTCATTTTCATTGTTTTATCCAACTGTATTACACTTTGTCATATCTTATTAATGGCTGGCCAGTTATCTGTATAACACTTTTAACTGTATTAATATGTAAAAAAAAAAAAAAAATTACAATTTTTTTAGAAAATTACATATTAAAGTTTGGTTGGTTAATTGAGAGTGCATGGAGAATACAAAGTGATAAAAAGTGAAACCTAAAGTTCTACCAAGGTTTTAACAGTTTAAGAATTACAAGGTGGTAAAACTAGATGTATTTTCACAAAAACCTCAGTAAACCAATACAGCAGCACCTCTCAGAAAATCCAGAAATGAACCTGAGAACAATCCATCAAAGCCCCCGATACTCGCTCATCCAGAACACACTGAGAGCTATGAAAGCTTTAAATCTCTTCCTCTGTGGAATCCATTTAGCATGGCTCTGCCACACTCCACTGGGGGGGTACAGTGGCTGGATACCAGGCGTGGTACCACAGCTTTAAATTATGCATCCACTGTTTGTGTGTGTAGGTCCAGGCTTGTGTTTTGTGTGTGTTGTAGATGTGGAGGATTTTCTTCTCTCTGGGGCTCCTCTCTGCAGGTCTTCTCCGTCCTCCATAAGCCTGTTGGACACACATCGGAGCAGCGAAGGGGAGTCACTGGGCATGAGCCAGGCTCCCAGGGTCTTACAGGCCCTTAGAGGGACCGGGATGACCTTTAATCAGGGATCAGGAGCCCAGGCTGCAGCTGGAGGCCCACAGGAGCCCTGATTACACCCAAGCCCCTGGGTCACACTCCCAGCTTGTCTTCCACCTTCATCCAGGACACTGACACAGCCTTTGGCCGGATGAAGCACTCAGTGCAGGCATGAGGTGTACATTTATGATGCCACACTGAAATCTTCATCCACACGGTCTGAGCTATAACGCAAGAAGCTGGTGCTGATCCCCTGCAGATGTTTTGACTCCACAACAGTTTTCTTCCTTAATGTTTGAAAAGGGCTTTTTACTCCTGAAGAGTAACAGATGAAATAAGACACAGAAAGAACCAACTCTTAGGTCAAATGTCCCTGTTGGTGGCTGGCAATTAATATGAACTTGCTGTTCTTTCTATTATTTCCAAAGTAGCAAAAGATGAAGAAATGCAGAGAAAGAACGAGGCATTTTTGCAGCATATATAAGGGCATAAGACTCCAAAACATATGTTCAAAATATCTGCCAAACACGAGGTGAAATCACAACCTAGTGTTGCAATTTTATTCCCTTTTCCCTTTATTATACATCTATGTAGTAGTGAAAGTGAATTTCCCAATAGGACATTGTGAAAAAACTCATATAAAAGTAAAAGTTTTCAAGTCAGAATCAGAATACGTTATTAATCCCAGGGGAAATGATTGAAAATAAATAAATTTTACTTTATTATTTATAGTCAGTACAATAACTTTACTATGAAAAGGTTGTGTCATTTGCCAAACATTTGGTAACATTCACACGTTTTACATGCTGTATCTTCTATTTATACTATTTCTGTGTACTTATGCTTTTTTTTCAGGAGTTCCATTCTTATCTCATCTCATCTTATCTTGTCTTGTCTGAAAGTAAAAGTATTATCAGAAAAATATAGCTAAAATAGGAGAAGTAAAACTAGTCACTGTACAGTTGTACTACTATATATGTTTTTTAAATCAAAGCTCCAAGACAACCTCAGAGATGCAGTGAAGTACAGTACAGTGCAGTACTTCAGTAATAGTACCAATTAGATGCCACCTGAAAATATAGGTCTTGAGAAAAGAGGACTGTTTTTTAGACCATTTTTATTTTACAGTGGATATGGTGGATGACAGCCGTCGTTCTGCTTACTTCTTTGCTTTAATTCTAAATGTGACAGAAAATGTAGCTTATGTAGTATCAGTAGCTAAAATTAGCTCCATGTCAACCACATATCAAATGAGAACATAAAACTTAATGTTCGTTGTATACAGTCCAACTTTTCTCATGTCCACCACAGTGTTTTGGAACAAGTGGAATCTGTTTCTTTAACCCACATGTTTTTGTTATTGACAAAAAGCAGGCAAAGTTGCCTTGGAGCTTGAACCAGAGATTCCCCTCGTCATACCCACATCCTCTCCTCACAGATGTCCTGCCATCCAGGGGAATGCAGCCCCCTTCATTCACCCACTCCCCGTCAACCACCCCGAGGATTAGCCCCCTGCCCCCTCTCTCTGTCGAGTACTACCATCCCCTCTTGCCCTATTATCATATTTGATCCACAACTACACCCCCCCACACACCCCCCCAACTCATTTCACCCTCCCACATGCACCACCAGCAAGGCATGCCCCCTTTTCTTTGGCCACTCTCAGAGAGAAGAGGAGGAGGATGAAGAGGCAGGGGCTTTCATGGTGAACAATCTGCCAGGGAGATGAAGAAAGAGCGGGCACTCAATTAAGGGCTGCCCATTGAGCCTGCAGAGTGAGCCTGAATGTGGGCCCCTCCAAAGGAATGGAGTCCCATGAATAGATTGTGGGCCTTCATGAAATATTAAAGAGCGGACGGATTTCCCACAATATTTGTACACCTCCCTTTGTGAGGATTTCTCCCTCCATTGAGCCTGAAACTGTTAACACATCCGCTCTGAAGCACGGCCCGCAGACTGTGCTAAAGAGCCCCATGGTCCGAGCATCAAACGCACCCCGCCCTCACCTCTCGCTCTCTCTCTCCTTGTCTGTCTCTTTCTCTTTGTCTATCTTTCCCTATCTATCTCTCTCTCTCTCTCTCTCTCTCTGTGTCCTCCTGCCCATGAGCTATTCATGGAGGGGATTACAGCAGTTTTAATGACCACCTGTCCTTGCTCCAACACTGTATTGTGCCATGCCAGGCCAAGCAGCAAGCATCCTCCCGGCATTAAGGGGTCGGGGTGTTATAACTGGTGACCCTTGTCTCCACCAACACAAGGCTGACGGTCAAAACCACCCAGATAGGTTAACCAGAACAATCGCAGTCATTAATCACCTTGAACTTACACCGAATCCTGTGTGCGCGGAGGAAAAACAAAGACACAGAAGGATGAACAAATGATACACTCTGCTGAGCCAAAGTAATATTTAATCGGTGGCAACTGGTGCTAAACAAGACTGGGATGGGGTGCGAGAAAATATGAACACAGCAGTTATTAATGTGTGTGCAGAGATATATGTTTAATGTTTCAGCCAGCTGGTAATGCTTGTGCTGACATGTCAAAAACCTTTAACTCCACCTGCATTTTAGTGTTGATGGGGTTTTTTTTTAACAAAAGAAAAGGATTAATGAAACGTCATGAATATTCATTTATTCATTTCCGAGGCTGCTTAATCCTCTGGGGGGTCTCAGGGCTGCTGGGGCCTATCCCTGCCACCACTGGATGAAGGTGGGGTACAACCTGGCTGCATTACCAGCTCGTTTCAGGGCTGACTTCCAGTGACAAATGCATCAAAACAGATTAACATTTCCTTCAACCATTCACTCTCACATTCACAGTGAGAGTGAATGGTTACAACAAATATTGCAATAATTTTTTTCATTTAGAAGTCCCAAACTCACCATCCAACTGGGACTAGTTTTGTTGCTAAAAAAATGAATGCATAACTTATTTTATTGTTTTTATCTTGAGCTGTAGCCAAGATATTTCAACTGAATGATTCTGAAATTAATATTAAAGTTCTTATGTCTTCATCACTCATGGGTTTGTGTTGTGGTAACATCACATGACGTGTGAGAAAACTAGTGTCCAATTCCTTTATAATATTTAAAGTCCTTAAAGCCTTTTGCAGACAACCACACATCAGCTGATGAGTAAAGTCTGTGAGGGTTTAGTGATTGTGGTTTAGAGGGGAAATTAGAAATTGGCAGTAGAGTCATTTGGCTGGCACGTGAACACGTTTGCACAGAAATGAAGTAAATATAGTGAAAAAGTAACTTCAGTAAATCATAATATGATCTACAGGACACAGGATGACTCCTATAGACATTTTGCTAATATTAATATGTTTAATAATATGCTTAAATAGCTCCTCTTCTACTCTTAAGTAGGGGCCCTGTGTATTTAGCTCACCTTCATCAATACGCTCACTCTTTACTGTACTACACTATTGTTCTGAGGTTTGACCCAGTAGAAGTTAACAAGTGCTTCCTCCCGACATACTTAGCCTGTCGTCTTTCCTTTTCTGCCTCTGCTTTCACTAACTCTCCCCTCTGTCTGTCCTTTCCTCTCTCCCTCTCGAACACCACCACTAGGATCAGGTTGAGTGGAGTTGTATAGAAAGGCAGGGCTACGTGGTTAAGTAGGTGGTTAAAGCTGCAATTAGCATCAGAATGGACGCATATTCCCGTCGTGAGTCAACATTAGTTCATGTCAAATTGAAGGGTTGAGGATGTGTCAAAAAAAAAAAAATCTCGCTACAGCAGAGAAATGGGCTCAGTGCAAGATTTTATTCGAAGTGATTGATATGATTTGTCGATGTGTAAGAGTATAAATAATTTAAGCAGCTTGCCATGAATCATAGATGTTACAGACTTACATTTATCTGCTCAAATTTGATTTCTTGAAATGTTCCTTTTGCACATTTTGATTATTTCAGATAAGATAAGATAAGATAAGATAACATAACATAACATAACATAAGATAACATAAGATAAGATAAGATATACTATGTATAATAAGTCACATATTATATATAAGCCAGTACTTTAGTCTACATTGGCCAGAACTGAGTTATGAGACTTTAATTTAATGATGAATTACAAAAACACCATAGTCACATTCTTTGTATGCATGTACTGGGCCAATAAAGCTGGTTCTGATTCTGTACTGTCTTTGACATGGGCAGGTCTGTATTATTTCTGACATATGGGACTGCACATATATATCAGAACTGACTTACTCTCATGAACCAGAGACTCAACATGTACGTTTTTGGATATTGTCCTTGTTTCGTGTTCTTCATTTAGTTGTTGGCTAATCTTCCAGTTGGAAGAACATGGGGTAGAGACATATGAACAATGTATACTATACATGGAACTGTGTTTGACTTCATGCATTTACTGGTTTTAGAAAAGTTCAGTTTGGTTTGTCTGTTTTGGGGTTTTTGGTTAAGAGAATAACCCTGGTCCACACTCAAAGTAAATGACGCTAATGCATCCTAACAGTGGATGGACCTGCCATAAAAAGTGGAAAATTTATGAAGTTCTGCTGTAGATGCCAATGTATTGGATTGTAGAGATATGAACTGAATTTATGTACTTACACAGATGAGACTGAGGGTTTATGTGACCGCTAGAGGGAGTAGTGAGTCACTCTGTCGGTCTCCCATGGCAATGAAAACTAACACCTCAGGGCCTTTGACCAAAGAGACCAGATGAGATGAAAACCATTAAGAAACAACTTTCAGAATCAAAGAAAGTGATAAAATGATAAAAGCTGGAAGCACTGTTGTTGTTGTTGTTTTCTCCACTGCATACAGATATAAATGTAAAGAATGGAGTTTGATGCCGAAACGACATTGTTTCTTCCACATGAGTGAGTTTGATTCTGAGGCTTATGAAGGTATAAAGTTATTATGGGATGTTATTATCTTTACTAAGTTTTGGTTTGTTGATCCACAGTTCATATTAAACTGTGACAGTTCTGACCTTGTTGGATTCCAAACAGATCTTTAGTTCAGCTATTGACAAAGCAAACCGTACAGAAAACAGGTGGTTTGTGGTTTTATTATGGCTGTTTTCTGTCTAAAAACAGAGCTAAGCTAACAGAGCTATAATGTATCAGCTGAAAGAGCACATGGAGATTATGAGAAACAGTGTTATTTTGTGTAGTTATCAAAAAAATGTGTTTATGAGTTTTAGTTTGAAGAAGAAAATTTGATAATATCATAATACAGATGTGTGTAAACAATGAGCTTTATACTTTATTCAGTGAGTGACACAGTCTGTAGATATAAAGTCTTGATTTATTTGTGGTTTTATCCTCAGTGTGTTCTGGTATGTGACTTCCTCCTGCTGTTGAGAGTTTGGAATATCAGTACTACATAGAACCACTTTAATGCAAAATCAGCAACCTGGGAAAGTCAGATACAGAATATATACATAAACAAGCATTTATAGCATTAATATATTCAAAAGATATGATGCTAGAGCAAGAGCAGGATAATCTACTTATAAAAGTGTTTTCATGTTGTGGTGTTTCTACTTTTACTCATATAAAACATCTGAATATTGAAAGTTCCAATCAGTTACTTTAAATATGTTGTTTTTAATCATGTGGTTGACCTTTCACCACCACCTATTTAAATTCCTTGTGTTCGTGACTCATGAGGTTGGGTGAGGACAGCCTGTTGAGGGCTTCCATGAGGCATTACTGCCCACTCCAGCAGAGACCCAGCTGTGGAGCACATTGGAGAGCAGGCCCCGTGGTCTGGCCTCCATATGCTGGGGTCTGAGGTCCAGGCTGTCAGCGCTGCTCCAGCACACGGAGGGCAGCTGGGGGGCACATGGTGGGGGTTTGCGGGGTGTGTGTTTGAGGGGAGGGGGCAGTAGTGGTAGTGTTGGTGGTGTGGGGGGGGGTGGACACTGCTCTACCAGTATTGTACCAGGAGGACAAGAGCTGAGCAGGACGCAGCAGGAGAGTGGGGGGCCTTTTCTAAAGAGCGATCAACTGGAGCTGCTTTTCTCACACCCCGCTCACTTACCCTGCTCTGTAACTCCCCCCTCAGCCTCCCCCCTTCCTCTGCCCTCCCCTCCTTTTCCTTCGCAGATTGATACACTGGCAGAAATGTGATTTTCTTGACTTTCTTATGAAACTCTCATGCTCTCCCTCGCCAATCCTTCTTACCCATTCATCCATCTAATCTATTCCGTGCTAGGATTAAATCGAGCCATGCCATTTTGTTTTTCAATCATCTCGACCACATCAAAGTCACTCATCAGGATGGTAAAAAAAATAGGAAGGGGCCACGGACGAGACAAATCTCTTTGGCTTTTTCTCCACACAATGCTTCTCATTTGAATGCCCCCATATATTGCTGATCACCCTTTTCAATGGTGCCCCTGATGAAGTGTTGTTTTTGTGGTTCCTCACATGAATTCCAAAGACCCCGGGGATACATTTTCGTCTTTTTGTCTTTGACTTCAAAGTTATCTGGAACAGGACGTGTCAGAATAAAGAAACTGAGGGGGTCACTAGGTCCAACTAGATGTTGTTTACCAAGTCAATCAGCATCAAAACTATGCAGTCACCATGGGGTATAACAAAAAAACATTTTTCAAGCATGAAGCTGTTTTTGGGGCCGTTTTCTCTTACTTTTACTTTGCTTCACTGAGGGCCCCTCTGTTCTGATTAACATTAACGATGTGTTACACCCCACAGTGCATTAACGTTAAGGATCATCCAGTTTATATCCATGGTTATAGGTCATTGTTTTTTGTCCTCTGGCATGTGGATAAGAATGTATACCATTTAAAGGGTCAGTTCACCCAAACAACTGAACATACCACATCAGGTTGATAATAGAGATGTAAAAACATGTTTGTTTGTGCTGATCACCGAAAAATAACATTTAGAAAAATGTTCTGACCTTTTGATTTTATTATTATGATATTTTTCCATGTGTTTGTTTTTCCTTTATAAAGCATTTTAAGTTCTTATTAAGTGTGCTCTGTTGTTCATACTGTATTACTGTTTCTGTTATTGTCAAAGTAATTCCTTGTGACTAACTGTAACTTCACAAATAGATGCTTTTATTTGATACATTCAAGTGTGACACTAAAAGAAAAAAATAAATAACAAAATATATAATTATTCCCCAAATTATCAGATTTTGTACACAGTAACATTGAGTGCCACTATATGTCACATGTAACACATGGTGTCTCATACTGTTTCCATTCAGGATGGGCAGGTTTTAAGAAGCTGCAGGTTTATAGAGTGTTGGGCTGCTGCCCTCTGCTGTCCAAATACAGTACTACAAATGAGGGAAGTATTTGCATTTCTATAAAGCCAGACCTGACAGACCTCACTCCTCTCAGGATAACACTTAGACTGTCTAACTGCTGCCTCCTTTATCTCACTACTTCAACCCTGTAACACCTATTCATTAATTACATGAAAATGTGAATTATTGTAATGATGATTACAGAAAAAATGAATAGTTACAAGGTTTCATGCTGTTCTTGAATCCAAGGCCTCAGCATTAGCATCATAACCCTGGATGACTGGAACTTCTACTGTGTCTTTTTTCTAGATTATATAAATAGACTGGACTGAATCCGTGACTTAGAGCAGGTTAACATTTTATTTTGTCTGCAAAAACACTGCTTCATACACACTTTGTTGTCCATCATTAACACAATACATTGCACAACATTATTTCATGCTTCTTGCTAAAATTAAACAGTGTTTTGATGCATTTTTGATACCTAACGTTGTTAAAAGTTGACTGTAACATCAAAATTCAACATGGATTACTGCCAATTTGCATTTCATGTTTTTGCATTTAATTATCTCAGTTTGATTTACATATATTTGGTAAATCTGTCATAAGGGGGGCACACATATACGAAGCAACGATATATACTTAGAAACAATAAACCTGAACTGACCTAGAGTCAGCTCTTCTATTGATTTCCACAAGGTAGAGCAAGAGAGCAAGAACTGAAGAGTTATTGCGCATACTCAATAGAAGTAGTTTCATCTACACAGGAATTAAACATAAACATAGAGAATAAAAAATACACAGTCAAACATTTAACAAGAAACAGTTAAAGACTGTAATTTATTATGAGAAAAAAACTAACTAACTCACCGCTGTTAATAAACTGACTTCTGAAAAGACTGGTAAGTAATATAAAAAAAGTTAAGATATATTTTCATGTGGCAACAAGCATAACATTTAATGAGGCAAGCCTGGTATTCTGGAATCATCTTATCATATAAAAGAGATCTGACCTTATTGACGCAGCTTCAGCCAAATGTGGGGGTTTGACAGAAATTGCAAACCTCCCTGCCACCGGTTCCATGGAAAACTGCAGCAAAGCTTTGCATGATGGTGTTGAACAAAGGGTACACATGTGGAAGCAGGTCGACCTGGGGTAAAGAATCAAGTCTAACAGGAAACTCATCAGTTCGATTCGGTCCAGTAATTTCCTGATCAGTTAGTGGAAGTTCAGACATACACTGGGAGGTGTTTGTTATGAAAATGTTAAGTGTAAATGTTAAAATCAGCAACCAAACTCTACCTCTATGACTGTGACACAGAGAAATTATATACCATAATAAACATTTTAACCACTGTGACGATCATATCAGTAATAAAGAAGCTGTCAACATCCAATACAACATCCAATGTAGATTCCTTATTGACATGTACTTGGGAGAGTGACAGAAAAGTCTAGCAGTGTTAGTTTTACTTTAATTATGAGACATTTATCTCCAAGATGATGACTGATTATGCATATGCACTTTATTTGTCTCGGCTGCCAGGGAATGTCTTTTAAATGGTGAATGGGTATTACTTATGTGTTTTACTTATTTATGTTTGTTTTTAGATTTTCTTTTACTATTTTTATCCTATTTCTTATCTTATTGCTGGGATCTGAGTACACATTTTGTTCTTTCATGTGCTACATTGAATGAATGACAATAAACAAACTTTGAACCTTGAAGACATAACCATGGGCACAATGATCAACATTACAAAGCTGAATAATGAACTGAAACAGTGCAGCTCGTTGGTGAGTTTCAAAAAAGCCTTAACTTGTCAAATTCTTCAGGGGTATAAAAGTAATATGATGTTTTAAATGACCTCAGTAGTGAAGGTAGATGATGTTGTGGTTATGATTTAGTGTGAATGTTTTTTCTTTGTTTTTTGTTTTTGCCGCTAGTATAAAGATACGTAAAGGAGGGGAGTAGGAGAAGCAGAAATAAGCCTCTGGCTTCAGCTTCTTCCTTTTTTGGTTGAAATAATGGAACAAACTAAATGTCTTTTTGTTCTATAAGTTTGTGTTTTTTATAATGTAACCAAAATAAAATATATTCATTCATTCATTTTGCTATTTGTTGTGTTTTTAGTTTACAAATTTTACAGACGTTATGTGACTGTTTGCCTTGGTCTGCCTTGTCCGCACTTAAACTACAAGACCGGCACCTCCTCAACTGTACGTCTGCCTTATGTCTGCTTCAAATGACATATATTACTCAATAAAAAACAAGTCAAGTCTTCAGTCTCAGGACTTTACTTATTCTATGTTGTGCTTTTCCTTCTCTGTCCTCTCTTTCTGGTCCTTTCTCCAGGTATTTCCAGTTCTGGTTCTGTTTATTCCTGGAGGGTTTGTACAGTTTCCTCTCTGTATAGTGTTTTTAAGGCTTTGATATGAATTTGTGCCATTAGATAATCACAGATTATGATCAGTGCAACATGAATAAAACTGAACTGAACAGAACTGAACCAAAGGTTTACACTGAGCTGGGAAAAAGGCGTTTAAATGCTCTGCTTAGAATAATGTGAAAAATTCCCTAAAATCCACAGAGCTGGTCTTATTATTATTGATTGTTGATTATTTGCTGTTAAAAGATAATTGGTTTGTTGTTTTGCCCTTTCTAAAAAAATTTAAAAATTAAAAATACATAAAACATAAAAAAATAATGATTATGGGGAGATGAAAAAACAATGTGTGTGAGTATTCTATTCTATTCTATTCTATTCCACCTGATAGTTAAATCTAATCAATTATGCATCATTTTCATAAGATCATCATGTCTTTTCTCAGACTTTTTTATTGAATACATTTTCAAGAAAATTTAAAAGAGCTTATCTATCTTTAGGGGGAGAGTTTTCCAAATCCATAGGGAACATTTCACCCATCAGTTTATCATAAACATTAAAAATCAACACATTAGTATGGTTTCATTGGACACAAGGGAGATGATCATCTGCAAAGTAGCTTAAACTGTAAAAATAAAAATATTTGCCTTTGAGATGTAGTTGGAGTTATATTGAATTACAAACACTCAGGTAACGTGAAAGTACCTTAAATGTGTCATTACAGTGCTTTAGTAAAAGTACATGTACAGTACATTCCATTATCAGTACTGTATGTGTGATGGGAGTTCTGTGTAATGACTTGCTTTAAGGTAGCTGACTGACTGACGGCGCATCGTGTATAATCATGTTGAAAGACAGTCATGTAGAGGAAAAAGGATGCATTGTGGGAGGAGACACGGGTCAGCGGTATTGTGATGTGAACAGGGAACTCAAGTGTCTCATCACCTGAAAGAAACCGCACCTCGGCTGGGAATCCAGCCAACAAGCATCGTCAAAGGAGAAGACTCACCTGTGAAATTTTAATCGACTATTGAAACCAAGATCATGGAGACACTGAATGACTTTATTTTACACAAAGCTGTCATTCAGTGTGTCTGTTTGAGTGCAGATCACATCAGACTGTCACTCAGAGTCACAGAGGGAAGGCAGGTTGGTTGTAATCCATGGATTAGGGAGATCTGGGAGTGGTGCCTGAAATGACACAGTGGAAGACACTGAGTCGACTGTGGTTTACCACATGCGTTTGTGTTCAGACAGAAGCCTCAACATATACTGTCATTTCCTTTTATCGCTGATCGCAGCTTTGCAGGTGCCCCACCGGCTCATGTTCCACACCTGCTCCCTTCATATTTTATAAGGAAGTTGGTTCATTTAGAATCCAACAGACAACTCTGATTTTCATATAAAACCAACAACACATTTTCATGGTTCCCCGTGATACTGTACATAATTTGTTTACCGAACACTCCTATTAAGGAGGTTATGTGACTTCTCTCTACCTGTCTGCCACATCATATTCTACTACTACACCGATTTCCACGGCGCTCAGAGAAAGTGAAAAGTGTAAGAACCCCTCACATTCTAGAGCAGATCTATGAAAAGGACAGGATTAATCACTTTCTCCAACAATAGAGATGGTGTTAACCTAATGGTTTAGATGATTGTTACCATGGAAACAGTTGGTTAGACTAACCAGAGGACCAGAAGTATAAAAAGACAGGTCATCATTTGTAGTTTTCTTGTAGTTTTAATAAGATTGTGGAATGAGAAGAAGATATTATTTATATTATTATGGCTGTAAATTAAAAAATAGTGCTAGTGCTTTTTTTTTTTTTTTTTGGTGGCCAAGGCTGTGTTTATCATAAATCAGTTCCTATATCCCTGTAGGTTCATGTTTCTATCCTCAGTTGGTTTGAAGTTATTCACTGTATAATGGATGTGAAGTTAAATATAATACAGAAGTTGAACAGGTTTTATATGAAAGAGAAATGAAAACCGGGTGCAAAAACCAAAGCTGATGCTCATGTGTTCAAAACTCAGGTCTGGAACAACTATCACATATGGCAGATTTAGAAATTAAATGACAATATGGCTTCAGTTCTGAGCTGTCTTGCAGATCAGAAAGATGTTGATCACACTGATAGATATAGTTATGAATGTGGATGAGTTTTGCTTTAATTTCAGACAAAATCCCAAAAATGTAAAAAAAAACAAAAAACCTATCTTACTTAGGTGAATTCTAGAATCTGGATTATCTTCTTAGAGGACAGAGATGTAGGACAGATGTACCTTGTGAAAAAAAAAAAAGTCAAAATGTGCTGTAGTTTATGAGTTACAGGTGTGGACAGACATATATACATGCAGACAGATGGACCTGAGTTCTCTACTCCTGCAATATGAGGGTAGTAACAAATAGTAAAATAAAAACCTTAAAAACTAAATAAATTTAAACCTCGGAGCTGACAGACGGCTGCAGCTGGACATCACTCATCTGTCCTCCTCCTGTTGCCTCAGCATCAACAGGATCGGACCATTTGCAGCCTCATCAGACACACACACACACACACACACACCTTTAGACCTTTGTACTGGTGTCAGCATGCAGGACCTGATCTGTCAAATGGAGTTGATGTTCTGGACGGCTGCAGCTGTGTAGTCACCATCTGTGCGTAAAAGGTATTCGTGGTATGACTGCAGGGAAGTTCCTGATTGCTGCAACTCTAAAGTCAATGTTTTTTTTCCAAATGCTTATCATTACACTGTGTCTAGGTTCCAAAAACCAGTGCAGGCTTCTGTAGTATGAAGAAATCCTACCAAGTAAAAGAAAAGCACTCAGACTTTCACAAATTAAACCATTTCACAATTAAGTATATCAATCCAGAATTAATATTGTGGTTTTGTAGTCAAGTCAAGTCAATTTTATTTATAAAGCACATTTAAAAACAACAGACTATGACCAAAGTGCTGTAATATAAAGCAGGAATACAAATAAAAAAACAATAATAAAAATCTTACACAAGTGGAATAAAATAAGATGAAATGAATAAAAATAAAAATAAAAATAAAAATAAAAATACCAAAATGCCAATTCTCAGTCCAGTTTGAAAGCCAAAGAATAAAAATGGGTTTTTAGGTTAGTTTTAAAAGTACAGTATAGTGTTAACACTAAAAAAATATGTCAGAAAATGCTTAATGATCTATGCTATAGATGGGCTAAAAACTTGACAATATAGTGATTTTCAATTTGTCATAAAGTTAGTTTTCTGTTTAAAATAAAATATTTTGTCATAATCTTATAAAAATAATACTTAGTAATTAAGTTATGTTGGGTTCTTCATTGAATCAACAGTGCTGAATGTCTGACAGGTGATGGTGAGGGCTGATTGACATCATTTTCATACTCATCAGATCATTCATTGAGCCTTCATCATCAGCATCATCATCCTGGATGAGACCTGGATGTATATGCACATGGAAATGTTTACATCAGGGGTGGGCAATCCTGGTCCTCGAGGGCCGGTGTCCTGCATGTTTTAGATGTTGCCCTCTTCCATCACAC
>JAPQRQ010000026.1:31326627-31347749 GCA_037367365.1 Apogon talboti | reverse complement strand
GGTCAAGGTCAACAAAAAGGTCAATATCACCTTTTTCATTATAACTTTTGACCTAAGTAGTTTTTGTGTAAAGTTGCAAACAAACAAACAAACTGAACCAAAAAGGGGGAGGGCGGGGGTATTGCATAGCATTGATAACATCAGCTGGATCGATGCCAACCTAAGCTACAATACATGCGAGGGGCGGGTTTGTTGTGCCTGGCACCACTTGTTTGCTTACGTTTGTGGAGACCCAGAGGCTTATTGTTTGTCTAAACCCTTGTTTTTATTTTTGCATAATTTTGAACCTACATTGTTATAGTTCTTAGAAAACAGCTCAATTTCTCAACGGATTTTGAAGTGAATGTAAAAATGACTGATAATTAGAGAATGGAAAGGGTTGCTGTTAATCATGCAATTGCCATTGTAAGATGATACAGAGATGAAGTACAAGTGCAGTCACAAAACAAAAAAAACAAGAAACGTGCAGAAGACATGCAATACATCAGGTAAGTTTAGGAATCTTTGAAGAATGTTGTATTACATAGAATAACATTACCTTCTCAGTCACAAAGTTTTAGAGGCTGAGTGGTCTCCTGATAACTATTAGATTAGGATTAGACTTTTGTCTGTCTGGTAAATGTGTATTTATGTGGAAATTCTGAGACTGCCCACACATCTGATAAGCATCAGACCAACCAAAATACATTTTTGACTAAGTGAGACAATGTGCTGGAATTTAACCTTACTCAAGCACATCTGTTGGTCATTCATGAGAGTAGAGACTTTGCAAAGTAAGTAAAAATGATCCAAAATCTGGAGCTCCAATATGTACTTTCTATTTTGACAGCGTCTGATGAGACCAAACGGAAAATGTACAGCTCTATCCTGGTGGTGGGAGGAGGGCTCATGTTTCACGGTGCTCAGGAGTTCCTGCTTCACCGCATCATCAACAAGATGCCGCCGTCCTTCAGAAGGCTCGTAGACAACGTGGAGGTCATCACACGGCCAAAGGTAAACGATGAAAAGGTTTTCAGTAGGAGCAAATACTTCAGCATTTACTATTGTGCAGTGTTGAGGTGTTTCTAGGCA
Organism: Apogon talboti; assembly: GCA_037367365.1. Taxonomy (NCBI): domain Eukaryota; kingdom Metazoa; phylum Chordata; class Actinopteri; order Kurtiformes; family Apogonidae; genus Apogon; species Apogon talboti. The sequence goes on along the minus strand of JAPQRQ010000026.1, from coordinate 31,346,678 downwards.
TGTTCTTTCAGCTCTTGGAACTCATTGATTGTACGCTGTCCAGGACATGGACCCCCGGCTGATATCGTGGAAGGGCGGAGCAGTGCTGGCGTGTCTGGACACCACTCAGGAGATGTGGATCCATCAGGGGGAGTGGCAGCGCTTTGGTGTCCGAATGCTGCGGGAGAGAGCTGCCTTCGTCTGGTGAAATTCAATCATGTCTTTGAAAGCTCTGAGACTTTTAGCTAATGTACATTTAAAACCCAGAGGAGGACATTTGGTCATCTTGTTAATATTCGGTTATTACTGTGCGTTTTCTGTGGTTGTACATTTGGAACTGTTGAGATTATTTGGTTTTGAGTTAATTTAAATCAGTTATGTACAGAAATTCAAAGCGTTTAATCAGTGTTTTTTTAAAGGTTTAACTAAGTCCAACAACAGAGGAGAATTCAGACACACTATAACATTAACATAAACTCAACTGTGATGTGTTTTAACAGCACAAATTTTTATTCAACCAGAGGATACAAAACAAATGTAATTTCCCAGGTGTGACACAAAAGTGAAAAGAAAGGAGGATGAAATGTGTTGAGCTGCTGCATCAGCCGTCCTGGCCCCTATAGATAGGAATTCCCAGGAAGGCGTCAATAAACTGCTTGTGGCAGTGACAGCTAATGGAACGGGGCCTTCAGCACTGTAATGTTACAGGACACGCCCCATGCCTACACTGTGTGTGTAGGCGTTTACCTAAAGGGGAGGAGAGGAGGGAGTTAGTTTGTACGATAAATACATTGATGAATCAAAAATTACTTCAAACAAATCCCATCCATTGAATAATTACATGCATCAGCCAACAATGGAAAAACGGTTGAATCTTGTAGAATACAGTAGAAATGGCAATTATCACTACTTATCTTCAAATGAAATGATAGAGACTGCATGGTTGTATACTGTAATGGCACTGAGATTAAACAAAAAAAAGGTTTTAATGGAAATCAATGGCATTTTTGGCCAAGAAGGTGTCCAGAGAGAGTATGTGACATGACAATCTTTAACATATTCAAGCTTTTAACCACACCAATGCCCCATCCACCTATTTATTATACAGAAAATTTGTTTTTGTAATAAATTCAAACAAACTGACAGTTAAAACCCTGATAATAATTGGATGATTTGAGCAAATTTGGAGTTGAGATTTATGGAAAAAAAGGCAAAAAAAATATGGACATGATTTTTTCCATGAGTGTAATAAATTTGAGGAGGACACAAGGGTTCATGAAATTCAGACCATGTACTTTAAGAAAGGTGGTTTTGAGGTAAAACATTTCAGTGAATTACATTATTTTAGGTACAGGTAAAAGAAATTAATTCTAGGGTGGGTTTTCAACATAATTTGCTGTTTACAATTGTAAGGGGGAATAAACTTAATTTAATTAGGATTTTACCAGGGCAGGATCACTACAGAAAAATGGTACAATGCTATGATGATCCATTGCCTTACAGTCAAGTACTGTGTGGTCTGATGGTGCCATTATAACGACAGGGTTTATGCGATAATATAAAATGCGTCTCTTACCTTCCTCATCCTCCTCCACCCATGGGTGGGGCGTTGGGACCGCCTCCGTGCATTATTCTTCCCATCCGTCTTCTGCCACCAGGGGGACCAGGAGGACTACAGATGCACGGAAGAAAGAAGAAACATTAACTTTTTAATCCAAGTAAAAGATCTGATCTCTAATAAATATAAGTACTGAACATGCGTCTACTATTTGACAAATGATTTCTACCACAGAAACGTACCTTCTGCCATCAGAGAACATCGACGTACTAGACCTTCCATCCTTGGTCAGATCAGGGTCAATTAAGGTCTTGAAACTGTTACAAGACAAGGAGGTACAAGGTGTTAACACTGGTGATAATTTCTCTCGTAAAGATAGAAGTTTTAGTAAAGACTCCAAGAATAATTTAAAGTTGAACTATCAAGAAGCAACAAATAAAACATGTATCTCTCTGTAGAACCAGGTCATTCTACTGACGTGGTTAAGGTTCTATTACAAGTAACAACATCCAACTTTACTGATGCTGCCTAATATCACTAAGCAGCCAAAGGAGCTTCACATTCTGAACAATATACAACACCCTCTGTCCGTCGACCCTTGAGTAAAAGCTCCCTCTCTCGAAATCTACAAAATGTTAATTATACATCAAATGTATAGTTTTAGCCTAGAGAAGGGTGATGTGGACAACAAGTTAAATGTCATATTTCAATGTTCTGGATGGTTTCTGATTTTAATGGATTGTTTTTTGGCTACATGAACTGAAGACAAAACATGATTGTGGTCAAAAAATGCAACCTGTTTGCTGACAGTAAAGGAGCAGTCATTCTTGTACAGTGCTACCCTTTTTAAGAAAATGCATTGTGTTACAGCCTTATTCCAAAACAGATTAAATAATTTTTTTCCCCCTCCCAATTCTACAAACAATACTTCATGATGACAAACTGAAAAAAGTTTGACTGAAACTTTTGCAACTGTATTAAAAATAAAATCCAAAAATATGACATGTACATAAATATTCATAGTGTTTGCTCAATACTTTGTTGCCTCACCTTTAGCAGCAATTACAGCCTCAACTCTGTTTGCATATGATGCCACAAGCTTGGCTCACCTATTTTAGGGCAGTTTCTCCCATCCTTTGCAGAACCTCCCCAGCTCCTGGTTGGACAGGGGGCATCAGTACAGCCATTTTCTAACTCTGCAGTGATGCTCAATGGGGTTCAAGTCTGGGCTCTTCCATTTACAGATGATGGAGGCCACTGCTTTCATTGGGACATTCAATGCTGCAGAAAGTTTTCTGTACCCTTTCCCAGATCTGCGCCTCGATTAAATCCTGTCTCTGAGGTCTACAGACAATTCCTTAGACTTCATGACTCAGTTGGTGCTCTGACGTGCATAGTCAAACTATCAGACCTTCTACAGACAGGTGTGTTTTTCCAAATTATGTCCAGTCAACTGAATTTTCCACAGGTGGACTCCAATCAGGTTGTGGAAACATCTGAAGCATGATGAGTAGAAACAGAATGTACCTAAGCTCAATTTTGAGTTTCATGGCAAATGCTCTAGATGTTACTTAGAAGTTATATATTTTTTTCATATTTAATAAATTTGCAAAAGTTTCAAGCAAACTTTTTCTACACAGATTCCATCATTCACATTTAACCATTTATTTTTATGTTGTGTTTTGACTACTACTAGCTGCTCTAAACAAACCATCTCCAGTGGATTCATAGTTGTTCAGATTGTGTTGTGACTTACAAGAGGCCAATGAACTCCACCACTCCCCAGAAGAGATCAGTCAGTGTAGACAGTCTCCATGGTAACTGGGACCTGCTCTCCAGGACCCGACCTGAAAAAGCCGGAGTGAAGAGAAAGGATGCAGGAATCAGGTTACATCTACAGTGCCGTTTTCATTTTTAGCTATTCATGTGCATATGAAGGTTTTTAGTTAATATGTTAAATTTCAATAAGATCATTCACTGACTGCACAAAACATGAAAAAAAAAGAAAAACAACACCCTTTCTTAACTATATCTGTATGATGTTTGACTGACAATACAATCACAATTAACACACCGCAAGAACAGGTCACATATTGGATTTTAGTTGAGAAACAAAACTCTCCTGCAGCATAATGTTACATTTTTTGATTCAAGCATTTCTTACAATTTATAAAAACGTTTGCTGTGTTTTACATAGAGTATAAAAGGGAGATGGGAAATGAACTCTCTGCGAAGTTGTTCAGTTATGTCAAAAGTGATCATAGTCTTTCCGTACTGAGACTGTGGATGTAAAATATGACAGGTGAGAATCTTGTTTATGACTCAGTGCGTTGTTTTCTCTACTAAACCGGTGGAGGATTTGGTTACAATCGCGACACAGTTGGTTATTGGCATTTACTTTTAATCTCCCTCCTGTATTAATGGTATTTACTTACAATAACGTCCAGTTTCCATATACTAGCTGATAATAGTTTAAATACACGCTAATTTTCCCTTACCTAATCCACTTTACTGTAGTTAACAAACCGATTAATAGCTAACCATTGAAAACAGCTTTGCGTTAAATGTAACTCAGCTCTTCTTGCTACGCACTTCTAGCTAAGCTAGCAGGCTAATAGCGAACATTAGCTACACAAGCACTACCTTTATTTGACACGTTACTGCTGAGACATAAGTGTGCGTTTTAACTTTAAATGTCCTACAGGGACATACTATATCTATTAACAGTAAGCGTTTTCGCGTTAAAGATGAAAATGCGTTTTAGTATCAGACAAACCACTTACCACCCGACACGTACATCGTTACGACTGTTCGGTGTTTCCGGAAGACTCGACCATCCGACAACCGAGACCATTACTGGATAAGATGGTTTACTAGGGAGAGATCCGAGTGATGGCAAAATTAACTGTCACATGGGTTTCGTCACTGCCCCGCCCATCGTCCCTACTCTTAGCAGAACAGTGTCAGAACCTTCCCCATTCATTCCAATGGAGGAGGTGGACGTGATTTACACGTTTTGGCAGATTATTTCGCCTCAAAGACGTTCAAATAAATTTTGACAAGTCTTTCACAAGTAAGATATATTCTGAACATTCTGACAGAAAAATCACATTTCTCAAGACACACAAAGTTGGAGAAAATCGACTTTGTTTGAGGCCTGTCAACAAACGCTCGCGAGATTAGTAACACAACTCTCTTCTAATGACGGCAAAAATTACTTTTACGACCCATAGTAGTAAATTATTGTTTTTAGACATTTTAAATGGTCTTGCTTTAATTTACATGATGTTGTTAACGGACCTAGAAGTGTACTGCTTCATATCGTCGGCGGGGACTACTGCAATACACAATCTTTCCATAGAGGTAGAGGATCTTTGTTTCAACAACATTCACATCTGTGTTTATGAATGACGCAGTACGTCAGCGTCACTTAGCCTGACGCAACGACGCATTATGCATGAAAGATGATACACTTGCACAAATAAACTAGCATCAGGTTAAGTACATATACATGATCATTCAATAAACAGATATATTAAATCACAGTTTGGTTTTGTTGTAATCTGCTTATGGATGCAGTGAAAATTTTTAGATGTAAAGAAAATAATTTGTTTAAGACGTAAGTGATAGACATTAACAGTGTTCTTTCTGAGATAGTGAAGAAAATGTAGCTCCTACATTTAATGCAGTCCAGACTACCAGAATCAGATGTAGTGACAGCAGATACTATCTCAGCATCTTAACAGGATTGTATAGATGTGGTTTTAATCTCACTGGCAGTGACTTTGCAACATATGCCACCAATCCATAAATATCCCTGATTGGTGTATGTAGATAGGACTGCAACTACTGATTATTTTCATTATCAAATCACTGCTATATCATTTCAAATTTAGATGTTTACTGTATTGGATTTCATTTGTGCAAAAAGTCAGAAAAGTGGACAAATGTCATATTTAAAACAAATGTTTATTTTTTTTAATTAAAATACATAACTTTTTTTTCTCCAACTTTAATACTTGCAAAATTAATAAACTGACTTGTACATGTAGAATGTATCATGGATTATTTTATTTCCAAATACAATTTCGCAAACATATTTATCGAACTATCCTTTTACATTTCCTTTTTCACAGTACCACCATTAAATGGATGAAGAACCAATGAAGAAATGTGGAGTTATTAAAAAATACATTCTGAGGGGTAAAATGAATGAAATGAAGAATAATGCATCAATAATGTAAAGCGCTTTGGGTGACTTGAAAAGCGCTATAGAAATCTAATGCATTATTATTATTATTATCATTAAAATGTGCTGTTGTGAATATTAAACACCCTCTACACATCTGAACTGTGAAGGTTAACAGATTTCATCTTTTAACATTTTTGTGCCTGTTCATTTATACACCTACAGCAGAATAATCATGTATAAATAAACAACTGGAGAACATGGTGGCAGTCAAACCAAACATACCTTACTCCAGAAAGAGAACCTGTAAAACAGCATATTGGTTGGTTGTATTTGTAACATTGTCAAAAAACAAATACATGGATTAAGGTGCATTTAAATGAACACAAACATTAACCTCCTGCTTTTCCAAGTAGTCATATGACTAAAACTCTGTGGATTGCAGCTCGCATCCATTTACACATTTAAGAAATTAACTTGAGCATCCTGGAAGACTTTCATTAAATTTGATTTAAAATACAGATGTTTTATGTATGGTGAGATTTTCCAGGGTTCACTTTAACGTCGTCCTTTTATATTAACAGTATATTATTCCATTAACCATTTCCAGGGCTCCCTTATGAGCTAAGATGTTTGTACTTTATTTTTTAATCAGAATATAACCTTACAATACATCTACACCAAAACTTCACCCTTAAGTGTTTAGTACAGTTTTATAAATAATCTCTGTGCATTCTACCATGTCTGAAACATACATGACATAACCAGGTGGTGGTAAAACTGAACAACAGCTGCTAAAAGAGGCAACACCTTTACGTTAGCATCTGTGTTGAATTTACAACTGGTAGTCAAGGCTGGTGTCTTCTTCTCGAAAGGGTCTCATGAAATCTGTGACTGATAAAACACCATCAGGCAGCAAATGCAGGTATGTAGTGCATCAATCCTGGAAGTCTTGATTTTTGTCCTAGCACAGCACATCGTCAGAGTTCAGGCTCGTCAGCATTTCCAAAAGTCTCCAATTTTGGGAGGTTAACACTCCAAAGTAGTGTGGAAAAGCAGCAAATGTTTTACCAGGGTTCAGGTCCTCAGGTCTTCTTCTGGCTTTGTCATATCAGTCTCTGTGCCTGGAGCCTCAGGATTTGAAGTCTCTGAGATTGGTTTCTCACTGACAGCTCCTTGATTAGAGTCCAGCTTTTGTGTATTGACCTCTGAATCTGAATTCTCTGATACTGCAGTCAATGTAAACTGAGTCTCAGTTACATCAGAATTAGTTACAGGATTCTCTATATTTTCTGATGTTGGAGTCTCTGTTACTGAACATCTCAGGTTCAGCAATGTAGCCTGACTGTTAGCTCCTCCATTAGCATCAGCTATTTTTTGTCTTTTCCTTTTCTTCTTTGCTCTTTGCTCGCTGGTCTTCTCTGCTGATGCATTATTCACAGGTATGTTATACATATTCAACACCTCGAGGACTGTCTGACTTGACACGTCACACAACTGGGCGATCTCTTTGACCGACAGCCCTACAGCATGAGCCCCGACTATCTGGCCTCTCTCGAAGTCTGTTAACCCACTCATATTGGAGATGACAGTGAAGGCTGTCTCTTCTGAAGCTGTCCAATAATCCCTCCTGTAAATTGAGCTAATATTGTAGCTGTGTATTTGAAAAGTGCAAGCGGCTTTTATATGGTGTCCACTGAAGTGCAGAAATCTGTCTCTTATAGAGGTGTTTCTGGTCTCTGCATGAAAAAAAGCCATAATAAGAACAGTCAGGTTCACAGTCTCACCCCAGGGTAAATTAAATGTTACATCAGGCTTGTAAATCTACAAAACTGGTCAAGAGACTAAAAAAGAATAAAAGACATTGTTTTTTTTCAGGAGTTAATAGAAATAGTTGATGTTTGAGCCAACCGGCTTCCTTTACATCAATGTCAAGAACTGCAACAGCACATTGAACCTGAGAATTAAATTGAGGCTTTGTTGTAATTTGATAACTGATAAGAAATGACACAGTTTGGTAGAGGTTAAAGTATGACAGCTTGGAATTGTCAGAAATGAAAAACAGGCAATGTCTTGTTGGTCTGGCATCTTGGACCAAACTGACCTTTTTTTTTTAAATTTTTTTTTATACTACATGTGAAACAGGCACAGTACTGAGCAAAAGTCTTAGTCCAACATTAGGTTTGTTGGCTTAGTAAAATTCTAATGACCACACATATGCATGTCAGTCTCTGTACTTAGATCCAATCTGAATATATGTGAAGTATGTACAGCAGCGAAAACAATAGTTTCAGGGGGAAAAAAAACAGCTTCTATAAACCAAAGTGGTCGTATTTGGTGTGACCTCCCTTTGCACTTAACATGCTTTTAACTCTTTTGTTCATGATATCTTAAATATTTCCCCACTTCTGATGTTTGGGAAAAATTTAGAGTTTGTAAGCACATTTAGCCTGTCTAGATCGCAGAATAATCTCTCCTGATCCTCGGTGCTCTGACTGGTAGATGAACATTATAGTTAGCTGCAGCATTAAATGTTAATTACATGAAAAATGTAAGGTTTTATTAAGGCTACAATGATCGATTATTTTAGCCGAACGTCATTGTGCAAAATAAGTCACAGGCGCAAACGCTGAACAATATTTGAGGAGTAATGTTTTGGTTTTACCTGACGTTAGTAGCTAGTTCACCTGAAGAAAATCTCAGCCTTAGTTTACTCGAAAACACGTAACAAGACAATGTATCACAGGTCAAGTTTCTACATGTTTATGTGACCTATAAAAGGAATTTGCGTTAAAATTAATAGATATTCAGTCAGGATGATGTAAAACATGACTCAACTTACAGCTGTTCACAATCATGTCGATCTAACTGCTGCTGCTGTTTCTTCTTCGTTGGTATTTCATGTTTGTCGTCTTCTTCTTTGGTTTAATTAGCAGTTAAATGTGCATTACCGCCGCCTACTGAACTGACGTTGAGCCGTTAGTAAAAACCTAATTTTTATTTCTTGTGTATTTAATTAAAACACACTAAGCACTTTCCGGGAGAATTATAACGGAGCTCCTAAGGTCCTGAAAGACTAAATATTCTATCTTGTTCACATAAGTAGTAACCTTGTGCAAACATGGGTTCTCTTAAAAAAAAACAAAAAAAACCCCCAAAAAACCCATTAAATTGTTAAATAAATAAAAATAGAGGAAGCCCTAAAGTTGAATACAATGAGGTGTATCATATCTTTCTGATGTAGTGTTACAGTTAATCAGATTGGGAGTCATTGGTTCACATTTCACTGTAGCTGCTCATCAAATAACCTAAAGTAAATCATACATTCAGATCACATGTGTAGAATTAATATCAGATATGATAATCACAACAGATGAAAGTGACAAATCTCTATCTGATTTTAATTTCAATACAATCCATGTCATAAGATACACATCATTTCCTACAATTTCTCTGCTTCTCTATATTGTTTCAAAATATTAATAAGGATCTCATAATCTCTTAATTCTCATCATTATGAGATAAGGCATGTAAATTATTTTTCTTTAATCAATACAATGTGCTTTTAATCAGTCACTTACATGTTTGACACAGGCTATATATTATACATCACATATATATGATGAGAGTAAAAAGGCAATAGCTAGGAAATGGCTGAGTAAATAAAACTCTGAAAGTTATTGAATGGATAAAAGTTTTTCGGAAAATGTACATTATAGAAGGTCTAAATTTTCTTCGGGGACACCAAAGAGAACAGTATTTTATTTCTTGGTGTTCGAACACTAATTGAATGGATTTCTGAAAGACCTCTGTTATTTTAAAGGACAAATATGGACTTTGGGGACATTGATTTCTTTTCCGTGTATTTATCATGTATTTATTTTTTTAAACCTGACCTTATTTGTCATTCAGTCTATTCATTGTTTTGTTCTCATAAAAAAAATAAAAAATTAAGTTTATAAAAGTAAAAAATTCTGTCTTTTAAAACAAAAACATATTAGCCTTGAGATATACCTTAAATTCAAAGCATTTTCTCTTAGTTTGTGTCATCACTAGGGCCAACTTTAGACTCCCAGGTATTAAAATCGTGGCCCATGTGTTTTTTTTTTTCTCTGGGATCCAGATCTTTAGGTCTTCTGCTTTCATATATTAACCTCTGAGTCTGGAGTGTCTGTGACAGGGGTCTCTGGATCTGGAATCTCCAATACTGGTGCGTCACCTCCTTGATTAGAGTCCTGCTTTTGCATGTTGACATCTGAATCTGCATTATCTGATACTGCAGTCACTGTAGTTGTCGTCTGTACTGTAGTCTCAGTTACTGGAGTCTCTGATGTTGGTTTCTCACTGGCAGTTCTTCCATTAACATCAGCTATTTTCTGTCTTTTCCTCTTCTTTGCTCTTTGCTCACTGTTCTTCTCTGCCGATACGTTATTTATGGGTATGTTATACATACTTAACACTTCGAAGACCGCTTCGTTTGACACTTCACATAACTTGCCGATCTCTTCGACTGACAGCCCTGCAGCATGGGCACCGACTATTTGACCTTTGTCAAAGTCCGTTAACTCACTCATAGCAGAGTTGAGGATGAAGGCTGTCTGTTCTGTCCAGTTGTCTGATAATCCCTCCTGTTGATCAAACAAAAACTAAGCTGACTCTGTAGCTTGATTTGTGTATTTGATGATTTGTCTAATGCGGTGTCCAGTGAAGTGCAGAAATGCCTCCTTGAAAGGTGCTGCATGCGCCGCACGTCTCTGCACAGAAAAAAACAATAATAACAAAAAAACAAAAATATGAAAATAGTTATACAAAGCAAGAATATATTTATTTGAAAGTAACACTGAACACCACTGTATTCTGATGACAGCCATTTATTTGCCAACAGTAAGCTTTACTCACTCACCCAGAGTGAGTAAAATGTTACATCAGGCTTGTAAATCTACATAATTAGTCAAAACAATTAACCAGTTTTTTTTTCAGGATGTGATAATGGAAATAACTGCAACCTGATTCATCTTACTTCCTTGTCATCAAGAGCTGCACATGCAGATTAAACTTGACAACTTAGCTGTTATATGACAACTACTAAGAAAGAAAAGAGTTGAGCAAGTAAAAACTGGAATGAAAAATATACTTTTTTTTAATAACAAATGACTCAAACTGGTTAATCAATAAAATAATTGGTAATACTTTAATAGTTGACAGCTAATTGATTAATCAAGTAATTGTGACAGCTCCTGTGCCAATTATAATGATCCAAACTTTTCCAAAAATTGCCTACCATTTCACATTCTAAAATTATTACACTTACAAAGTTTAGCAGCTTTCTTAAGGATGAAAGGATGAAACAATATAAAAATAAAATCAGATAAAAACATTAACTTCTAAGATCTAGTTTTCACAGCAAATAAATGGGCATAAATGCCTGAAAAGTAATAAAACGATTATCACTCAATTTACCATCTGAATAATCCGTGCATCTTAATTTCTGTATTTTATTACTGACAACATTGTATTTACAGGACTGGACAAACAGGCTGATGGTGACACTTTCGTTGTTTATATATTTCTTTTTATTTTATAGACTTAACTATTGACAGTGGTATATAATGATCGATAGGTAGCTACACATATTAGCTGCAGAATTAAATGTTAGTCCATTTTATGTGGGCTGTCACGTTTTATTAAAAATATGGTTTTAGCTGGATGTCATCGTGCATCATTAGTCACTAGGACATAAACTGTACAGTACCTGAGGAGTAATGTTTGTTTAGCTAACCTGGACGAAACCTAAACCTGGTTACTTTAAAGAAGAAACGGTAAGACACGTACATTTCTAGAATGTTACTGTGAACTCCAACGAAAATGTACGTTACGATGATTAAATGTTAAATCAGGAGAAAATAAAACAATGTACTTACAAACGTGTCGGCCAATCAAAATGCAGCTGCTGTTTCTTCTTCGTTGTGTCTTTAACCTTCTTCTTCTTTGGTTTTATTAACGGTTGGTTACTAGCTTACCGCCGCATTACCGCCACCTACTGAACTGAAGTTTGCACCTTTATTAGACGATAAAAACCTAAATCTTTTTTGTTATGCTTTTTAAATCTTCAGTCATTTTCATCCCCTGTAATAGAGAAACAAACGAGAAAAATATTTCGGAAACATGGGATCTGGATTTCATTAATAAACATTTAGTTTCTAATTTCCTCTGTATTATTTAAGTGTTTGGTTAAATAAATAAAACTTGCAGTATTGTTAACTGATGTGCATTGTCCCCGAATAAATAAATAAATAAGTAAGCTGTAAAATTCTGTAAAATGGGATGTATTTTACATTGTCCATGTTAGGACAATATGAAAGTTAGTCAGTAGGTGTTATTTTTCTCTAATCAAACAGACTAAAATAAATCAATAATAGTCAAACATTTAGACCACAAAGTCTGTTTAGTACCTTATTGTTTTCAATTTATGTCAAAGAAGTGGAGGTTAATTTCACGATTTATAAAACTAAATATCTGGTTTTGGAATTATAAGATTTTCCGTTATGACTGAAAGTTGCAGGACAAGAATAGAACAACATATAGATGCTTTTTCCAGATAATCAACGATGAACTTTAAAGCTCGTAACGATTGTCATTCATGTTCTCAATGCGAGGAGGACTTGTGATTCCGCGTCCAGACCACTAGAGGGCAGTAAAGACTTTAGAAGCGCACCGTGAGATTGATGAACTTGTCCTCAACGCTGCGAAAAGTAATTCTTTTGGAAATTAGCCAGTGTATAAAAGTGTAGGCTGTGTTTGTGTAATAGATTCTGAGACATACAAGCGTGGGAAAAGGTGATGAATGAGAAAAGCCTCCAGAGTTTCTGGCTGCCCTGCCTTCTCATTAACAAATTAACAGTAAAAATAGACTTCACCGTATTTGATACAGGCCTTTGTGACCCTATGAAAACCTTGCAGGTTCCCAGGTCTCCCTTTGGGAACGACTAATGAATGAAAAAGAAACAGTGCCACCACTTGGAAAGGCTGTGATTCTTTGAAGGAGCCCGTAACTCCACTGATGTTCATCTACTATTGCTGCCGATGGCCGTGGCCTCGCAGTGAGGGTCAGAGGTTGCAAAGGTCAGACAAAACAGGCTGTGTTTCTGAGGGTTGAACCGGGCACAGGGGGCAAAGTTCAAACACAGCAGGCTGAACAGACAAATCAGAAAAGTCAAGAGGAATAGATTTGTGTTCATACGTATTTATTTTATATTACTCCAGAGAAAAAAGTACACTCACGAAAAATTGGTAGTTCATAAAGATGCAGAACTATTAAAAAGAGTTTAAAGTGCTTTAAAGTATTACATCCTTGATTGGTCATTTGTTTATTATAACACTGTTGCCGATAAAGTTGGAATAAAATATTTTTATATTTTTATTCTTACTCTTCTCATGAAATGATTGTGACAACCTGATTTATTCCTGATAGATAAAGTGTAACTGGTCAAAGGTGATTACTGAATAAATAGGAATAAAAAGAGAAATGTGTCTGAAAACAGTATTATTTCATTTGTATTTATTTGTGAGCAACAGTGTATTTTGGATTGGAAGACTGAAATAACCAGCATGTTATGATTAATCAACTAATCACTTTTTGATTAGCTGATTAATCAACTTCAAAAATCAATTAAAATACACATTCTTAATTCATAGTCTACAATGATAAACTCACTTTGTACAGTGTGGGGCATTTAACAAACCATGTTTTTTTTTTTAAAATAATTTTTGATGCCATTCTAACTTTTTTCAGCTGATACAAATAAAAGTTTTCTTCATAATACCTAAAAGAAAGAGAAAAAATGTAAAATTAACATAAAAACTAAACTAAAACCAGTCAATTCTTCCAAATAAAGCTAAAGGTAAACCTACTTTTGTACTAATAAAATAAAAAAAAAAACAAAACAAAAAACTGAAATTAAATCAATCACCAAACCCAAAGATTACACTCATCTAAGTAAAATGACAGTGTCTTCACTGTAACAATGTAAACCCTCCATTCTTCAGAGTCTCCCATGATCAGATACATGAACTCAGTGGACTCCTGCCAGCAGGCAGCTGTCGGCTTAATGTCCAATAATGTCAATCTGACTCCTCAGGGAGACACTCAGCGCCTGATGACGGCTGGAATGTGTGGTGTGCATTTTATTTTTCTGTTTCCATCACTGGCTCTTTATCTTTTGACCCAGGTCAAATATCATTCAGAAGTTTTAATGCTGGTTTTCTGTATTTGCCAAGAATGTTATGGCGTGAGTTGCCTTAAAGATAAGGGTAAAAAAGACCACAGGTTTTTTGGAGACAGTTTAGAACGTGATTTGTAAAAGAATGATACTTATCTGTTAAGAATATTATTGGAGGCATAAAGTCGAAAAATTTTTTTGAAAAAAGAAGTGTTCAGTTTGAATGGAACCATCTGGTGGAATCTTTGTAAAGGAGACACTTACTTATTCTTTAACAATGGAGAAAGATATACTTTATAAAAATAGACATAATGGATTACACATGTATAGACTTTACATTCTCTCACTCTTCAGTTTTATTATTAATATAATATATTTTTCAACTTTTAAAGGTCATTTTATTACTTTTTTTGTTATTTTGCCTCCTGTTTCTTATCCGTACATCACAGGTCTTCATGTTCATGTTACTCCATATGTGATTAACAGATTCAGATTTGAGAAGGAACAAAAGATGATGATAGCAAATGAAGATGAGAAAACATGATAAAGACAAGCGAGATGTCTAAGAATATACGAGGTGTATCAGTTTACACAAACCAACACTGCTCTATCGTCTGCTATCAGCTCACATACAGTATGAAAGTCACGCACTCAACATTCTGGAAATTATTACAGAAGATTGGTCATGCGTGAGGATTCGAAGAACAGAGGAGAACAAATGCAAATGGAGGCAGGTTTATTGACTCTGCTGCAACAACAATCTCAAATGCTTTATCATGCATAAGTCTGCGGCTGGAAAATGAGAATTTGGCAGTCGGCGTGTATGTGGTGTGTGTGTGTGTGTGTGTGTGTGTGTGTTTTTGTGATTGAGGCAAATGAGGAAAAAGCAGATAAATATGACTTTCTCAGAGGTCAATGACACCGTTATGCATATTCTAGTTTTTCTTACAAGCACATTATTGAGAGCAAACATGTTTCTATTTACAGCATACGACAACACAAAGTTACTTTGCATAAACATATATATGTGTTAAATAAAAAAAACCTCATAGTGACGTCCCTATATCACCTCCTGTCACATTATGCCACCCAGTGAACTGAAGCAAAAGTTAGTTGGATAGTTTTTAGATGTAAACAGTTTCATTATGTAATTTTATTTTTTTCACTCTAAAACAGAATAAAGTTTGGCGTTGTCCGTCACTTGCAGTAACACAGTGCTATAAAACAAGTGCAAACGCTCACAGAGACCAGTTTTCTTTTGTTTTAATCAGGAAAATGACTTCTACATCGTAATAAGTTGAGTTTACTTAAAAATAATTGAGAAAAGTGGTTGCCTTAAAAAAACAAAGTAATTATTCATGAACTTTTAAAGTACATTTCCCTTAAAATCTTTTGTAATATCAACTGCTTTGCATAGTTATTATTACTAAATATTTTTAGTTAAATCAGCTTGAAATTTAGTGCATTGAACTTAATTATTTAAGTGTAATAACTATGCAAAGCAGTTGATATTACCAAAGATTTTAAGTTAAATGTTGTTCAAAAGTTCATTAATCATTACTTAATTTTTTTAAAGCAACTACTTTTCAAAATTTTTTTAAGGAAACTCAACTTATATGTATATATTTTTGCTTTTACATTTTCCTCCACCAATCAGGGACCAAATAAGGTAGATTTACCTTGAACTTCTATAATAAAATGTAACATATTAATGCATTTATACATACATTCAGCTGAAAATGCACCCCCAACATTAATCCAATAACATTCTTAATAAAACACTGATAAGGACCATATTCCTGTACAGTTACTAATGTTACTTTTTATACTTCGTAGACATTTCACAGATGATTCTTAATATGAAGAACATTTCCATCTATTGCAGTATTTTCATAGTGTGATATTCTCACTTTCACTGACATGTCTGAGTTCTTCCTCCACAGCTGCAGGTGTGTAGGCGTCCATCCATCAACTTGACACTCAACTGCAGCTCAAACACACACACGCTCGAGTGGCCGCTGTTGCTAATGTTTTTCCACTTAAGCTGTGTTTTCACAAGACGATAATAGATGAGTCCATTAGTGTTAAGTAGTGGTGTGGGTGATTTTTCACACCCTCACTTGGCCGAAACTGGGACAGTCCTTGTACTATGAGAAGAGCTTTCAATGAAATCATCACTTCACATGATGAAATATGGAGCAACAGGTTCATATTCTCTGATGCGCACTGTGGCATTTTCACTCTCTTTTACTTTTATACACTCGCTCTTTCAGCATAAATTACTACATTTTACAAGAAACATAAGGATTTGAATAAAATTTTTGAAATATACATAAAATATACAAAATATTGGTATTTGAGTCCAGTAATTGTGAATGATTCTCCAGACAAAAATGATGCTGACAGTGTATATGAATGTACATGGTCACATATTCAGAGAAATTGATAAATAATTCGGTCCTGTTTTTTTTTTTAACCCTTTAAACCCTAAACCTAACATGATACGCCTGGATTTTTTTTCTTATTTTGCCAATAAAAAGATTAGAAAATATGCTGTGAGTTAGTCTGTTTGCCCATTTTTCCAGAACACTTTTTTCCCCCCAGATCTTTCAAAATCTAGCAGTCATTTCCAATTTTCTGCATTTCTCCAGCTTCTACTACAGGCGTGAGTGAAATTACCCTAATGACTCAATAAAGCCTATAAAGCGCAACATCTCAGGTTTCAGAAATTGTAAGAATTTTTCCAATTGCACAAACAGTGAAAGAGTTACAGCCATCCAAACTGCATATACGCAGGGTGTGTCACCGATGACGCATCAGGTTTTAAAACGTTAAAGAGCAGATCAGATGTAATTATGAGCTGATGAGATTATTTTTGCACATTTCATTGCGGGCCATCAAAATGATCTCAAAAAGAAAAACATGAAGAAGAAGAAGAAGAAAAGACAAAAGAGACACAAGAGGAAAATATAATTGAAGTGTGTTGGAATGAGCAGTGTCTAATACAACTCATCAGATTAGATAAAAGACAGAAATGTGGATATGTATAATTCATCCTTGTATAACACAACAGGTCTGTGTGCATCGCATGGTTAGACATTCATTAAACAGCACAAAAGACAACAAAGGATATAGAGGGGAAGGGAAGAAATTAATATGTATCTTTGCATGTACATGTAAGTTTTGGTAAAACATTTATCCAGTGTTTCTTCATTTTTGAAGAATTAATTGTTACATGTTTTCTACTAGAGAGGTTGACAAAAAGGGACTTTAAGTAAAAATCATCCTTATTCATCTAAAATGTGCAGATATTCATTAATAAGAAACATAACATGCTCATATGTTACAGTTATTTATCAAATTTGTAAAAAAAAAACAAAAAAAAAACATGCAGATGCTGGAGATTTCTCATGAAAAACTGGAGCTTTGCAGAAACACTAGGTCATTGTTTGTCTTATCTCACAAGTGTTTACGAGTAGATGTAGTGGCTGACAAGAAAAAAAAAGGAGGCAAAGAGTAAGGGTGAGCCGAGGGTGAAGAGCGATGGATGGGATGAACTGAGGTGAAAGAAGAAGACAACGGTACAGATATGACCTCTCTGAGGGAGAACGCAACTGCTGTTTGCCACTGGAGGGGTCAAAGGTCGAGCCTTAAGGGAAATAATCACGCGCCATGAACTCATGAATCATCATGGCAACCTATAACTAAGTGTATGTACTTCTAATGCTCCCATATGTGTGTATTAGTGTGTTTGCCTGCAACTGTATATGTGTGTGTCCAGTTTCTTATTGATGAATGAAAAGCACTTTCCGTCAAGTTCAGAGGTTAAATTCTTCCACTGGAAACATTTAGACCCTGAAACTGCTCTCAGACACCTGGGAAACCCCCGTCACATGTTGAAGTGGCCTCCCAACACCCCCGCCCCCCCCAAGGGTGAATTTACCCCCAACATGAATCATCACTCCAAGTACCTTAATCAACTTCCAGTCTGTAAATACTCCACCCCTGCATGTGTGTTACCTGGAAGAGACACCAGCTGAATCTGCACTGTAGATGTGATCTGGGAAATAAAAAGAAACAGATGAAAAAGCAGAAGTTGTCACATTAGAAAGAATCATTCACTGTTCAGTCAGTGGTGGAAAAATATAATCATGTAAGTAAGACATATTCCAGAAGCAAATATTTTACTCTTCCCTGGAAGGTATGTGAACAATGTGAAATGAGCTTTCAAAATACAACACAATAATACAGATTAAACCAGTGCTTTCCAACTTTTGACATATTATTAAAAGCAGTGTATAATTAACATCACATTTTAGATCTATGACTTGTTAACAGCTCCACCAAACTGTGATTATTTCTTCTAAACTTCTTACAAGGTCTTATTAAAAAAAATGTTCAAATGATCTAACTTGTCTCCAAATACCAAAGATTAAATAATAAGTGCAAAAACTGTAACAGATTTGTCTTGTCAGAGCTTTTTCTTCTTTCTGTGCCCCATACTTAATGTGATGAGCCTCAGATTTGTCCGATGTTTATGACATTGGATATAAAGTTGTAGAAACAACAGAAACATACAGTGACAACACTGACGCTTCAGTATTAATAATATAATGGTGATTTGGGAGGGGAAAAGATGCCATATTTTTGTTATAAATACTAGATTTTACAAAGTTTAACTCAAATTTTATGCAAATTCCCATCTATTCCATTTTAGATATTAACTAAAATGTATTAAAATAAAAATGACAGTGTTGTAGATGCTTTTTTTATGTTCAGTTAATGATATATTTTGGAAAAGTAAAATTTTTCTTCGATTTTCTTCAGTTATATTTATTTTTCTGCCTTATAGTATAAGGCATGTATGACAACAATATCAATAAAATTATATCAACAATAATATTACATCTATCACTGAAGAAACTCACCCTGTCTAAATTTCCTTCTGTTCTTGATGCAGCTCTATTCAGCTCCAGCCTCGATGCACATGTTAATTTTGACTCTGTCCTTGAGTTGTCTAAGTCTCTAATCCCATGGTGAAATGTCCCTTTGATTCTGAATATGCATGTCTTCTTCATCGGTTCGTCTGGTGCAGCACATACATGCACCAGTCATTGCCTAATAGAAGATAACAGCAGCATCAGTCCCAGGTCGTCTGTCACTGATGGAGATGGGTGATGAAAGACAGAGGACAAGGACTACTAACAACCATGAGAGAAAAAAAAAACACGACATGACGGAAGAAAAAATAGAGATGTTTAACATGAAGAGGAGAGATAAATACAGTGGGTTTGAGATATGTAATTATTATTTAACCTCCTAAGACCCAGGAGCCCCACAGGATTTTGAGTTTTTTAATTAAATAATTGCTTATATTGTTAACATCATGATGCAACAGTTTTTTCAGATGCATTCTTAAAATTTTTTATGGAATGTCATTTGCGTTGGACAGTTGTTTCTTTTTTTGTTTTTTTTTGTATAAAGCTGTGAATTTGTTGTCCTCATACGTGGACAGTGGGTCCTGGGAGGATAATATGTACAGTATTTAATATTAAGGTTTGAATGAAGGGTTGGTGTAAGTGTTTACTGTGACGTTCATGATAGAATTGCAATATGAATGCTTTATATCATCAAGACTTTATAGAGGTACAAACATATTTGCGTGTTATGATGCAGTCATGGTCTGTGTTTCCTTACTCTAAAGTTAGGGATTAACCTGCATGACCCAAAATAAAGAACAATCTATTATGAGTGAGCGGGAAGTGAGTGTATGTGTGTCAGAATAAAAGCAAGGCCTAGTGAAGGTAAATAATGGAGAAGTCTCCCCGTAGAAATGCAGGAATTTCGAACCTCTTCAATCTCACTCTGTCACGCATCACCACTCCTAAGGTCCACATACACACAGTGCAAACATACAGCATGACAGACACACACATGACCCTGTGGACCTGTGCTGTGTTTTGTCCTACAGTGTGTATGTGTGTGTGTGTGTGTGTGTGTTTGCTGCCTTTACACAGCGTACACATGGCCAGCACCTGCTCACCGTCTCCCTCCATGTCTTTTTATTACTCATTCAGCTCATTGAACCTTAATTACCCCTTCCACC
>JAPQRQ010000026.1:31314063-31326527 GCA_037367365.1 Apogon talboti | reverse complement strand
TGCAACAGTTTTTTCAGATGCATTCTTAAAAATTTTTATGGAATGTCATTTGTGGTGAACAGTTGTTTCTTTTTTTTGTTGTATAAAGCTGTGAATTTCTTGTCCTCATATGTGGACAGTGGGTCCTAAGAGGTTAAAGACCACTTCAGAATCAGAATAAAACAAACATATGAGACATTATCATCATTATCTGCTTATGAGGACTAAAAACAACAACAAAAAAAAAGGGGAGGAGGGTATGTGGTTGAGAAAACAGAGCCAAGAAAAGATGGTAGGCTGGAAATAATATATTGTTGTTTATCTCAAACATCTACTTCCTGAGGATGCATTGATGGATAATTTTCTCTTAGCTCCAAAAACTGTGCACAGGCCCTATGTATGTGGTTGATTACCTTTACAACTGCAATATATATATATATATATAAAAACACACACCATATACTTGGAGCAGTGGGCTTGTCATGTCTGGTGTCTGGGGGGTTAAATGCCTTGCACAAAGGCACATTAGCCAACAACTCTTCCCCAGTCTTGGGATTCTAACAGAAACCTTCTAGCTTTCTCAGCCCCAAACACCCCATCGTCTCTGGGTGGGTTCGAACCACCAACCTTTCGGTTAACAGCCGAACGTGCTAACTGATTTGCGCCACAGAGAGTCCTGTAGTTCAGCATTTGCACTTACATGTGTGTGTTTTATGAGGGTTGTCGTTTGATATTGATTATGGAGAATCAGAAGCTTTCATTGTGTGTGTGCTTGTGTACAACTATGAGTCCTTGAATGCATAATTTTTGTTTATACGTCTCCATGTGTTTGTGTATTGAGTAGCAACACAGGTCAGGTCCTTTTAGATTATTAATGCACAGAGTGAGTATCAAAAAGCTTTCACTGCCTTTACTGTACTGTATGTTATGGTCAAAAATAAACCGCCCTAGTTTTTCTGGAAGTATCCAGCAACCAGTGTGGAAGGTAAGATGCATGTTGACCCATGAAATGCTTCTAAATGTCAGATACACATAAATACTGCATGAGGAGGTTAAGGTGTTCACAGTGAAAACAGAAATACTGCAGGTTACAGTAGGAGGACAAATATCCAGAGACAGTATATCTGTCTGAGGAGGAAATGAGTGAAAGGCAGAGGTTGTACAAGTGAGTGTATTAAATGATTAGATTATATTATATATGAATAATCATAATGCTGTATTTTCATTTAACCCATAAAGACCCAGTTCCCAAATTAAATTTTCCCTATATTTTAGCATTTATTAAACTATTATTATCTATATTTTGTCTTTGTCATTGAAAATCAGGTATTTTCCTCTATTTAATTTACTAATCATGTACATGTTCATAAAAGCTCAGATTAAAGTTGAGGGTTATTATATTAAAAACAAAAAAAAAACCTGAATAAAAAGTGATTTTTTTCAGCAAAAGTTATCAATAAATGAACACAAAAACAAGTGTCATCAACCACTGTCATTTATCAACCTGTGGGTGAATCAATGTCGCAGAAGCAAAACATAATGACTGTTTATTGTCATTATATGTACACATAACGAAATTTAGACAGGTAGTTCTCGGCTAAGAGGATGCAAACCTAAATATTCAGATATATTAAAAACAGTGTAAACACAGTATAAGAATACATGTATATTAAAAAAAAGGAAAAAATAAAAGAAATGTAAAAAGAAGAGGGGATGCCTTACACTTTGACTAACATATACTTCCACTTCCTTTTGTTGCAGTGCAGACAGACCAGACAGGTGAAGATGACTCAGATGACATGGAAACAAGAAACCAGGACAAAAATAGACTTTGAGGAGCAACAGAGAGCAGACTGATCACTGAAGATAACCTCGAACTGCTGTCTTCTCACGATTATCTCCATAGTTTGTTTTTCTGCTTAGTCCACCTTCAGCATCCAAGAAGTTCCCTGCAGCTTTGTATGCCTCTCACATATTTTATAAAGAAAGTAAAATCCTGCTGACCAGTCCAGTTTGTGCAGTTGAAGACTTGCTTGCATCAGATTTCTAGCAGACAGCAGTGGATGAGGCTTTGATGAGCAAAAATGGAGGTGGGGGGGGTGGGTAGGGATTAAAAATCGTTATGTTACGTGTATATTATATGTGTTTTTCTTGTACTTTTGTGCTGTGCTATGAAAACTCTTAATAAAAAAAGCAAAAATGGAGACAGACTCTAAAGACTGAAAATGATGAGAAGAACTAACAAAGACACTATGAACGAGGGGATCACTGAAGACATGAGTGATGGAGATACAAACATTTATCTTTTACAGTGTATGAATAAGCTGAAGGACCATTCTCTTCTGGAACTACCTTCAGTGAAGAACAAATGTGTCCAAAACTCTCTCAGCTTTGACATGTTATTTTCAGATACACTTTTCGGAGGTCAAATGCGTCCAGAATTTCCTAAAAAAAAATTAAAAAGGTTCTTCTGGATGTTTCCAGTTGTTAAAGTCTCAAAACAAACTGTGTAAGTACTTGAAAAAAAAAAAGTAATAATACTTTATTTGTGTGGTACCTTTAAAAACTGAGTTTACAAAGTGCTTTGACAGACAAAGCAGAGCAGGAGGGCACAACAACAGAAGTCAAAATACCAACAGAGGGCCAAAGAGGAATACAGAATTAAACTGAAATTGAATTAAAACAAGACGCAAGTGAAAATGTTAAAACATAGAAAACAACACAACACAGTAAAAGAGATAAAAACAGCAACTAGAAAACATGAAAGAGATAAAATAAAATAATATATACATCATAAAATAATAATCATTAGTCTTTCCAAATATTTTATTTATAAGTCTCTGATGACTTGAATGCATTGGACAGTGTTTTTCCAATACGTGAATGAAGCTGAAGCACCATAAGATGAACTGTTATTGTTCAGCTTTACAGTTTTTACCTGCACTCACAAACATCTATATTCATATCCCACATGGACATTCATTCTCTCTTCCTTTGTATATTTATTCCATTTTTTGCTGTCTCTCTGTTTATTTGAGGGTCGAGCCGCTGTCACATTTTATTTTCCCTTTCCATCATCTAAACTCAAATGCATCGTATACAGTTACACTCCTATGTGGAGGCAAAGTCAGTACAGAGGAGCGTTAGAAGTGGGTAAGTGAACGCAGCTGCCATGTTCACACAAATACAGAATACTGTGGTAAAACATCATATTTACACTGACAGATGCAGCTGTAATTGATGGCACTGTGGTTGAGGATGACAGGAAGAACGCTGAAAGAAGAGTTTAGATTTACAAAGATAAGAGAAATGTTAGATTTCATATTCTACTGCCATACTTTTAAATCTATATAACTCTTACTGAATAGTTTGATTGTGTTTTATGCCTTTGTCTAAGTCATCTGTACGGTCACCGTTATATAATATAAAAGATGACTTCAACAGTTGTTTCCACAGATAAATATGAACCAGTTTTATGCATTCAGTCTCCAAACCAAATAAGAAATTGACTGTTACACTGAGCTTTTATAATGATTTTAGCTTAAACACATAACAAATGTAAACTGTGACCTGAGATCATTTGACAAATGTGAAAAGGACAATTGTTAGGCTGATCAGGTGACTCTCTTTGTTCCCACATCCAACATATTTGACCTTAAGTTCAAGCACATTCAGGTCTGTAGGTCACATCTACATCTAAATGTATAGCTAATTTCACAGAAAATTTAAAAAAAAAAGTTATTTCAACATTGAATTAATATTGCAGATTATTTTGTCTATTTTTGTGTATTGTGCTGCATATTTACTTCATATTCTTTTCATTTTGTTGGCTGTTTTGTTAACTTTTGTTAAGTTCTGTTAATTTTCTATATTATTTTGCCAATTTTATTGATTATTTAACTACTTATTTAAATTTTTTTTTATAATTTTAGTGCCTATTGTGTCATTTTGATTTACTAAGTTCATTTATCCATCCACTTCCTTGTTCTTTGTATTTTCTGCAGCAGGAGGAGAAAATTCCAAATTGTGTGACAAATGAGAAAAGACAAAATGTAGTTGTGTTTTTATACAAATGATGATTGCAGCAGTTGTTTCCACTTGTTTCTGTAGATGATAGTGAAACTGTGACTGTGAAACAGTTTTATGTATTTAGTTTCCAAACAAAGCATGTGAAAAGGTACATTTCTGCCTGTTCTTAGTTATTTCAGGGTTGAATTATTATTTTTGATTATTTTTATGTATTCTGGTGCATATTTTCTCTTCATTTCATTGCCTATTTTATTCATTTTTATTTTGTTATTTTGTCTGTTTTTGTTAATTTTGTTGCATATTTTCTAACATTTTTCATTTCATTCATTTCATTGATTATTTAACTGCTTACTTTTAAAATTTTTTTATTATTTTAATGCTTATTTTGTCATTTTGATTTACTAAGTTCATTTATTCATCCATTTTTATGGAACTTTCTTGTTCTTTTTATTTTTTTGTAGTAGGAGGAGCAACAGATGCAAAACGCACTTGTGTTTTTGTTAAATGATCATATTATTTTGTGTCTATTTTTTTTAAGTTATACATTTTTATCTAAATGTAAGTCTACTATCAGCACTAATAACATGTTCCACATCGTCACGCATTGAGTTTGTTTGGACCTCGTATTAAAAAAGCATCATACATGACTTTATTCGATAATACTTTTGTGTAAAATGTGCACAAACTCATGCACACATACTTCGAACTGTTCTTCTCAAGTACTTCTCCTAAATCCTGCCTCCGTTTTACAGCCAGATGTATGTGCATATTGTGTGAATGTATGCAGAAATCAATTACAACCATGAAGGATCGCACTATAATAAAGCAGGGAGCATGAGAGGAAGTGAAGGAAGGGAAAGAGTGAAAGGAAACCATCGGGACAATGCATCACCAGCTCACTGAAGGCCTCTTCGCACAAGCTGCCTCATTGTTTTTATAAACCTAATTCTTGACCAAATCTTTGACGGGGCTGAAAAACTCACAGTAAAACATTTAGTTCTGGGTTCACATCAGAGCCACGGACACCTCCCAAAAACAACAGACATTCAGAGACTTTCAGGATCTTTCCCGTTTGTGTTTCATTCACTCTGTAGCGCTGATCTGCTGCTAATTGACAACACATTCAGATCGCCTCATGCTCTTTAGGTCTCCCTCTGCTTCTGTCTTTGAGGATTTGTTTTGATTACAGAGCTCCTTGTGCAGGCCTGTGTGGACTGAATGAATGGGTGTTTTGTGTGTTTTCTCAATCCGCACAAAGGACTATGTGTGTGTCTGTGTACATCACTGCTATAGAACTTACAACTCCAGCCCTTTTCGACATCAATCACCAAATCACTGTTAATAGAAATAATATAGTGGGCGATTTTAACAAGTGAGATTTGGGGATTCAAACACTTCAGTTCTGCATCAAAAACATGGAGATTAGAGCGGGACGTTAAACATAACCGTCACAGATCTAGTTCCAAAATAAGCCTCAACTCTGAAACGTCATGATCTATATTTTGATTCTTTAAGTTGAATGTTTTCATTCCCACAATGCAAGTGATAGTTGGCTGCATATGCATGTACACACATTTACATTTACAAATAATATTGTATCGTTGGACACTCACTGTACATAAATTCATTTGGTTTTTTAATTAATCTTGTAATATATTGAGCTCATGGTCTAATTTAGAATATATTTTCTAAACCTCGGGTTTTTCTGTCTCAGCTGCACAATTTATTGTATTTTGATGTTTGTTTTTCTTTTGTATCATGCAAACAAACAGATAAATCAATCAATATAATGTTTGTCACTGTAGATCATTAGCTTAGCTTCAGATTTACGTTGATGATGTTTTGTTCATGTACATCTACCTATACTGTCAGTAAATGTAGAATGATTCAGTAAATGTAACATTATCAGGTTTATTAGATCCTCTTCTCACCCATTTGTGCTGTTTTTTGTTTTGTTTTGTTTTTTTCTCTAAGATGGTCTCGATTGTTGACTTGTACTATTATTTCTGTTTTACTTGTTCACATATATGTAATTTCATTGCATGTTCGGAATAAATCACTAAAATAAAAAAAAAAATCAAAATCAAATCCATGTCACATTGAGTGGCTGCTGATAAACTTATTAGACTGCAGATATCTCCCAGTTTGTCAAAGCCTTTAGACGTCATAACAAATGCATCTGATCTTAATTCTAACCTGATTGGAGTCGTTACGATCAAAAACCTTTCTTATCCAGTCTCCATCAGGACAGAACGAAGAAGAACAAACAGAGGAAGAACAAAATCTCACACCCAGCCATAGGACACTGATTCACTCTCCTCTACCGCTGACTTTCTCTGTGCACCTTCACTCTCTTTTGTGTTTTTTGGGTCAAACCCTTGACGTCTCTCTAAATATTAACCTGAACTGTTGATTTATGATCGCAGCATCTGTGCTTGTGTGTCTTAACCAGACTGTTTGTTCCCCATAAATAAACCCTGTGTACCGACAAGGTCAACTGCGTGAGGTGCGTTTGATTTACACGTATCAGCTCTGGTTTAACAGTTCAAAAGGAAGCTGTAATGACCCGGTGATTTAGTAAGACGCAGTAAAGCGAGTGCAGCTCAGGTATTTAAAATATTTCAGCTCTGACATTGTGTGAGTGAATAAAATAAGAGCTTTCAGCACCCATCACTCTTGGTACTTAATACCTCTGCCCTGCAGCTTAGAAAGTAAAAGTGGAGTCGACTTTAAAGCTGCAGCTCTTCAGGTATCACTGTGTCTGTAATAATGTGTGTAGATCAAAGTGTGAAGCTATTTAATACTTTGACCTACAGTAATGTAATGTAATGTGTGTTTTCCTGTGGTTATGTGAGCATATGCCCACTCCTGTGTGTGTTTGTTAGAATATCTGTACATGGATGTGTCATAGGAGTTCAGTTTGTTCGTGTAAGTAGTGTGTGTGTGTGTCCTCCTGCTGCTGGTGTGTGATCAGTGTGTGTGTGTGTGTGTGTGTGTGAATACCCCACATGTCATTTAATCCATCCATCCTCAGGTTGCTCTTTTCCCACTCAGTGCGTCCACTCACAGGCCAGTCACCTTCCACATTCTTGTACCTTCCCAGGATCTCAGGGACCCCGGGTGCACGGCCGCGGGCCGTTACCATGGTACCAGGGTGATGAGGTCATCCCCCTTTGGTACTTCAGTGATTAGATGAAAGCTGATGGGGTTTGATAGGACAGGATAAGAGAGAGAGCGACAGCTAAAGGGACCAGAGAGACCCCCTCCATTAATAGATGAAGGGAAAGTTTTTAAGGGAACATACTTTTATATTTTTGCATTTCTGTGATTGTGGGACCTTTCAATAAAGCCTGGTCGACCTGAACCACATTTGACCCTGAACCTGAACATAAATATGAGAACTGCCCAAATGAACTCAGACCTGTCCTGACCAGAGTTAATATACTTTTGAAAATTTTATCAGTGATTTGTTTGTGTGAAATTTACAAGTTTTTAGTTTGGATTTTTAGTTTTAATAATTAATAATTAATGTTAGTATTTGTAACATGCAGAAAGATTTAATGAATGAAAATGAAAAATCTGGAATTAAAGAATGCATGAATGAAAATAGTATTTCCAACACCTATTGTGCAAACTGAGTTTAATCTTCCTTGTACACTTTGAATCCTTAACATTTGTTCATAACTGAAACATTTCTATTATACCTCTAGTTTTAATGTTTTGTTTCACGTTCATATGTTTTTCTCTTAATTTTTTCCAGGGCTGTATGTGTGTGGTTTTTGGGTAAGTGTTTTGTTATACCATGTAAATCTCTTTGAATTAAATTTAAATTAAAAAAAAAAGTTATGTGCAGTCTTATCTTGAAAAGACACATTTATTGGGTACTGATCTACAGACGTCACTGATATGTAAACCAGTCAGTGTGTGGTGTGGTCACCATCTGCCTCACAGAGTTAATGACGTTGCTTATTGTGGTCTGTGTAATGTTGGTTCACTCCTCATCAACTTTGTGTGATGATATGATGTTATGACGACGGTCTGCAGTCAGGTAAATGTCCACACCCACATCCTGCAGTTCTGATCGACCAGTCCCAAAGCATTCTTATGTCATATGGGACACATAATGGGATATACAATCTGTCCAGTGTGTTCTGATTCTACCCAGGGTTCTCTTCATATTTGAGCATGTCTGGAATGTCTTCACGGGGAGGCGTCCTAATCAGAAAAAAACATCTGAGAAGTCTAATTTCAATGCAGAGGCTGACCTCCTCAGTCATTGCTCTGCTGTCTGTCCTGTTTCTGTTTAACATTCAGATCTGATGATGAATTTACTAAATAATAATAATAGTGACATAATGATAATTTTACAGCTAACAAGCCAAAAGTGGGAGTACTAATTTTAAAGGATAATGTTACAGACCTTCATTGTGATCGATACCATGTGTTGTTTTGTAAAACTGTACAATGACATTAGTATAATAAGTTAGGATAATCATCTATTAGTGCTGCAATGGGAAAATTTGCAGTGTTACAGCAGCATATGGGACAGTAAAAAAAGGAAAGATTAAGGTAAGCAATAGAATAATGTAGAAAATAAATATAACGTATTATTCAGTAGAAACAGTAAAAAATAAATGAGTAAATACTGAGGGGTGACCCTCATATGCAAAGATATTGAGTCAAGTACTGTCACAGTCTCTGTCTCCACTCACACACTCAGCCACGCCTCCTCATCAGGGCAACTCTCCTCACCTGAGTGCACAGCTGAAACCAATCAACCCCTCAGTATTTAAACCCCGGTCAAACCCTTGCTCATTGCTAGATTGTCATCAGCTTTCCATGAGACTTTCCAGCATTACTATCTTGACTGACTTCTCTTTGCCGTTCTCGCCTGTTCCTGACTTTGATAACCCGCCTGTTGATTTGGACTCCAGCCTGCACCTCCGTCCTCTGGACTTCAGTCTGCTCCACCTGTCTCAGCTCAGTAAATCCACTAGTCTCAGCTCCTGACTTCAGTCTGCACCTCCGTCCTCTGGGCTTCAGTCTGCTCCGCCAATTCCAGATCGGTATATCATCTGTTGCTTTTCTTTATCATTGCATTGTTCATTAAAGATGCTAAAAGACCAGCCTGTTGTCCGGTGTACTGTATTTGGGTCCACACGCCCCTGTTACAAGTACAAAACAAAATAAATACATAAGGAGAAAAGTAATAAAACTTTATCATAGGATATAATTATTTGATAAATATAATTAAGAGTAAAAAAAGAATTAGATGCTTTAAATACATAAAAATATAAAGTGGAAAAACAATTATGTAAAATAAAGGTACAGACTGTAAATGATTCAGGCAAAATAGAATTAACAGCATGTAAGGTAAAGCAGCTTTACTGGTAAAACTCTACAAATATAGCTGGTGTTGTGTGATGTATGTTCTGATGCACTTCAACACATCAGACTAGTATTTGATTTTCACCCCAGTTTTCCTCTACGTGGAAAACGCATAACACTACTTACAGTGGTACATCTTTGTGGCTGACGGTGGTGTGTGTCCATGTGGGTTTTGCGTGTGTGTGCACATCTGTGATGTCAAATCTGGGTCGAAGCCACAAAGCATTTAAAGGATCAGACCAAATTGACAGAGAAAATAAATCTCTTTTGCCTCACTTCTCTTTTATCTCTCCCAGTCTGTTGTCTCCTATTGAAAGCTTGTGGTTGAACATGTTAATGTGGCCTATTTCCTCATTTACTTCATGTCCACATGGGTTGGAAAGTCTGCCTGTCTTTTTGCTTCATGACCCACTTGATTTCTCCTAGTTATGGATTTATGGCCTCATCAGAGATATGTAACATCTGCTAAGATATAAATTATGATTAATACACATTACGATATGAGTTCCCTCTCCCTCTTGATCTCCTCATCCTTGTTTTCTTTCTTCTGTGCCTTTTTTTTCATGTAAATTCATGACAGAGGTTATCATAGAACTAACATATGTTTCTGTGTACTGGCGTGGCCTTCTCATGTAAAACACATGTTTCAGCAGTGACTTCTCATTTATGATCACACTAACACTGACAACAGACAGTAAAGATGGAGGGTAAGGGTGTCAAGTCATGAAGGGTATACGACCAGGAAGACAGACGACTACATACACAACACAACGACAGTAAACTTAAGTCACTAAACCTTCTCTAACAGGTCAACTGTGTATTAATCTGGTTTAAGAACAATATTGAACTCTCTATTCATTACAACTAAAACTCTGTTCAAGTGTTTCTATATAGTATTGATATTCCAAGTACTCGACAACAAGGGGAACTCGCGTACCAGGACACACTTAGCACCAAAACCACCAACGAACTGGAAGTTTGAAGTTTGGTTGAAATGTTATTAATGACACGGTGAATCATTTTTTTCACCCTATTGTAAAAAAGTTGGGAAAAAAGTAGAAAAAGCCTTGCCCAGGTACCTTTTCCTAACCTGAACCAGGTGCTGTAGATTCCTAACTTTAACCACAAAAACACAGAGATAAAATATAGAGACAATTAAAAAGTCACAAGCTCTTAAAACACATAGTTAAACATGTATCTTGAAATGTATCTGTGGCTCAAAAACACTGAAAATGTACAGTTTCCAGAAATGTAAAAAAGCAACATTTTATTCTAGTTACTAGTTACATTCTGTGTTTTATGCCAATGTAAAGGTATGCCAATGTTCAAACATAATATTATTTTTTTTTCTTAAGTACAGATTTTAAGCAAAGAAAATGTTCACTTTCTGTTTGGGATTGGTTGAAAATTATTATTTTTTTTCCCGAATTAAACAGCAAAATACAACATGTAATTGACAGACTGAAATATAAACTTGATGGGTCCTTTTTTGTTTGCTTGACTTTAGGGTAAGGTTAAGTCACTTTATTGTCCCTGTAGGAAAATTCAGTCTCCGCATTTTACCCATTCTAATACACACAGTACCTAGCATTAGCATTAGCACACATTAGAACAATGAGCTGCCATTGAAGGCGCTCAGGAACCAACTCCATATCTTCATCAATGCCGTGGTCAAGGGCACTGACAGGAGAATTAACCAATGTTTACCTATATTAGATGGAAAACAGAGGACCTGAGAGGGTAAAGCCAGCTCATTCACAGTTGGAGAACATGTCCAACAGGTAGGCTATCAATCAATCTTTATTTATATAGCACTTTTCATACAAATAAATGCAACACAAAGTGCTTTACATAAGAGAATAAAAAAAAGAAATAAAATAAAATAAGAAAGTCAGCCGTCCCCCCACCCCCCATGCGGAAACACAAGTAACACACACTCCCCGCCACCCATAAGGCTAATATAACTGTGAGGCCAAAATGCTAAGTAAAAAAAAAATAATTTCACCCTGACTAACTTTAAAACCTTGTTCTACCTTTTATTGAAGGCTTTTCAACTGAAATCTGATATCATTAAATGGAAATAATATTAATCTGTATCATGTGCAACCACAGTGACCTGTCATTTTTGATGTCTTCAAGGACTTCAGGATCTCCATTATAAAAATACATAAAATAGGCCTGTTAATCTGCACAGTTTAAGATTGGGACTGAAAAGGATAATTGAGATGATGTGTAGGAAACCATTTTAATATAATGATGTGCACATTCTGCTCAAAGTGGGCGGTTGTAGAGAAAGGAGAAAGGACTCATGAATGCATAAGTGTCAGAAAGTCACCCCGCCCCCCCCCATCACTGTATTCTCTTTTTGTTGTGACTAGATTAATTTTATCAATGAGCTGTAATACTGACAAACTGACTCTCATATGCGCCTCTTGGGATAAGATGCAACGTTCAGAGGTGCCAAGGACAGGAAACCCTGCAAAGAGCTCATGGTGAAGTTATGTCTTTGTCACTGAGGTGAAAAGTGAAGAAAGACACATGCTGCATGAGTTTCCTCTACAACACATTTACACAGTGAACGCTTTAATCAGCTTTGAGACAGACCGAACCCCAATTATGTTGTCTGAACAAATATAGATGAAACCAGATGTGAATATTGAGTCATACATTTTATGTAAGATTTTTAATCCGCACCAGCCTTGAAAAGCTGCCTGGCTAATAAGAAGGTGATAGTTTTGATACTTAAGGACAGATGGGTTTGACCTCCTTCCATATCAGAAAACACTGTGAGCAACAGTCTAAATTGTATAATTTCATTTGTGTAATTACATTTAGCAAAAGAGTATTAATCGCTCCATTATTCCATTTTTTATTCCATATTGCAAGGCTTTAAGTGCATGGATATAATTCCTCCAAAAATGACAACAAACAGACATTTTGGGTAGTATTGAATGGAAATTTTAACTTGGCAGAGACATTAATCAAAAAAAGATTTCATTATTAGGCTTGAAGAAAAAGGAAAATACTTTTGTTTTTCGTGGCAAGTTTTGCAGTCAGATAAAACTTCC
>JAPQRQ010000026.1:31291153-31306134 GCA_037367365.1 Apogon talboti | reverse complement strand
AACAGATGTTTTGCACAAATTATTATTCTCCATGTCCATGTCATTAAATATTTTCTGAATGCAGCACCAGTGATTCCATGCTGCCTCTGTTCCTGACATGATCCGTCTGATCAAACTCTTGTTGATTTCAAGATGAGTAAATATTCTCAAGCTTCTTCTGGCCAAACTTTCCCGGCCAAATCACAACATGACAAACTGAAGTCAGCAGAAAAACCAAAAAAGTAAGTAGATAGTTACAGAAGTGTGTTTGGACTTGATATCAGACTGTGTCAGCAGTATGGAGACGGCGCTAGTTGTGAGTCTGACGCTGTTTTTTGAGGTTATTTGCATTAGCCTTTGGCTGAAACACGAGTCAAGCTCAGAAAATATCAGAGACAAGACCAAAATAAGTGTGGTTAGAGACAAAGAGAAATCCACAATATTTTAATACTGCTTTGACATGTTATGCTGGAGTCAGTATCATAGCGTGCGTTCAGCCTTCGTAATCTGTGTCATCTCCCCTGTGGTCGGACATGATATCAGCTTATTTACATGAGCGGGGCCATATATTATAGACTCTCAGACAGGATGTGTGTGTATGTGTGTGACATGGGTAATCAACACTTAGCAATTTGTGTTCGGGTACTGTATCCATCCTAGTTTACATCAGCCTTATTACATTGTCTTTCCATTGCTGCTACTCTGTATCATGGAGACTGTATCCCTCCGTTTTCACTGTCTCACACACACATCATGTATGGTGTTGATTACCCGTGTCCAAACAGCATGATCGTTGAGCGTAGCCTGTAGCCTGCAGGTACAGAGTAATTGGTTCCAGACTCTGTGTGTAGAGTTAGTTAACACATAATGGGACCTGAACTGCAATTGATAAATTTATAGTTTTTTAGTAGTGGTAGTAAAAAAAAAAAAAAAAAAAAAGTAGTATATGTGTCAGTGTTTGGAGGAAATAACTGGATGAGCCAAAATTTTGTTCAGTCAAATAAGGACAAAACTGAGATTATGTTGTTTGGAAAAATAGAGAGACAAAAGAGGGTTAGCATCAGCACCTCAGCATCAGATCTTGATGTGACTCAAATCTAAGCTCAATCAGCTTCATCAAAACTGTCACCAAAACAGATTTATGCAAACTGAAAAATGTAAACAGAGTTAAGAGTTCTGTGTCCCAAAAAGACTAAGAGACAACAGAACACATTACACCAAGTCTGAAATCACTACACTGGCTTCCAGTCAGTTACAGGATAGATCTTAAAGTGCAACCACTAGTTTACAAAACACTGAATGGTTTATTCCCAGAGTACATTAGTGATAAGTTTAACCTGTAAAAGCCTAGTGCTACTTTTGTGGTAGTGTCCAAATAATTTTTTTTTCTCTATATTTAACATTTCTTAAGTGATTTGTCATCATTTATTATGAAATAATCCTCTGTATTTTGCATTTTTCCAGTGAAAATCAGGTATTTTTGAATATTTAATTTGCTGATCATGTAGATGTTCATAAAAGCTCAGATTAAACTTGAGGGTTATTATATCAAAACCAGAGAAAACTGAAGAAAGAGTAACTTTTTCAGTAAATTATATCATCAACTGAACATAAAAAAGTGTCTACAACTGTAGTTAATGTTGTAGAAGATGACAGTGTTTTTTTTTCTACATTTAGGAAGTTATGTCACATTTTTTTTGTCTCAATCCACTTATTTTAGTACAATATTCCAAAACCTGCTAGAAAATTTCTGGATGGAAACACAGCAATAGTAAAGTTAATTTACTAAGCAACATTTTTGCACCAAAATGTTGTATTTTAATGTCTTTCCAAAATTAAACACATTCATGCAACTAAGTTTTTTTTTCATCTGAAGTAAAGTAGGTCTTTACTACAACATTATGACACAAACACAAATTATCTATGGTATTCTTTGGCATTTATTTTTTCCTCCTCCTTACTGTATGTCTTAAACATAGTTGATTTATTGTGAACCCTTTTTACTTTAATTCCTCTCTGTCTTTCAACTTCTTTGTTTTCATGGTTTATTTTAGTTCATATTTGATCCCATCATTTGACACATATTACCCGTATCATATTTTTTGCTTGTTGGTCGGTTGTTCTTTTTACCTCCTTCTCCATCTGTCTCTGTCATCAACATTATCCTCCTAGGACCCACTGTCCACGTATGAGGACAAGAAATTCACAGCTTTATACAAAAAAAAAAAAGAAACAACTGTTCACCACAAATGACATTCCATAAAAATTTTTAAGAATACATCTGAAAAAACTGTTGCATCATGATGTCAACAATATAAGCAATTATTTAATAAAAAAAAAGCCAAAACTCAAAAACCTGTGAGGCTCCTGGGTCTTAGGAGGTTATTCGTCAAACGTGCTCAGGTTGCCATTCGATCAAACACCAAACCCCTGACTGCGTTAATCTCGTGCCATGCTTCACCTCCTCGGCTACAACAGGACCATAAATTTAGATTCCGAAGCTGTCACTTAGGGAATCATATTTGACTCGACCCAGACTTTAACTGACCTCTGTTCCTTCTGTTAAACCGTGACCTTCGGGCCTGTGGATACACACGTGTCAAAACAACATTTATCACCTCAGAAACTGCTGTTATTCCCGGAGCGCTGTCCTCATTCCTTTTCATCCTGTCTTTTCTCTTCTTTCAGGTACTTCTTTTTTTCTCTTCTATCTACATTTTTCTCCCCTTTCATTCTCTGATTCAAGTCTTTCACCAAACTGAAACATTAAACCTTCCTTTTAACCCTCAAAGACCAAAAGAATCTACTGATATAAAATATTTAATACCTTCTGAAGCACTAATAACATCAACACATGTAAATAATTCAGGTAAAATGCAGTTTATCAGCTTTTCATCATCATCAGATATGACCCATTTGGACGTTCAGATGCTCCGTAGTGAACATGAAAACACTATCATCTTCTGAAAAATTGATTCATTATTAAAAACCATGTAGTTTGACAAATGACTGTAGTTGTAGATGCCTGTATATTTTGCTGAAAAAGTCACTTTTTCTTCAGTTTTATCTGTTCTGATATACAGTAATAACCTTTGCAGTTACTCTTTATGCTTTAATGAACACCTACAAGATCAGGAAATTAAAAACACAAAATTAAGAGGATAACATTAGAATAAATGGTGTAAGAAAGGTTAAATAAAGAGGAAAAAAAAAGTTAGTCGCCACAAAAAAGAGTTCTAGGCCTTTGAGAGTTCATAAACTTACAAACATTAAGTTTCTGGGACGACTTGATGAGTAAATACATTTTGTGAAAAAAAAATACCCTGTAATATGTACAATTAATCTCTTTTTGTCTTTAGTAAAGTGTTGAAAATAAATTCTGAGCCTGGAGGGTTGGGTTAACTCTCTTACGCCGTCTTTGTGCTGAGCTGCTTCTTTTTAATCTATGCTTAAAACATAAACTTGTGCATCATGTTCCATGATTTCACTTGATTGTTTATGTGGTTTGTTTAGAGTTTTTAGCCTTGTTTTTGCTATTTCAATGTATGCTTTTATGTTTTAATGTACGCATGTTTTATATGTTTACTTTGCAACTGTACTTTCATGTCTTTTTTTTCCAATGTTATATAAAGATATTACAATACCATCTTCAACTATTACTTAGATGTCCAACTGGATGGTTGGTGTATTTTTTATTTTCTACTAAATCTTTTTCTTTTCCTTTCATAAATGCAACGTTTTATCAACCAAAACCTTAAAAATAACCTAAAAAAATACCTGCACTTTAACATCATGGTTGTCTTTTCCCTTTTGTATCCCTTATTTTTAGATATGAAGGTAGTTTTGACTTCCCCCCATCACCACAGACACACCGTCATCATCCTCTTTTTTTGTTCCACTCTTTCTATTGTAAGTTTACTGTCTTTGCATGTTTTCCATCTTCTGTTTTGTTTCACCGTCTCAACCTGCTCCTTCCCATCTGCTGTGGAAAGATGGATGACGAGGTGATAAATCACAAGAAGTGAAGCGGTGTGGAAGATCAGTGCAGAGGGTCAGCGCCTTGGGAACTGGCCTTTCTATCACTCCCAGTGGGGACCTCCACATTCAATACACCATCAATAGTTCACGGTCTCAGTCTCCTCATATGTCTTTTTTTTCGCCCATGTTTTTTTCTTTTATTTCCCTCTCTTTTCATCCGTCTCTCTTTAGCTGGTTTTAATATTTTATGTTATGAGTTTGTGCAAAGGTCAGTAAGACAACAGCTGCCTCAGTTGAAGTCCAGATTCTTGGAAACAGATGATATGATTAAATTATAGAGATCTGTAGGATAAAGATTTTGTTCAGGCTCTACTCATGCCAACAACAGACAGTAAAGTTACAGACAGAGGCCAAGTTCAACATCAGCTCGTGCCAAGAACAAAATTTTAAGATCAGAATGTAAAGTTGCTGTGAATTTTTGTCCTCTTTAATACTACTGTAACTGTAGTGCACATTTGATTATTTTATTATTTAACTCACCCTGTGATTGTATTTTATGCTGAGGTGTACATTATATTATGTCAGAAATTTTAATTCTACAGTATTATTTTGGCATTATTATGTTGGAATATAATATTATTTTATCATCACTTATCGCACTTTAATTATTATTTTATTTGTGTATGTGCGTAGTGATTACTTTAGTCTATCCCACTGGGTTAAGAGGGAATATTAGTTCCTACCTGTTTTTGTTTCTGGGGGACATGTTTCGAATGGAAATTCCTCAGAGAGTAAGTGAAGGAAGAAAAGGTGTGTGCCGTGTGTTAGAGCACTGACTAAAACTGAAAGTACTGTCATGCCGTGCTGGTGAGAAGAATAAAGAAGTTGAACGACCGCAACTGTAGCCGGCTTATTACCCACTGCACCGAGAGACTGGAGCATGCTACTACACCAGAAATAAGGGTTACACTACTGAAAAATCTGCACCGCTTTTCAGTTGGTATTGATCATCATTTTCTCCCTCAGTGATTAATTATATGTATCAGATATATGTCTTAAAAATTGTTTTATTTCTGATAACAGCAGGCAGATGATGAAAATTTCTCTTCATCTATCTCCTTTCTATTGTCTTGTTTATGAGGACAGACAGAAGTAAAATATGCTCTGTACATTCTAAACTTTTGTAATTGGATGATTATAAAATATTACTGTGGTGCTTCTTTAAGACCGTAGAAAACAAAACTAATATTTATTTGGTTATGAAATAGTTTGTCACATGTCAACAAAATAGTGTTAAAGTTAAATGAATGAAGTCAACTTTAAAATGAATCAAATTATTACATTTCTTCCTTTTTTGATCATAAAATAAATGTAATAAATCACTTAAGAACGGTTAAATCTACAGAAAAAATCATTTGGGAACTGACACAACAGTAGCACTTGGTCTTTATGGGTTAAGATGAACACATGGCCCGTTTTACCTGAAGACAGCTCATCTGAGAAACATGGGACAGCTAATGTTTCAAAAGCTATGGGCCCTGAACAATTATATTTTAGTAGATCAGTTCTAGACAAAAATATTTTAAAGTCTTGCTTATTTCCTACAAGAACAGAATTCAGTGAAATTTAATCCTTTTTAAAATTTTCTTAAGTGATAAACCAAAAAGTGGTCCAATTCAGCTGATGTCACCATATTTGAGTGAATTTTTTGCTAAACTTAATATATTCAAACAGCTGTCCCCTATGGACCAGCCGCCACTGATTTTAACCTTGTCAGTAACAACTAACTTAAAACACAACTGCACAAACTTTTTACCAGCCTCGGGCCATAGGTCTGTTATTTATGTTGAACCCTGTTATGACTTCGGAAGTGTGCGCCAGGTTGAAAACCTTTTGCCATACATGCTGTAAAAAACAAAACCCAGGTCGTCCCATTCTGCTCCTTCGTCATTCATTGACGTACATTTTTTATGCTTGGCTGCAGTTTTCAATGCAGAGTATCAGATAGTAATCAGTAGAAGCAAAGTCTTTGGTCTAAGTCCACAAATTTAGTGTTGCACTCTAAGTACCCCAAGCTGCAATGACCTTGGATGCAAAATGAGGCCAATAAAATGAAGCCAACCTGTTTTTATGCCTAAACCATATCCATGGAATTGTCTCTCTCTCATCAAAAAATGTTTCCGCCAATGTTGGTCTAAAAACAATGCTTACACAGATGTCTTGATGAAGCACCACTGTATGTATGGAGCGTCATATGACTTATTTTTTTGAAGTGTAAATCATGCATTTTCTTTTAAATAAAATACCAATAAAATTACACCACTACAAAAAAGGAAGAATTCCTTACCCATATTACTGCACTCTGACAAGGGGATATCATCTAAGGCATTCAAAGTATTCTGACCATAATAAGGGTGAAATCACCTTAAAAAGGTGTTGAATGAAGAGGTGAACAGGAACGGAACTTTGGAAAAAATTAATTTACTCACCAACAGTAAATCATCGAACCAATACATTTTGACAACAACCTGTGTGTAATAAATTGTGACCTGAAATGTTAAGCAAAGTTCAGGAAACAAGCGCACAGAGCTAAATCAAAGTTGACCGCCTTGAAACCCCTGGAAATAAGAAATATGGAGCAGCGGCAGGTTCATATGTCCAACATAGGTTCTTGTCTTGGGGCGTAAATCAGCTAAACTAATCATTGGTTCAGTATGGAGGGATAAAATCTCACACACAAAACATTTTCCAAACCCCTTTACAAATTTCCCCTCAGGACACACCCATGGACGGATTATTGTGTTTCCCAAAGTGTGATTAATGTTAAAACGTTCAAACACTCACCGCAAATCACTCCCATTCACTGCTCGACATACCTGCAGGCTTAATGCAGCGGTGAGCGGCGTGTGTGTGTGTGTCGGATCGGTGCAGGACCAGGTCACGTACTGTATTTTCATTTACGTCTAAGGAGAAAGAAAACATACAGTGTCAGGATTTTCTCTGCCACACTGCGTTAAAAAGATTACACGTGAATAGCTTTTCTGTTTTTGTGTAAATTCAGATTCCACAGTAGAATTTGACCAGGCATTTAAAGCGGGCTGTTAGACTATCCCTCTTCCTTCCATACACAAATAAACACACAGGGAGGTTTCTGCCCTTCTGCACTGTTGTATATATAAATGCTGGTAAGAGCTTTAAGGCAAATACTGGCCAAACCTACAGAGGCACATACCAGCTTTGAAATTTGTTATTGCTGGGTCTTTAGGACAAGCCATTCAGCCCCTGTGAACAACGTTCTTCCAAAGCCACAATCCATAGGAGATGATGAAAAAATGTAATGTCATTAAGATGTATAACCTGGAGCTGCTGCTGATACTAAATGGAGACTGACTCTGTGGGAAATGCCTGTCTAAACTTTACTTTCTGGGGAGCTTCAGACTACAGCTGTGCTTTTGTTTAGGAGCTTTTTCTCATCACAGAAACTTTATGTACATCCCTGAGTTTACCACCACGCTGAAGCGGCATGTTTCCTCTGCATTTGATCACAGGCTTGAAGTGTACATGTATAAACTGATGATGATGATGGTGATGATGATGATTGATAGCAACTGACTCAATCTTTTTATCGAGATAATATTTCAAATAAACAGGAATGGGAAGTTCTATGCACTGTAGGTGTGATGTGTTCCAATTTTTTTGCCCATGTAATGTACAATAGTAGTGTACATAATTAAATAACCTGTTTCTCTTTTATGTTTGGTTGATCAATAGAATTATGTTGAAAATGACTACAATGATTTTAACTTATAAAGACTTGCAACTATATTATTCAATGATGACTTCCAAATGATTTTTTTGGTGTTTTATCACAATTTATTATTTTAAATTCTGCATTTTTCAGTGAAAATCTAGTAGTGTTATGTATTTAATTCACTGACCATGTAGATATCCATGAAAGCTCATATTAAATTCAAAGCTTATTGTATTATAACAGATAAAAGTGAAGCGGTTTTACTGGTAAATGAGTGTTGCAGAAGATGATGGTGTTTCCATGTTCACTCTCATGACAATGAAAATCTGAGGAGCTGCACTTTCCCTGAATTATTTCAATGTATTGATAAGATTAGTGGTTTAAAAGCTATTCAACAGTTTAGGTCTTTGAGGGTTAATAAAACATGGCGTAAGGGTTGGTCATGGGCCACGTATGAACCACTTACATTCTAATGACTTTTCCTGACATTGGCTGTGTTTCCATGAGATGGTAATGGAATTCCAAGCTAACATTTATGAAGTCACAAAAACAAAAATGCAGCTGAAAAATGTGTGTTTCCATGAATTGATTTAAAGTAAATAATTTAGCCTGCATAATATCTCCAGCAGGAAAAGCTGTAGGCTACATTACACATGGCTCAAATAAATAGAAGACGTATGTGTGAAGATGATGTGTTCTTGCACTGGAAAAATTGTCTCCTCATCACCACCTGTTGTATGAAGCATGTTTCCATACATACTAGGAATATCTGGAAAGATGCACAAACAGCTCATCAGTCAGCTGGGTTAAATTCTTACTATGTCAGAATTTATTTGAAGAATGTGTTTCCATTTCATTCCAAAAAAAAAAAAGGGGGTGGGGGGCAGGCTTCAACCTCTCTACCAACTGTTTACGCAAACTGAATGGTGGTGGACATATACCCAGACTAATTCTCATATGAAAATTAGTCTGGGCCCTCTCAGTTCATTTTGATTTCCAGGGATGTTGTCAGTCAGCTTAGAGCAAAATGGGTGCAGTTGGATATATCTAGAGCCAATCAGAGCAATGTTTATGGACAAAGTGGATGGTAGACAGGCAGCAGCCGCAGGTGTCAGCTGGTTATCGAATTAACCTACGTCAGATCTGCTTTATGGAGTCAGTGGTAATCAGTACAAGATGAGCACATGTGTCTGGTTCTTTCTTATTCTAGATTAACATATCTACTTAAATATACAGAATATTACACATTTGAAAATGCGGATCGTTACTCCACTTCTTAGAAAAAGCAAAAACCATCTGTGTCTCTAGTACTTTTCAGACATCTTCCAGTTTTTTCCCTGACAATTTTCGTGAAGCAACAGAAACTTAGATTAGTGAATGTACTGCGTGTGAACATTTTCAACTTTGTTATTCTCTTTGTGCTATCCCAGAGAAGTCCTCCAGCAACGCACACATAAATCAACTGAAAACTGAATCCACAGGAAAAAGGATCTGACATTCCCCAAACATGACCTGATGCTCTGAGCAGCAGCTCTCTCAGTGCCAACCAGCATGTACGGCTCAGTGTTCTCCACTATGGGATGTGAAAGCAATTTTTAGGTGGATTTTCCCTTAAATGTCCGGCCATGGGAACCTCACTGTGACAACAGACACCCTGCTGAGCGCACCAAATCACAGAGCTCTGGTCCAACTATAGTGTGTGTGTGTGTGGTAGGGTCAGAGCATGTGTGTGTTTGCTGATTGTGACTGTTTCTATCTATGCACACTTCACATACACACATTCAGTAGATGTGGCTGTGGTCTGGATCGTTTTAAACACGCATTCCTACGGTGATCTGTGCATCTGCTGCAGGTCTGTGCATGATTTCAGAATGAGAATCAGTTTGGATCATCTGAAGCTACTGTGATATTTAATCTTCATAAGGTAAAGTGCTCTTGTGTGTGCGTGTGCATTTGACAGATTGGCTCTTTGGCAGAGAGATTTGTCACTCAGCAGGGGAGGCCATAAGTAAAACACACTCATACCTACACACACAAAGAACAAAGTTGGTTTCAGTTCTGGTGGTGATGAAAGAGAAACGTAAATGAAGAGTGCACGTCCTGAAGGTTGTGGATGGAACCATTTCTGATGATTTTCTGCATTTTTGTTACATGACGGTGCGTTTTATAGACATTTTGAGATTCTTACTAAGGTGTCTAATGCATGTGTGGATAGTTTATAATAGTATAACTGTAGAATATACAGTGCATGGATGAAAGATGGGGATTTAATGCTTGTTGCTACACTGTTGGTCATGAAGGGAGATTTGAGGAGGTCTGTGTCTGAGCAAAAAGAAATATGGTAAAAGTGCATGTCTGTCTGTGAGGACCAAAATGATGGTTCCAATGTAAATTATTCAGTTTTATAGTGAAGACTTGTGTTAAATCAGTCAGCATGAATACACACAATTGTATAACATGGGATAAAGTGTTGGAGACTAAATCCTAATATTGGAATCTACATCTTCCAGTCTTATGTTAAATTCGTCTCCAGGTCACACAAGATTGTAAATAAAGGCCTTATAATCTAAGCCAATGGTGGAGTATGAAACCAAAAGGAAACACATGCAAAAAGGAACATCCTGTATGGCTTCAGAAGAAGAGGTGTTACAACTAATATTTATATTATAAATCAGATTAACTAAAGCAAAAGTAGCATGAGGGTGAGTTAAGATATTTATTGGATTAAGGAGAGCACCATTGTTCAAGCCTTTAACAATAAACGTGTGTATGAATTCGTGTGCGCCTGTGTGTGTTTGTGTGAGAGCGGACTTTGCGGTGATGGGTCTGATTATCCTCGCTCTAAAGGTGGGGATTACCCCCGCTGACCCCAAAGCGAAGACACATCCATTAAGAAGACTCACATTTTCGAAAGGTTTATGTGGAGTCGATCTGTGGTCCAACTCTGAAGTCAATCTACTGGTATAAACAGCCTTAAATCATCACATGATCTCATCAGCACTCATGAACACACACAAACATGAGAAAATACACAAGCAGGCCTCAGTGGTCTTATCATCACCTAAGCAACTCAGAGGAATTTTATAACAGAGTGATCTGGGGGAGACGGTGGGTGAAGGGATGCAGGGGGTGAAAGAGGAGGGTCCAAGAAAAAAAACACAACGCTGAGGATGTGGGGAGAGGAGGGAAGGAAATGAAGTACGGGTGTGTAGGACATAGGAGGATTTAGAGATGGCTTGTGCTCTAATCGAAATGTAAACTTAGATCATCTGTGACAGATCTGCCTTTAGGCTGATGATCTATTTCATGTAAAGATCATCATAGTAAGTAAGAGTCAGAAATGTGAAGTGAATACTGGACACCAAAAAAAAATGACACTGGCTGGGTATCATTTCATACTAACTTCACCCTAACTCAGTACAAGTAATAGAACTATAAATTATAGGTTTCTCTTTATATTTCATGTTTCACTCTTGCATGTTTCTGCTGTATTTTATTTTCCGCTCTTTGTTTTTTTGTATTTTACTGCTGTTAACACTGAAAGTCCTGTCTCATCTCATCTCATCTTATCTTATCTTATCTTATCTTATCTTATCTTATCTTATCTTATCTTATCTTATCTTATCTTATCTTATCTTAACTTATTCAGTCATGAAAACAGCTGTCTGAATTCTCTAATTGCAAAGGAAATGATCTTCACTGCTTCCTCTAGTATCTCCTTTAGCATAGAATATATGTGACCATATTTTACCAAAGCAGAGGACAGACAGAATTCCATCCCATAATTCACTGCAGTGGCAACATTGACTAGCACTGACCGTTCACAAAAAATGACTAACACATATTACAGAAGTATGCAGATAATGTTTTTAATTCATCAAATTAAGAATGACCCCATGTAGGCTGTTAGATTTATACACATAATTTATAAACATATACTTACGATGCTTATCTTGCATACATTTAGCATTTTGATGGTGCTGATTCAGGATCCATATCAACAAAAATGACTGGACTATGACTGCAGATTAAGCCTTTATTTGGGTCTATTATGTTCCAACCTTGATAATGAGGTCAAATTTTTTCCACATGTTCATGTTTATATACTGCATTAAACAGCACCATGAAAACAGAATGGGATAAATATCCCTGATGTGGTCTTTTTGTAGTCTACCTTCAGGATATTGTAGTTTCACCACTGTCGACCCATATAACGTGCATCTAAATATAAGACCAGCTAGATTCCCCCAGCTCCACAGTGTCTTTTCTGAAGTCCGTATGAATTCTCTTTTTCTTTTTCTCTGTCCTTCATCCTTTGATCTTTACCATGGAGGTCAAGGAAAAATGGTTGAGAAAAGTAGATTTGAAGTATTTTTTTGCACTATTTGGACGTACCTCTTGTCTCACATATGCACACTTTCTTAATGCTAT
Source organism: Apogon talboti (assembly GCA_037367365.1). Taxonomy (NCBI): domain Eukaryota; kingdom Metazoa; phylum Chordata; class Actinopteri; order Kurtiformes; family Apogonidae; genus Apogon; species Apogon talboti. Next base: position 31,293,995 of record JAPQRQ010000026.1, on the reverse strand, counting down.
GGCAGCATTGGAGATACAGTAGACCTGGCAACATCCACTGTCATTCTGGAACTGGGTAAAAACTCAGACTCAAATCACACTTCTCTTGGGTGGCGCTAAGAACCAGATGCAGCAACAGTGCCTTTGCAATAGTGTCAGGAGAACTGTTTTGGCCAAGTATGTGCACATGAGGAAACACACAGTTGTAATAAAATGACTACATCCTCACGAAAGCAAAAAACACATGAAAAGATGTGTGTGTTTGTGATATATTGTGATACAGTTGCATCTTGGAGATTATTTGTATTGTTGAATTTTCAAGATAGTTACATGTCTGTCATTGACATCTGACATTAAACCCTTCTGTTCACCAAAAGTGTATTAATAGAGGGATAATTAACAAAAGAAGCAGCAGAACATTTACCAGAGGCTGAAAATAAGGTGAATGAAACTGGAGTAACTCTTGAAACACAATTTATAGACCTAGTGTTTCCAGAGAGACGCTCAGTGGATGCTTATGCGAGCCAGGCTTTTTGGTGGCAGCGCCTAGTGGTCATCAGTGGTATTACACTCTGAGATACGTCTACATTGGCTTCAATTTCAACCCAACACGTCTTTTTTCTCTCAGTAAGTATAATATAATTTGGAAATCATGTCTCCAAAATACACAAAAATACATATAATGCTTACCCTAAGAACTGACAATATGGCTTGCACTTTAGAGTTTTATTTTCCAAACTGATAGAACCAAACAGGACAGGAGGTAAACCTATACTATCTGTGCTGAAGCAAATGACATACACCCAAAAAACTAAACAAAACAAAACAAAAAAACTGGAGAAAGGTGACAGAAGACCAACATCTAACAAACCAACGACAATAAAAGGATTTCTAAAGTCATAAGACCAGTGAATATTTGATCAAAACTGAACTAAGAGGAATCTCACATGACTGTATTAAACATTAATGAACTACTTATTGAAGTTTGCCTGCTCCCTAGTGGTTAAACATAATTGAATTCTCTTATATAGCCTGTTAAAAATAGAGTATCTGATTTTATTACAGCTTGCAACATGACAAATTCTTCTGTATACTGGGATAGAAGGTGGTTTGTACTTTTCACGGGGTCTTTTTTGCATTAAATTAACGTCATACACATATAGGAGAACTCTAAATATAGAGGGCAGACTTGGGTAAACCAGTATTTACATTCCTCTAGAGGCAAAAGATATGCAAAGCTAATTTATGTCAGATTAGTATTTTATTCAGGGCGTACCAGACATGCAAGTCAAAAGGCAGACACGTCGGTAATCACTGTTTAATCATTAATAACTGTCTCGGATCTCTTCCATGAGGAATTAAAGAAGACTTTTCTTATGTAAATCAAGCTGAGATTAATTAATTCATACATGTGCGCTGATGGTTCAGAGAAAGGCAGGAAGGATTTTGGGAGAGAAAGGGAGTCGGCAAAGAGGGGCTGAGATGAAAACAACAGTGAGGGGAGGAATCGAGGAGGGGGAGCAAGAGAAAAGGATGAAGAGAAAGGGAGGAGGTGGATAGAGAAAAGTGGGATGCTTTCCTGGAGGCCCCATGTCATGAGATTCTCATTATTAACCTCCGTGGATACCAAGAGCCCTCCCTCCGTCTTTATTCTTCTTCTCCTCCCCTCCACCATTTCTTATACTTTTTTGTAACAAGTTTCATAGTTACTGAATCCCAATTCTCCCCCCTCTAATCTTTATCTTATTCTCTCTCCTACTCTTTTTTTTGTGACTTCTCTTCTCTGCACTGCTTCACTTTTTTTTTTGTTTTTTTTTTTGTTTTTAGAGGCACCCTCAGAAAAATGATACCCTCTACTGTTACCATTGTTTTGGTGCAGGATGGTAATCAGTAGAGCACAGAATTTTGATACCGCCTTAATAGAGAGTTATTGTTCTTTGTTGTTGAAATGGTGTCATTAGTGTAACCACACTGGGTTGGAGGACGTTATCACTGCATGATTAAAAATGTATAAAATAAACAACTGAAAAACAATATGGAACATGCTCATCCTGCAAACATTTGCATGGACATGAACCAGACACAACCCTATGCATGCTTGTAACTAGATGCTCCCCATCAGCCTGATTCACATCAGACTCAGGCCTGTTTAATTAGACACAGGTGTGTAGTTGTATATGAGTGAAAGTCAAGATCAACATCACATTAACCTCCCGTCCACGCTAATGCAGATTATTCTAAACAGATATTTTTTTCCCTTTAGGTTTTTTTTTTTTTAATTCTGTCCACACAACCTAAATTTTACAAAACATCTCTGTCCACATGACAATGCAAAAACAAACTATAAACAGGTAGAAATGCTTAGACAAACTATTGTTTCTGTTAAACATAAAACTGCAGACACCGTGGATAATATTGGACATAGCAGATGCAGAGGTTTTAATCTGTCGTGAAGGTGAAACAGCAACAACAAGGTAAGTTATAAAGTTAAATTAGATGAAGCTTTGGTTGTGGTTGTGGAAGTGTATTCTTTACATGATGTGGATTTGTCGTTAACATCGGTCCAATTCATTTCCCAAAAGTATCGGTGCTGACCTCGATTTGCTGCAGGTCACACACTGATTTGTACACATGGATTTGATGATTCAGATGCAGGTTCAGTCCACAAAGCAATAACAGACATGAGCAAAATGTGACGTGATGCCATGGTTTTCCCATCTCTGTGTCTCTGTGAACATACAGATACATACAAACCAGAGTTTTAGAAATCTTCAGTTTGGAAAGCCTTTTTAACCTCCTAGGACCCACTGTCCACGTATGAGGACAAGAAATTCACAGCTTTATACAAAAAAAAGAAACAACT
>JAPQRQ010000026.1:31235705-31261156 GCA_037367365.1 Apogon talboti | reverse complement strand
ATAGCTTGTAAATTTCTATCAGGCCTGATCGCGCGAGATTTTCAGTAAAGGCGGCGTCTCATTGGCTGGCTTACACACACACTGCGAGAAGTGTGTATCTGCTGCTATTCCGCGCCCAACCTCTGGGGGGGTGCCAGAGAGCACAAATTTCACACACACATCACACACACATTTCCAATTTTTGTCACCTTGTGGGTCAAGTCCAAAAAACGCATGAGGCACATCAGGGACTGATCCAGAGTCAGTTAATAATGCTAATCGGTGTGGGGTCCACCATTTTGGGCCCCATGACGGAATTGGGCCCCAAACCGTGAGTGGGCTCCCTGTGCCTGGGCCCTGTGAAGTAATAAATGTGAGTGCACACACACACACACACACACACACACACACACACACACACACACACACACACACACACACCAGACACTTATTGTGCAGACTCTGGATGAGTTTGACCTCAGATATTGATGCAGGGGCCGATCCCTTCCTGCTCAGATGACACCCGTTTGGTCAGCTGTGATTTTATTGACGGGAATAAAGACAGGAAGTCGTCGTGCCCTCTACTTCCTTTGGAGTTCTGCGTAGTACAGAGTTTCCTTCACCGCTGCATGTTTTGTTCTACTGTCAACTTGTTTCAGTTGTCGTTGAACCCTGTCTGTTATTTCACCTCCTTCTATAATAGGAGTCTATTAAAGAGTCTCTAAAGTTTCCATATAAAGCTGCATAGTAACAGTATCGGTTGTGTTCTTTGTTACTTTATGAGTTTCTGCTAATATTTCTATAAAAACATCCCTCTCTTCTTACTGTAAAATCTTCCATTTAAATTCCAATCTGACATAATTATGCTATTTCCATGTTACATCCAGTAATTTCCTATGTTTTGGTTTCTGAAACATCCCCATGTCATTTTGGCTCCGATCCAATGAGCAGAGATACGAGTGCTGAGCAGGACGTGGAGGCTATCACATTTCATCTAATAAACTCTCGTCTCTTGGCCTTCATTACTAACATGTGGGATCAATAAGCATTGTTAAGACATAATTTTTGCTCTTATCCGTATGTAGAAAATCACCTTATCTGTATTTGGATGACAGTTATATTGTACTGAATATTTCTGATTTATTAACATGTCCTTCTACATTTTGTGTCTAATACAACAGTAATACAGTGCATGTTTACGTCATTGGTAAAGGGTTCCTATAGCATAAAAATTTAATAAAACCAACTTTTGTTATTGTTACTGAACGGAAAGTTGACATGGTTCATTATCTGCGGAATCAGTGCCCCGATTTAGTCCTTGAGGCATTTTATGTTGCAGTGCAGCATCCATGGCAGAGTCATGAGATATTTCTACACATTCTAACTCACAACGTGTCACATACTGATGCTTGGTTTGAACAGCACAGGGTACAATTATAGGCAAATATTTAGGTCTGCAAGGTAGTCTGAAAGATATCTAGACAATGTCATGGTTATGGCTTGAGTCAGGGGAAAATTAAAAGAAGAAAAAGCAAAAAAAAAAAAAAAAGAAGGTAAAACACAGCATGAAATTGGACATTTGTGTGCAAGTCCACAAACTTTGGTCTACAAACAATGTCCTTCTAAGGGTTTTGCCTGGTTAACTATGTCATCTGGTCCAAGTTGGGACCTCTAAGGGGTTACTTTGACCTCAAGGGCATCATTATGTCATGAGAATGAGAACACGCTTGACATTTTAAAGATGTTACAAAATGTTTAACACAACAGTCTTCTACTACTACCACTTCTACATTGTGCTGCTCCCTTTAAGGACCACCACAGCCAATCATCTTCCATCTGACCCTGTCTCCTGCGTCCTCTACCTTCATGTCCTCCTTCATTTGCCTCCTGCCTGGTCACTCCGTATTCATCATCCTTCGACCAATATATTCACTTTCCTTCCACTGTACTTGTCCCATCCATCTCAGGCTGCACTCTCTCACTTTGTCCCCAAAATATCCAAGCTTAGATGTCCCTCTGATGTGTTCGTTCCTAATCTTGCCCATTCTTGTCTCTCCCAAAAAAATTCTCCCCATCTTCAGCTCTGCCTCCTGTCTTTTGAACAGTGCAGCTATCTCTAAATCGTTCAAAATATCGTACAACTACTATTCTTCCGTATGTAATCCTCTCCATTTATTTAGGCTTGGTACGAGAAACAAGAACTAAACTGAAAAGTTCTCCCTCTAGGCCATAAATGAGCTGTTACCTTCCAGCAAAAGGAGCCAAAAGATGCAGATTGGACCTTTTTTTTTTTAAGTCAGGGGAAGGCTAAAAGAAGGCTAAAAAAAACCAAAACAAAACATTTGTACCTGTGTCTGTTAGGCTCATAAATGCCTCCTGAGGTGGCATGAGTTTCTTTTTTAATTATGCATTAACCCCATGGTGTACAGTTTTTTATTTTCTCACTTTATTTCCTTATTTTTAACATAAGTGAATTTAATAAATCTGAATTTATTTTATGATATAAATTATCCCTGTTTGTTTCTGTGGATGGGTGCAAGAGGGGCAGTGTGCAATATAAGTAATGGACAGCTTGATGTGTTAGTATTTGGAGTCCACAGCAAATTTCTCCAATAAACAACAATAAAGGGTCCCTATTGTATTGCATTGTATTGTATTGTATTGTATTCTATTTAATGCTATATGCCAAATTTTGACATGATGCCTAATATCTGTATGTTTGTCTTTTACAGACAGAATGTGCCAACTTTGTTCGCCTCCTGCAGCCTTACAACCGCACCCACCTCCTGGCCTGTGGAACCGGCGCCTTCCAGCCCATGTGCACCTTCGTCTATGTGGGACACCGAGGAGAGGTGAGCTGGGGTGAAAATAAGCAGTTTGTGTCTTCAGGCAAGAACCGATGGGGGGGTTGAGACAAAGTGACTTAGGAGGGGAAATGCCTCAGTACATTAGTCACCAATTCACAGTGAATGACACACATAAAATTAAATAAACTCACAAACACAAACAGAACCATGTTTCTCATTTGTGTTGGCGGCTACATATATATATTACACAATTTTTAGGGAAAACTCTTTGATATACAGCTTCCACTGTTGTGTTGAAGTGAAAGCATGCTGCACCACCACCACACTCCTCCATTTCCTTGAGGAAATGTTTATAAACTGTAAATTATATGTGCTGTTTATGCCCTGTGCAGCCATTAGTTTGGATTGTGCAGTTTAGTTTGGCTGACTTTTACAACCTACTCACCTCCCAGCATGAATTTGTCTTTTTATTTCACCCATTCATTAACCACCATCTACATTTACAAACCACTGTAAATCTCATCGAGACTTGAGAAGAAACCCTGGACAGTTCGACTGAAAGTGCAGATCAATAAAGATTAAGATTAAAATCTGAACATGAATGTGATTAGAAAATGTGCTTCACTTTAAGGACAGAATTTCTAAACAGGCAGAAAGGAAAACATCTGAATGAGTGCTTTCAGATTGACAACGCCCCCGGTGTCACTGAATGATTTGAGCCTAAACTTGTGTGGATCATATTCTATTTCCCAAACAGTGACTAGATCTCACCTCAATCAAACCTCTATTGGAGATTTTGGATCAGTGACTTAATGTTCTCCACCTCCAGCACCTTCATAACGTCGGGACAAATTTACCAAGCAGCACAAATTACTCTGATGGGAACAAACATGTCTGCAGGTGATCTACTTACAATGTCCAAATGACTGGACACAGACACGGCCAAATGGTTTCAGCAATTACCAGTGTAATCATCCATGAGCAGCTAAAGTTAGCACAGCTTCAGATTATGCATGGACACACACAAGGTGAGGTTGTAGAGATTTTTTTTCATTGTTTGACACCTGCCCACATGTTGAAGTGTCCCCGAGCGAGACAACAGACCCGAAATTGCAATGTGAGGAACTTGGTTTGAGTACAAGCAAGGCAGTAAAGTGCTCTAAAAGTGCAGCCATTTTACTACTTGCACAAGCGATGGACAAAAGTCAGATAAAGACGATTCTATGTTCCTTTTTCTATCAGATAACAGTGATGCAGACCAAGGAGAGGACATGTTTCATTTTCTATTTTATAGGGAACAAAAATGGGTAAAATCACAAGAAAACGGCAATAAAAACAGCCAATGTTTTCATATTCCAATAGTGGATATAGTCATTCATCTGAAGAAAACAGCATTTGTTGTTAAAATGAAAAAAAATCCAACTACCAGAACATGCATGCACTATTCTGAAGTGTACTTTTATTTGCTATTACACACCCTGAAGATTCCGTTTTAATTGCATATAGAAGCATTGTAAACTGTATGGGATCATTGAAGGATCCATGTGAAGAAATCAGGCTAATTGAACAAATACGGTTCTTGCCAGGGTGTTTTTTTTTTTTAGAAAAAACATAGGCTACAGTAGCCTGGCTGTGGGTTCACATCACCAGGGTTCAAAGTGAACCCCCAGCAGGAAGCTCTACCCTCAGTTTCTCTATAGGCCTACTCAAGCTGCTCCGTCAGGCCTTCTATACGGCTTTTCAGCTTCACAGGCAGCCTCTCGACACGACCGCTCAGCTTAGTGGGACCCTCTGCAGAGTTTTACACTTGGAGCCATTTGAAAGACAAGAATCAATGAATAGAGCCATTAAGGCAGACTTATGGCTGGCTGTTTTACTGCAGAGCTGCCCTGCATGGCCCAGCGGGAGGGGGTCAAACTGGGCACGGGAAGAGTGGAAAGCTGCTTGCTGGCAAAGAGCCGTGGAGGGGAAATGAGACAGTGGGGTGGGCGAGTGCCAACTGTGCACTGGGAAACCTCTAAGTGTGTGTGTGTGTGTGTGTGTGTGTGCGCTATTTGTGTACACAGTCCAGAGGTGAATTGCAGCCTTTTTCCTGTTCCTCGACTGTGCCTGTATGTAGATGTAGGTGCTTGTTACAGTGTGTTCTTCTTTCTCCCTCAATATTTCTTCCTCTGTGTGGTTTTGGACTCTTGGTTTTATGGCACATCATAACACATCTTCTACTTTTGCTAAATAACTTTGAGCTCAGTTACAATATATAGTGATCTGTGTGGTTAGGAACAAGGAAAATGAAAACTGGGAGTATAAAAACAAGTGAGCCGACCTATTGGATGCCGGTAATTGACTGAAGGACAAAGCATGCTGGGAAAAGAAGGTCACATGTTAAAATTTTAAGCTCTGTTAAGGACGCAGAAGCTACTGGAAGGACGTTTTAAACACAGAATTCATGAATTGCCAATAGTAAAATTGGTCCAACAATGACTTTTTTAATTTACCGTATAGTCGTGTCTGTGTGCGCGTTCACTAGAGATGACAGATGTGTGTTTTTGTGCATCTTTGCATAATGAGCTGCAATGTTGGGAGTAACGTGTTACAAAAGTAATCCATTACAGTAACGGATTGCTTTTTGCTGTAACACAGTAGTGTAAGGTATTACTAATCAATATTCAGTAATATTTTACTTGATACATGTTCAACAACACATTTTTTGCCTATAATTGAATTGCTAAAATAAAAAATAAAAAAACAGCAAGACCGCGAGACCTTAAGGAATCAAAAATGTGTCTGTAAAGTTCTATTTCCTGTTGGTGTTCAGCCAATGGGTGAAGACGACAGAAGACAGTCCATTGTCCACATGGACGTATGCTCATTACTAACCCTAACCCTGCTTTACAGAAGCTAGTTAACATGATCCATGTGATCAGCAATGACAAGGTACACAATTGGAAACATGTTGAATATCACATCTGCTCATTGGTTGACCTCTACAGACCACCGTACCTGTCCTGACTGACAGCATCGCTCAGACCACCGTCCTCTGTCCGCCCATGTAGTCAGGTTGTGTGTTTGAACAGACGAGACCACGGGGAGCCTGTCCGTTTATTTAACCAATGGTTAACCGGCGGAGAACACACACCCATCTGTTTGTCTGACCTCTCGGAGGAACCTGAGGCCGCGGGCTCTCGGACCAGACTCTGGGTGGGATGACCGTTGACCTTGTAGGTGTTTCATCTCAGTTAGGGGTAGACACACACACTGTTTCTGTCTGTCCGTCCGCATGTCTGCAGAAATGTTGTGGTCTAAGTGTCGCACAAAATTTATGCAGAACCCTTGAAATGCTGTCATGTACAGTGTAAACTAGGTTCGGTTTTATCAGCGAGGTTAGAGCGAGGAAACAGTTCCTTCAATCTGTCAAACACCATTTAAGACATTCGTTAGGATTGGACGGAATGTTATTGATTCGAAGTGTCAGCAAATGTTAACTATATTTCATGCTTTTACACAAAGATGAAAACAACAAAATGAATGTGAAAATATTATGATAGACGGGCTGTGAGTGTAGTTCACATCCAAGGAGGATTTGTCCCAAGAGTGACACCAGAACAACTTCGTTTCTGCACAGTGATGCCGGTAAAGTTTAGCAGCGATGAAGACCTCAGACTGTTTTACCTCAGATTGAAACTGAGGAGACGAAGAGGGTACAACCGCTCCAGTGCCAAAAGTTCCACCCGGATGTTACTTTACTCTGTCGTCTGGTTTTTATCAATAACAGATAATCACCTGTTATCACTGAAGCAACACTAGTCTGGTTCACAGCACGTGCTCTGTTTCAGTCTATTTTTCCTTTGCTATGTAACGCAATAACGTTTAATCTACAACTACATGTAGAAAATAGCAAGTTTTAACAGAGAGATTATTTTTTATGCATCGTCATCTCGTGTGAAGATTTATCCTTTTTATGCCTCACTTCCCCACTTGCAAGAAGAACTTAACTCCTGATGTCATCTATAGTGTCAGCTTACTTCCAAGTTATCTACCTATTTCAGTGATAATTAACAGGGAAGAATGTCAGTTACTTTGATTAAAAAAAATAGAATTGTCCTGTCAGACAACACCTACACGAGGGGGTTTATTTCCAAATCACCAAAGGTTCACGAGTACTAATAATGATAGTAATGAATTATTTGGAACATAAGTAGGAATAAGATAAAAAGGTGAACAAAAGGCAAAAAGAAATTACAAATTTAATGGAACACTCTAGAATATTGAAGGCAACAAGTTAACCAAAAAAAGAAAAAAAAAAAGGTCACACAATGTGCAGCTATTTAATTGAGACTCTTTAACAACAATATATGGCAGAAATGGAGCAGGAAGAAGCTGAGTTTATATAGTCCAACCCCAATTTTTTTTATATATTTGCTGAAAAAGTCACTCTGTTTTAGATATAATAACCCTCAACTAGTAAAGTAGTAAATTAAATGTAGGAAAATGTTTGATTGTCGCTAAAAAAACACAAAATACAGAAGATAATATTACAATAAATGGTCATAAGTCACTTAAAGGAAAGTTAAATATAAAGAAAAATTTATTTGGGAACTGCCACAAAAGTAGCACTGGACAAGTCTTAACCCTCGTCTTTAGTGATTTGCATCGTCGGGACCGGCCTTTCCACTACAGTCCCCACAGTGACACCACAGCCTCAGTAGTGTCATGGACGTGAAAATAAACCATCATATTTCAGTGACGACGCACTGGACCACACACACACACACACACACACACACACACACACACACACATATGAACACACACAGTCAGTTAACCCAAAGCAAATTACACAAACAGCATGATGAAAGACATGAGCATTCAATATAAATATATAAAAACAATCACAAAAAGATATGCAAACACAGAACGAGACATCCACTCTTTGTGCATCAAACAACAACAGAACAATCTGAAGCCGCACAAACAAACCAAACACACACACCCATACACACACAACCCTCTGGCTTCCTCAGCAGAGGCACTTTAGAGTCTGCAGATCAGAGCAGCTCCAGTTTACACTAAAAGCCTGCTTTTATTCCACATGTTTCCATTATGGTGAACATGCAGAGTCACTCTCCTCCTCTTTGACAATGTTTTTAAAGTGCTACGATACATAAAACACTTTCAAAGGATGGGCGGGGGGAAAGGCCTTTTTGTGTGACAGATTTTACAACATTACTGCGGATGAAAAAACCAAAAATTAACTGCTCATACGTCACCCTTCTATTTCATCCATGTATGTTGCCTTTGGACCAAACCTGCAGATGAATAAGCCACTTATAGGCTTGATCATCATAAATCTTAATCAGATGGTTTTCTCCTTCTTCTCCCACTTTCTTTCCATCTTTTCTTTTAACTCTCGCTCTTCCTGCTGCCTCTGTTTCACACAATATTATGGAAAAGAAAAAGGAAGGAAGGAACGATATAATGGTAACGCTCATTCACTAGTGAGAGTTGAGTGATGAGACATGAGCTCTCATTATTTGACGGGATGGTGAGGTGAGGGTGCAACGGCGTGTTATGAGGTCTGCTATTTGGCCGAGCTGTGGTTTAGGTGCTAAGTCCAGACGCTTCCTGGTGGGTGGTCTGATGGTGTGATATTTTTTCATCCTCTGATAGATACCAAATGTTCTCCATAAAACAGAGAAAATCCGCATTAGGCTAATGATTGTATCTTTACTTCATCTACTTAGATGTTTTGGAGTCATTTCCTGCATGTTTTCCTGACTTTCACGGTAATACAAGTAAACTACGGGTTGTTTTCATCCGTTCATTTTATATTCACATTAATGAGAGAGCTGGTTTCAGTCAGGTCTCATTACAGTTAAATACAAACCTGTTCATGGCTGCTGACTGGAGATCAAGTGGTTATATTGTGGATTTGCCACATGACAATGAATATTTATTATTATTATTATTCATAATAATAATAATCATCATCATCTTAATAATCATACTAATAATCAGAATAATAGTAATATTCATTTTTATTATTTTATATTAAAGAAAAATAAAATTATGAAAAAACGCTAAAAGGCAGTTGGACTTTAACCACACATTAAAATCGATGGCTTATGACATGTATTATGCACTGACTGATACATTAAAAGCTTGACATATTTACAACTGCTGTGTTCATGTTCTCATTAGTACCAGCCTCCACTGTTAACAAAAGCATCTGGGAATTGAACTACCAACCCTGCAATTTGCGTATGACCTGTTCTACCTCCTAAGAGCCAACAGAGTCAGGGTGAAGTTTTATTTTTGCTAAAAGAGCATGATTTTATATTGGATAGTGATGGAAGTTATTAAATAAATAAAGGAAATTAGGTTTCTCACAAGTGGAACGGTACAAATGTTTCTGTGTGTATGTCAGTAGTCAGTTGTCTAAATCATTTTGTAGTGTGGGTTCTGATGTGTTTTGTTTGGCGAAGTTGAGCACAAAGTGGCCTGGATGTTTCTCTCTCTGTATCGCAGCATTTGTGTGTATTTGTCTTGGCAGAGTTTGGCCAAAGTGACTCTGACAGTCTAATCTGCAGCACAGGCAGCCGTACCATTCCTCTAAATCAAAATGAGATAACACAGACGCGTACAGACTCACACATGCAGCCGCTCGTATACGTACGACGATTGGCAGCACATTTCAGATGCACATTTAAGTGCCTGAGGTAAAAACCCGGTCTGTCCACGTTACCATCCATCATTATATACACTGACACATAAACAACAGAAGGAGATGCAGGGACGTGAGGTTTAAGAGCGAACGGCGTTGAAAGAAAAATGATTGGTAAAAGAGAAAGCAAGGAGGCTGAAAGAAAAAAGAGATGGAAAGCAGAAAACAGATGGAAATGTGAGAAGGAATGGACGATAGAGGGAAAAGAAAAACACATCGACAGAGATACGAGCGAGGAAGAAAGGAGTAAGTTACAAAACAGAGCAGACAGTGATGTACAACAAATTGTATGTTGCATAGTATCTTTATGATGCCGTAATGAATCATATCAGGGATCAAAAATCATGTTCAGTAACACTAGACGCCAGTCACCAGGGATGGGTAAGGAAGACCAGAGTATTGTTAAGCATGGACGTTATCAGTCTTCCTAAGGGAACTGCAAAAAGAAAAACAGAAAGATAGATTTCCTGTGTATTATTAGAGCAAAAAAATGTCTTGTAAATTGTTCTCACCAACTCTCTTTCTTAGACATTCGTCTGTGATGCATTTTTGTGATTTTCAATCCAGATGAATCCTCGGGTTGGGTCTCTCTGGGGGATTTAGAGATCTGGAGGATGTAGGAAAACTATGGGGCTGTAGAAATAAAGTCTGCATTCAGGTTCATACTTCACCCATAAAGATCCAGTGCTATTTTTGTGGCCCTTCCCAAATTATTTTTTCTCTATTTGTAACTTTTCTTAAGCAATTTATCACCATTTATTCGAATATTACACTGTCATTGATCCAACTCCATGGGTTTTACTATTGAATCACTGTTGTAGAAGATGTTTCCATGGTAACTACGGAGCCTCTGAACGTCCATATCTGATGACCATGAAAAGACAAAAACTGTATTTTACACCAATTATTTACATGTATTGATAGGATTAGTGAATCAACAGTTTATTTTTTTTTACTTTTTATGTCAGTACATGATTGTGGTCACCAGTGTTTGGGCCTTTATGGGTTAAAATGATGAGTGAGAGACTATTTTCTTTTGCAGTTAAGTAATTATTTATCAGGAAAGCAGAGTCTATTAAAATGATTAGTTCAAAATAATGCTATTGCACATTTCTGATAAAGAGTTATATATCCTATAAATGGGGAAAAATAATTAAAGTTAATAATTCTGTTTTCAATAGAACTGCAACCTTAACAGTAACCTAAAAAAAGAAGAACTGATTAGAATAGTGTTTAATTACCCGATTCATAATAGCATTGGTAGTTTTGATTAAATCTTACGATACTCATCCCTACTTGAACTTAGGAATCTCATTTTTCAAAGTAAAGGCTCATGTGGTTCAGCTTTAAAATGAACACATACAGAATAATTATTTTTGTTTCATATCAAAAGATGACACAAGACTCAAAAGCATTTCTTAAAGAAAATACTCATCTCAAACTTTATTAAATGTAAACTTTTGTGTAATTTCCAGTTCTGTACATGTTGAATATCGCACACGTAAAAACACGAACATTCAAAAACCTACATGTGGATCAGATAAAACCCAAGTGTCTCTCCTTATTTCCCCAGACCTGTTGGATATGCCAGTGTATATATATTTTTTTCTGTTCCTGACAGTAGCAATTTGCTCTGTTCATGTAACTCAGCGCGTATTATCGCATGAATTAATGTGCACGTATGAAACGTGTGCGTCGGCGTGCGTATTGTCCACTGTGTTTCTGACTTCAATGTCATCATCTCCCCTGTGATCTGTGTTCAGTGGAAGACTCACCCATTCAGTAACAATACACCATTGTCTATAAGAGGAACAAAGAGCGAGACACACGGGGTTCACAGTGAGGACACTTTAATCAGTAATACAGACTAAAATTAAACACGAAGTCTTACTGTAGGTCCTGTCGCCTTCCATTCCCCTTTTTTACGCCGTGGTCACACCCAGGTTTACTCTGGCACACACCGACTGGTACTCTGATGTCGCCGAAGTGGTGGTGAAACGGCTAAAAACAATAGTCTTTTGTGTGCAGTTACTCTGCGCTGATGTGACAGCTCACACAATCCCTGGATGTGGCCGGTGTTCGTCAGGTGAACTTGAGCCGGTGATGTATGATGAAGAAAAAGCCACTCTGTTATTTTAATTGTTTCCTTACTGGCTCACTGTTGGAGTCTGAAAAAAAAAAAGAGTTGGACTCCTGTTTGATGTAAATGTACTGGGATTCTGAGATTTATTGTAGCGTTTAAGTTTTCATGAGAATTTCTTAGCTTTGAGTTGGTATTTAAGATTAATGTTGATTTAAGTTCGGTCTTGTGTTACTTTTATAAAACTGCTTAATTTTGAATTTTAGGTCTTTTTTTTTAATAAAGGGCTCTGGACATATACATCAATGCATTAGTTACATTTTAGTCAAAACCTACCTTGCCAGTGGATTTATGTGACCACTAGAGGGAGTAGTGAGTCACTCTGCCGGTCTCTCATGGTGAGGAAAACTAACACCACACCACAGGGTCTTTGATCAAAGCATCAGAAAGTGAGCAGATCAAATGAGAACCATTAAGAAACAACTCTTTTAGTAAAAGCAAAGGAATGAAAAAAACTAGAAGCTGGACACATATAAATGAAAAGAATGAAGTTTGATGATGAAATATCAGTGTTTCTTCTACATGGGTGAGTTTGATTATGAAGCTTATGAAGGTATAAAGTTATTATGGGATGTTATTATCTTTGCTATGTTGCTGTTTGTTGAGCCACGGCTCAAAGTAAACTGTGACAGTTTTGGACGATTCCAAACAGATCTTTAGTGCAGCGACTGACAACACAAACTGTACAGAAAACAGGTGGTTTGTGGTTTTACTGTGGCTGTTTTCTGTCTTAAAACAGAGCTAGGCTAACAGAGCTATAATGTAAACTATCAGCTGATGCAGCAAGTGAAGATTATATACGACACAGTGTTATTTTGAGCGGCTGTAAAAAAACAAAAAAAAAAACAAACAAAAAATACAATGACTTTTAGTTTGAAGAAGAAAACGTAATGTTACCAATATACAAATCAAAAATTTCGCTTCTTACGTTGTTTGTATTTAGTGATTTGTTGGTGATTTTGGTAGTCCATAGTGTGGTCTGATTCATGACTTTGCTGTATTGTTTATAGTTAGTTAATATCATCAGTACATACAATATAATCCCTTTAAGCTATGAATGAGTTTCTATCTACTCTTATTTTTTTCAGATAATATGAAGGGAGTCTTTATTTGAACCTGAAAACATAATGTATGACATCAAATATGATTTACTCGACCAGTGTTTATTAAAAGTCACAAATTGCACAAAGATGTTTTCCTATTGCTCATTATGAATCATTAACATCAGAATAAACCAAAAACAAACCTGATTTTAGTTTGCGCTGCATTGTCCATTGTAGTTTTCATGTTTGTGAAAGCCGTCTTTGTTATTTTTATTTCAGTCAATTAAATTATTCTCTCTCTGCTAGATTTAGTTTTCATAATAACGCTGCGCTGATTGTACATTTCTTCCTTTATTTTTCCAAATACTTTCACTCACGGCTTCTCCTTCACAAAAACATAAACAGTCCTTACCCCATTACACACATCTTTCTGTTTAATCATTTTGGCATTAAAAAGTGGATTATGACTTCAGATATTTACATTTCTTTTACTTCACAGTCTGTTATTTGACTTTTATGATCTATGAGGCCTGTTTTTGTATCAACTAACACTCTTTTACTGTTGATTAAGTTTTTTTTATTTGATAACAGTGTCACACACTTTGTTGTCTTTTATTACCCCGCTGGCTTCACAATACACAATTCAGCTCTCCGGGGTCAATCTGCAGTGGGAAACGTGTGGGAAACTCATCTAAATTCTGGCATCTATTCTGAGCCTGCATTTCCTTGTTTCTCAGACAGAGTCGTAGTTCTCAGACAGATGCAAAGTTCAATGGAAGGACAAATAAATCGGGAATACAAGCTAAAAACGGCTCCTATTCCATTTCTTTATGTTGAATATAGAACGGAGACAAAGAAAGATGGCCTTTTAGTGAGGGTGTTTTTCCTACTAAGTGGTCTAGCTTTTCTAAAAGTAAGATCATTTTTCACAGGTGCTCCAGCTGTCTGTTTTATTTCCCAGAGGGTGAGATGTATCTTCAATGGGAGAAATGATAGAAATCTAATACATTCACTTATTTTACTGTCAGTGGGAACTAGCAGCTTCTTTTCCCATTCATCTTCGTGAATTAGTTTCAGTTGACGTCGAAAGCTTTTAGGTTTCGCACGAGAACGAAATACTGTTCATAAGAACTCTAGTAAAGCTGATAGTGATTCTGTCCTGCAGATATAGAGATGAAATTTTTAAAGGCCATTTGACTAATAAACTCCCCATGCATCTCTTTCTCAGCATGTGTTCACCATGGACCCGACAAATGTGGAGAACGGACGAGGGAAGGTTCCACATGACCCCAACCTCCCCTTCGCTAGCACTTTCAGTGGTAAGTTACATCATATTTTACAGCCAAAGGTAGAAAAATATTCATATCCTTTACTTACTATGAAAATAAAAGTAGTCACTGTGCAGTAAAGTGGTCCTGGTCAATGTTTTACTATTATATGTGATGTTTTTGATTCATTTTACTGCTGAGTTGATGTCTATGTCGTGTTTTACTGCTGCACATCTTAAATCTACTCCAATGCACCATATTCTATAAGTTTGTCACATTTGTTGCGTTGTTACCCTTGTAATAGAATAGAATAGAATAGAATAGAATAGCCATTATTGTCATTGTGTGTACAATGAAATTAGGAGCGCAACTCCAGTCAGTGCAACAATATTTACAAACACCAGTGCTACAAAAATAAGAATAGAGCGAATATAAAATTACAAAAACTAAAAAATAAGATAAGAAAATATGAGCTAAGATAAGATAAGAATAGACCTTAGTGGAATAAAAAAATAAAACTGGATAAAATATGAATAGGCGAAATTTACAGTATTAACAGCATGTATTACCATGAATAACAGTATGTATTGTAACCACGTATTTCTAAAATGTTTCAAGAGCTCATAAAACCAGGCCTGTTTTCAGCTTTGTGATAACGCATTTCCGGTTAATTTAAGAATTCATTTAGTTTGAGAAGGAGAATTTCTCAACCTGTAAAACAAACACTCACATTTGTTAGTTTTCTCAGGACAAGAATGATAGAAAAAGGTGTAATCTGAGCAATAGTTTTTGGGGAAAAGTACAGTATTTCCCCTCTAAGATACAAGGTAGTAGAAATATAAATAAACAGACACCTAGTGCAGTACATGAGTGAATGGTGAATGCACTTCAAACCACCAGATTTCAGAAGATATTCCTGAATGAGCATCTCTGGTTTGACTCATACTTTCAGGAAATAATGTCATTTAGTCCTATTAAAGGCTGCACAACATTTCAGCCTCATTTCATCACTAGGTTTCTATATATTAAGACTTTGGAAATGGGGTGATGTTGATTTTACAATAAAAACAAGTGCACAGAAAAAAACATTTCTTTTGAGCTACTCATGATAAACTCATGAAAATTTCAGGAGTTGTACTACGGCATTGGATATGTTTAACTTCTGTAATCTCAGCCCAGTGTATCCCCCATAGTGAAAAAAGTGTTTCACTCTGTTGATACACCAACAGTTAAAGATGTCTTGTATCTTAGAGCCGTTACTGAAATCTTTCATGAAGAGTTCAAAAGAAATGATGTACTTTTTTTCTGCATCGTTTGTTTTTCACAGTAAAATAATCAGCATCAAAGCTCCAGTATTAAAAAAAAAATATTGAGGAAATAAGCCTGAATTTTACTGGGTTAACATTATTAACTACTAACATTATTTTCTTAAAGTGTGAAGCAAATTGCAAATGGTGAGTCCTTAATATTTTCTGATTTCTGTTAATTTTGGGGTCGATTTACCCTATACCCTGTATATTTAGCTGAATGCTGTTTTATTTTCTAAAAATATGAGTCTGTTTGGAGATGATCAGTCAAGAGGCCTCATTGATTTCACTCATACATTCCATTACTGACCATCACTTCCCATAGGAGTACATTTGTTTAAGAGAAATATATGTCGAAATGCTGAAGATATAGAAAACAAAAGCATTGGGCCGAGTGTTAAGTATCGTTTCCAAGTGTAATCATTACCCCTACAGTGCAAAATATGTAATAAAATGATGTCAATTTTATGACTTAAACCTGCTTTGACACATTTGTTAAATTAGAATAAGAATTTTCTATTTTTGTATCTGTTATCTGTCACTTTTAACAGTGACAAGTGAAACAGGGACAATATGTTTCTCCAACTTTCACCTCCAGACCAATGCGATGTTTTGAAATGGTAAAGTTCCCCCGAACCGTTAACCGTCTGGAAATGTGCGAAAGGGGAAAGTATTGTGTCTCAAGGACGTATGCACACACTAAATTGTGCTGACCTGGTTAAATAGTTCTGGGTGTTTCTCTCTATATGTCATTAGGTATTTAGGGTTTTGAAAAACTACTGATTTATGTCATTGACAGAGCCACTGGGGGTGGGTGTGGAGACTGTGTGTGTGTGTGTGTGTGTGTGTCTACATCTGCCCTCCTCCACTCTGCAGCTGGGTGCTCTCACAGTCAGAATTTGTCCCATAATGCATTGAATCTGGCAGGAAACCTTCCAATTAGAGCCAAATCCTCAGTAGTTTGGACCACAGCAGTGACACAAATGCAAAAACACACACAAAAGCTGTTGGAGAACGTGGATAAGCCTGGAGATGTTCAGTGTATAGACAGACAAAGAAAAATATGAACCGGAATAGAGAAAACTGATGATAGAAATGAATAAAAATAGTACATAATGGGAGTAGACGTCAATCAGAGTAAGTGACCATAAGTGTTGGTATATCATACTCAAATCCTCCCTGTTCATCCCAATATGCAGAATACTGCTGCCTCTTAAATATTTTTATTGCATATAAATAAAAGTCATAAATGCTGTCGCTTTTAGAAAAGCATTGTGGTTTTTACAGTAAAATAATTTCCTGTTTATATAGTCCAAAGCAAAGTTTGGACTTTCTGAAGTGGGGTTGCATGAAGTACTTATCTACAGTCAGCACATACCTCCACTGTTGTCTACTATCAGAAAACACTCTATCTTACAGTGTTAGAAAAAGAAAAGGAAAAAAAAAAGCATTTGCTCCCTTTTTTGGATTTACTCCAGTGTTTTCTCCATGGCTCATTCACTACCCGACCACGAAGGTTGGTGAAAAATCAATATAACCTTGAGAATGAGAAGAAAAGTTGTGATTTTACCTGCAGAGCACATACATAACTGGCCTACAGAGGCAGTATGTGCCTTTTACTGCTTGTGTGAAATATTGTGTGTAATGTATTGATATAATTGGAATACCTGTTGCAGTTTTTGTATATGTGTTTTGTTTTAAATAACAGTGGAGCTGTGGTTCAAGACAAACTATATCATATCATATATCACATATCATATAGAGTCAAGTCCATAAGTATTTGGACAGTGACTGAAATTTAGTAACTTTGGGTTCATTAAAAATATTGCATTAATCCTTTAGGAATTACAACCATGACATCACTTGAACTGCTGTTTATCACCAGCTATCAGCAGCTTGTGGAGCTGGAAGTGATCATATTTGGACAATCGAGATAGAGCTGCAGGACGGTATGTGTGAGATAATGCTAAATGCTAGCTTACTGACTCAGGTAAATAGTAACCTTCACCAAGCAAGTCATTTTACAGTCTGGAGCTGTCTGTCAGGGAAAAATCTCAGACTTGATAATCAAAGACTGACATAGTAAAAACAGCTTCTATTTGAGTAGAGATCTGATTACTAGAGCACTGTAGAGCAAAAAATGTCATACTACTTGTTAAATGATAGGATATAAATGCTGGTTTTGTTGAGTTCAGGCTTCTGCACTGTTATATGTTCAGATACATAGTCAAGGAGGATAATTTGGTTGATTTCTTTATTCAATGTCCCAGTAAAATTAACATCAAAATCCAGATATTATCAGCTAGATTGACAATATGAAGATGATGTTTGACTTAAACAAAGAACAATCATCTACACAAATGAAATAAGTGGGAAAAATAGGTATAATAACAACGTAAAGACACAAATGACTTAAAAATGCACCAAAGATTTACATGAGACAGAAGCTGTAGCCTTTTGCAGGCCTCTTAAAGACTCACATGTGACCTGATAAGTTAAGCCTAGCCCCGCCCCTCTCAGGAAGTCCAATTTTCTGGAGTATTCTTAGAGATAAGTCAGCTGTAAACCTTTGGGAGCCAGGACTTTTTAGAGCCAACCACAACAGCCATTAGCTGTGGTACACATTTAACATACTTCTGCATCGGCTCCAACTCGGAGACGAGGTTGGTGCCTTTTTGGTTCAGATCCAAAGAAATATGTTAATGCACCAAACTCACATGATAACACAAACAAACAAAACGCCTTAGGCAGGAGAAGAGCTGCGACTTCAGTGTTCTGTGAAATTAAATGATTATTTTTGACATCAGTCTGGTGGCTTCAGGGGAAGTGGTACACAGTCATTTCTGACTGCAAAATACTATAAGGTTGATCCAGTTATATAGGAATGTTGACATGAAGCACACTTTTGGTTCAGATATGTGTAGTGATTATCGTAAATATGCTAAGGGGACAGTTGATTCTATTCTCAAACTTCATTCGTCATCATCAAATCAAATGAAAACCTGTTGCAACCTAATACACTGCAAAAAAGGTACATCTGACTTAAATAAACTGACTCGTATTTGGAATATTTATCTTGAAAGAAAATTTTTTTAGATTGAGACTTAATCTTGTTTAGATTATTTGACTTGTTCCAAGAATTGTCACATTTGGCTACCCCACTTAGATATAACAAATTTTAAGCAATATTTATAACAAAACAAGTTTCATTGTTGGGGAATGAGTACGGCGGACACCGTAACTGTTTGCCCTCAAGACATTTTTACTTGTTTTATGCAGTTTTATGCAGTTTTCCCTATACAAATCTATTAAGTCATTACATTCATATATATATAATCCTTAAATAATATTTTCTTATTTTAAGAAAACTTGATAAATGCAATTTTCTTACTTTACTAACAAATAATTTTAACTGAAATAAGACATTTTAACCCAATAATGAGTTTAATATTCTTATTTTTTACAGACCTTTTTTTGCAGGACATTTCTAAATGTCAGTATAGTTGTGTAAAGTGTACACACAGCTTATCACAGGTCTGTCCTTGAGTGAATATGACTTGTGGCCTCATTATCACACTTCCATCTCTAACCGTGACCCGTATAGATTTCCCTGTAATGGATCAATAATGTAGAAAAAGCAAATAGGCTTCTGTCTCACATTCATGCAATTTTCATCTTTTCTCTGATGTAAACGAGACGGTGGCGACATTCCAGTGTAGTACGATATGAAGAAAAGCTGCCGAACCCAATTTTCTTATGATGATCTTCCAAAACTCACAAACCTTCCATCCCAGAGTCCTGTCATCAGCTGTTAATGCTTGTGTTTCTGTTTGTTTGTCTGTGACTGTGACTCAGTGTGTGGATTCAATATTCTTTTGCAGCCAAATATAACGAAGAATTGACTTACACCCAAGAGATCAGTCAAACAGTATGATTACTTTTCATCTGTCTCTGTGCAGGGAAATATAAATTCATTTAAATGGAAGCAGCATCTGTCATAAATCGCGCAGGTGTAGCAGTGATTTCCGTCCTCAGCTGATTCCATGAGCAGATGACAGACAACTACAGCTGCTAAAGGTTTCCGAGGTTCAGGCAAAGAAACCACACAGGAAAGATTGAGAGTTTAATTTCTAATAGCAGGGAAATCATTTTGTTTGAAATGAAACTCCAGTTCTTGGGTCGGTTTCAGTCTCAGTGGAGGATGTACTGCAGGTTAGGTTTCAGATTAGTCTCCCGGTGTGTTTTCTGCTGGATTGGTTCTAGTTCCGCTTTCCTTCTTCTTCCTCTGACTTATTTTCCACAACCCTAATTTTTTTTTTTTTTGTGTCATACATGCCAACCTTTTTTATTTTCTCTTATTTCTTTTTTCTTTATTACCACAGACTCTTTACCTTGTTCTTCTTCTACTTTAAGCCTGTATTTGTACTCTTTCTGTCTCCAGGTGGGGAGTTGTACACAGGGCTGACGGCAGATTTCTTGGGAAGTGACCATGTGATCTTGAGGACTATGGGAGGTCGCTCCACCATGAGGACAGAGACCGACCAGAAGCTTCTGCACGGTAACATTTCATGGTTTTAATCTTCTTCATCGTGTTCTTTATAGGCAAATAGTAAAGTTACAAGATACATGGTACAATATGATATGACACAATACACTTTACTATCAATGCGGGGAAATTAGTTTGGGCTCAGTAGTACTGCATATGTACCATGAATAAAACTTCAGTTACTACAAGTGAAAGCAACAATCAACTAGATGAATAGCACTATAACAGCACATATTATAAAAGAAAGTCTTGTGACTTCAGTCAGTACTATTACACAGATTCTACTAAAGTCAGTGGTATTTCGTATATTTCACTTCAGTTTAGCAGTATTAATACATGAATTTATCTCAGCTACATGCATTCTTCTTCAGTCAGTAGTATTTCATGAATTTACTTCAGGTAGGTGTTACATGGATTTTACTTTAGTTAATTGTATTTTATACATTCAGTACTTTTATACACATTCTTCTTCAGTCAGTAGTATTTCATGAATTTACCTTAGTTTGTAGTATTACACACTGTTCTTCAGTCAGTACTATTACATACGTTCTTCTCCATTCAGTAGTATTACATGAGTACTTCCGTTACTTCAGTTAGCAGTATCTGACACATTTACCTTAATTCAGGAGTATTAAACATTATTCTTCATTCAGTAATATTACACACATACTTCCTCAGTTGGTAGTATTATACATATTTATTTTACTTCAGCCAGTAGTGTTGCACTCAAAGACACCCCCCCAAAAAAAACAAAACAAAACAAATACAAACTGTGCTTCAAAAAGAAATTGTTATAATGGCACCGACTCCAGCTCAAATATTGTTCATATGAAAATGTTAACATCATAAAAGTTGCATATTTAATCCAGAATAGCACCAATATAATTTTAAGTAAACACTACTGGCTCCTTAAACTCACAGTTTTAAGTGGGTTCAACATGTACACATTTACCTTAAAGATTACAGAGCAGATAAAAATGCTTGTAGATGGACTTTAAAAGGCAAAAGTAGAAATTAAACTAAAAGTTTATCTCTTCGTCTTTTGATATCTGCGTTCTCATGAACTGTTGTTGTTCTCTTTCCTCTGCAGACCCTAAGTTCATTGCAGCCCACCTCATCCCAGACAACGACGACAGAGACAACGATAAAGTGTATTTCTTCTTCACGGAGAAGGCGACAGAAGCAGGAGACAGAGAGGGCGCCATACATACACGGGTCGGGAGAGTGTGTGCGGTGAGAAACTTCATACCCAATCATCAAAGTCAGTGCAGTTACAAACACTGACGGTATGCTAATGTGACGTTTGTGTTGTAGTCACTGTTGTGTTTGGAGGCAGCTGTTTATCCACGTTATCTACTCACCTTAGCTGTAGTTAGTTTTGCAGTTGTAGATAAAGTGAAGAGAATCACAGAAGAACTCTGAAAAAAGTGTAAGGAATTTCATGGAAAAATTGAGTGTAAATGCTGTTGTTATAAATGCATTCAACCTGAAGATATATATATTAGTTTAGTGATGGAATAGTTTAATGTTTGTCACTACAAAACGGACTCTAACACAAACTCAGACTAAACAGACAAAACGTGTGAAAATCTTACATTTTGGACCTTAAAGGCCTTGCTTTATTTCACCTGCATCATCTTTGGATTAAGCAGAAAATCATTTGTTTTACCCCTGGTTTAATTTTTTCCTATTCAGTTTGACTGAGTGAGCATATTCTGGTGTGAAAATGACATCAGTGCACTTATGACGTGATTTGGTCACATTTAATTTTAATGAAAACGATAGCTGTGCATCAAAGTCTCCAATATTGGAGAGGAAAATTGGATGTAGGGAGTTAAATATGTCAAAGAATTTCAAAATGTAAATGTGCATTAAGGAATCAGGTGTTCATTAAATGCATGAAAAATTCAAGGGACAAAAAATATTGGAAAAGTAAGGAGCTCAGCCATGATGAAGACGCTGTGTAGTTGAAACACACTGGCGATAACGTCCCTGTGGGTATTAAAGAGCTTTTATTTTTGTATCAGTGTTTCAGACTTTGTAGTTTTGCTCTACTTACTTGTTTAAAACCTGCTTTTTTATACAACCGTACTCTTTGCCCTTTGGTTTTTCATGCATAACTGTATTTAAAGTGCATCGTAATCTTGCATGACCCAACCCCCTAGAGTGGATTTTCAGTTATTAAGTGTACTTCCTTGTTTCCGTACAAAAGCCTGAGGAGTAAGACGTCTGTGACGATGCGCTGTCTCTTGATGAAGAGGGCATGGAGTCGTGATCTGGGAGAGTGGGAGTCCTTTTGAGCCCTTTCTGTCTTCTGGAAAATCTGTTCTGGATCTCAAGTTTTATATGAAAGCCAGTGCCAAGCTTTTAAGTGTGATGTATAGATCCACACTACCACTGAAGTCCATATGAAGACGATTACATGGGGAGAACGACTACAGAGAAGCAGCAGCTTGCAAAGAGACAGCCATTTGATTTAGAGGTCTTGTTCTACATGGTCACATATTAATGTCTGCGGGATTAACTTCTCAAGATTGAAAGTAATGGTTTTATGGGTTTATTCTTGTTCCAAACACTCTTGGGGAAAGGAAAAATGTCTTCTGGGGCCATCCAGCATCAACATTTTTCCCAAAGGGCCACGAAAGCAACATAATATTCAGAGGATTGGTGCTCTGTCCAAAACACACACAGCTGTCAAATTGTCCAACTGCGATCCATCTGCTCTGTGTGTTCTCTCACATTCTTTCACGCATTGATTTGCCCTATAAAACCATATGTGTGGTTTATACGCCACACGCAGATACAGGTATCCACACAAGTAAATACACGCATGCACACAGCTGCTATATTAGACATTGCAGGAGAAATGTGCACAAACTCCAACAAGAAAATCCCACCTAAACCCTGTAACCCTATCATTTCAACATTTTCTGTCCTCTCCAGTTCCATCTCTCCACTTATTTCTGTCTCATATACATATGATACCGTTTCCTCTGCAGCACTTTTTCTCCCCGAGGCAAATATAAATAGTTGTCATCACTTCTCCAGTCGTGCCTCTTGCCAAGGAGGCAATTATCGCCGCTGATCCTCATTACACACACATAAAATATCCATGCATGTCCTCAGAGTCTCCATTGCACAAGTTGCCATGAGGTGCTGTTTTTTGTTTTTTTGTTTTTTTTAATGCACTAGTTATAAACTCATTATGTGTCTGTATCTTTCAGTATCTGTTACAGTACTTTTGGGTTACTGTTAATGTTTGTGATAGACTGGATTTGAAATGAAACAATGACTGTAAGTGTAGGAGGCAGCCTGCGAACAGACTGAAATTATATGAAAACATACTCTACTTCACAAAAAAGTACACGTAAGATTTCCCCCAGTCAATCAAAGAATCATGTAAAATGTATTCATTTTGCACTTTACACAGACAAAAAGTACAATGTGCTTTACAAGGGTAAACAACATAAACAAAGGAAATAAAAATAAGTCTTCAGCTGCATTTAAACCTCTGACCCTCACTAATGACATTTTTGATTATTGAGCATTTGACTTGTGTTAATGCAAATGGGATAAAATTTCGTACATGTGTGTTTTTACTGAGAATTCAGATTTCAACTTCATTTCCTATAGATGAATAAGTCTGAAATAAGCTTCGTGTGCAAAACATTACCACATGTTACTTTAAGGACAAAAAGGTCTTCATTGAAACCAATTTAAAAAAATAAATTTGTATTTATTTATTTATTTTTGCTTTTATGACCATTAAATTCCATTTAAAAAATTTAAAAAGACAAAAAAAATAAATAAATAAAAATAAAAATTCAGGAATTCATGCTTGTGTTCTCTTATCTGGGACTTATAGGGTAAGGTCTTCAAATTTTTCAGTTTTTGTATTTTTGCATCATTTCTGATAATTTTTTCCCCCCTATGTAGCCAAGGAAGTAAACACATGCTGATTTTCTGGTTTTCACTACCTGTACTTTTCCAGGCCACTAAAGTTTGACTCATTTTATGATCCCCATAAGGAAATTCAGTCTTGGATTTTACCAAATGTATTTATGCTAATACACACAGGACCTAGTATTAGCATTAGCAGTTCTTATCAGCACATAACACACATTAGGAACAGTGAGCTGCCATTGAAAGCACTTGGGTTCCAACTTTAGATCTTCATTGGCACCGTGGTCAATGACACTGACAGGAGAATTAACCTACATGTACCAAGTTTTACCTGTTTCTTTAAGATCTCCATTGATCCTGCAGCCTTAAAAGTTTGCTTGCAGCTGGTTTTTAGGTGGGTGCAAGCGGCAGACAACCAGTTTAACCCACTTAACCTTAGAAGACAAACTGACGAATGAGAGTCCTGTAGGTGCATTGTTCTGTATCTAAGAGTGAAAATATTAACTGGATCCTGGACATGACAAAGAGCCAGTTAAGAGAAATAAGTAAAGGGGTGATCTGAGACCATGTATTTGACCTATAGTAAGTAGTCTTCCAGGAGCATTTCCAATCGCCTGCAAACCATCATGGACCGACTTACTAAGTGATGAAAAAAGTGCATTACAATAATTGCTACCAGATGATATGAGGACACGTATGATCATGTTAGGTCTGCGTTAGAAAGTACAGACCTCAGTTTACTCATGTTTCTAAGGTGGAAGACGGAAGAACCAGACGGCTGCTTAATATTTGTCAAATGACACATACTGATCAGAAATAAGCTCTAATTATTCAGGCTGTTGTGGCTTGTTTTCGGAGTCACATATCGGCTGTAGCTACATCGTGTCTCTACATTCAAAAAAATCTACTCTAAACCTTTGTAGGTACTCAACATTGGGGTCTTATCTATAAAAGTGTCACCCAGCCCGATGTGGGGGCACATACCTTCAGTCACCCTCAAAAAACTGTTACGTGAGTCATTGTTTCTTGTTAAATCTGCTGCAAAACTATAAAAATGTGCCGTTGGAAATGATCAGAGTTTGGTGCAGCTGTGTTTTATAGATTGTGGGAATTTCTGTCTTCTCTGCCAGAATGATGTCGGAGGCCAAAGAGTCCTGGTGAACAAGTGGAGCACCTTCATCAAAGCCAGACTGGTGTGTTCGGTGCCAGGACCTCATGGCATTGACACACACTTCAACCAGCTAGGTGAAATTTCATACAAATGCACATGTTTTTACACATGGACATATGTAAATACATGCACAGTTAAACCTACAATCATGCACATAATAGATGAAACACCTATTCGTACAACACGTGGACACACAGATTAACTGGTCTTCTTGTAAAAACAGAGGATGTTTTCTTGCTGAGGACCAAGGATGAAAGGAACCCAGATGTCTACGCAATTTTCAGCACTATCAGGTAAAGATTTTTCAACACAGAGTACATTTAATTGGATTAGATAGAACTTTATTGATCCTTTGGGCAGCAGCACAACACTGAATATCCACCTAAGAACTACCACAAAAAAAAGAATACAATAACTATAAAAAACAGTAGTGAAAAATTACAATTACACATTGGAAAGTACTAGTAGAAACAAATGGCAAAGTAGTAGTAATAATAATAATAATAATAAGTAGCTTATTATGTTAGAATATTATGATATTATGCACAACACATAATGCACAATAT
>JAPQRQ010000026.1:31196186-31207661 GCA_037367365.1 Apogon talboti | reverse complement strand
TGAAAAGATGACAAACTGTATTTTATACCAATTATTTACATGTATTGATAGAATTAGTGGATCAACAGGTATTAAACATTTACATCAGCAGATGCTTTTGGTTGCCAGTGGATGTTTGGGTCTTTATGGTTTAAATAAACATATTTATTTAGTAAAAGAGTGTCTTGCTTGAAGTGTTTTTTTTGGGGTTTTTTTTTTCACAAAAGCGTAAATGTACATGAGGAAAGGAAACATTAACACCTTTATAACAGACGTAGCAAACATTTAACTCTTGTCTTCCTGGATTTTCTGGAAGTGTTAAAACAAGTCTGGTAGAAACAAGTAGTGTGGACTAATGAGGAGAGTTATGACAGTTATTTCATGTTTCATCCATTTTACATCTGACTTCTCTGCTTCTTCCTCTCTGTTTATTACAGCCATGTGTAACATACCCTACAGCACCACCTGCTGGCCAAACAATGAAGCGTAGAATACAAGCTCCAAACATGCATTATTTACATTTTCATTTTTGCGACTTCTTAAAAGTGTGCTTTCAAATGTTCTTGACATTTTATGGGCACTCAGCTACTGTCGCCTATTATATTTGAGTGTGTGGAGTTAATTTTAACCTGGTTACTTACTAAACCATGATTAATCAGGTGCTTTTCATCCTTTGTACTGTGCTTGTTTGTAGGCGTAAGTGAACATGATGTGTTTTTACTGCATTTACTCTGAAACAGCACATCTGATAATGATTTGGGCACTTCAACGTCAATCTCACATGTGTTTACCTTTCTATTGGACCATCATTTATTGAGAAAAAATGTTGTTGTTAATGATCTATACTGCTTTCATTTTGAGAATGTGATTTTAGCTGAGAAATGGGTTTTAATGCAACTTTAAACATGTACAACCATAGTCATCATTGAAAGGAAAATAGTTCCCAAACTACTGTTGAGCTTTCATTGAATGCAGCAAGCAGGTAACTAATGAATGAAAACTACACATATTTCACATATTTCAAGTCCAGCAGGAAAAGACAAGTAGCTTTATAATAAACTGCTTCAGGAAACAAGTTGCGGTTAGAAAAACTAATGAAACCTAAATGGTTACATCTATTTTAATCAGACTGTGCTGCTCTATTTCAGTCTCCATTATGAGGAACACCAGCGACTTGACATGTATTTTTGAATTTCACAAATCACTTAAATCACAGACTATTGTATTTCATTTGGCTCCACCTTTGTTACTTAAAGCATACTGGACCCAGAAGTCACTCTTCATGTCTTCTTCTTTTTCTTCTTCTTCTTATTATTATTAATGTGCTATAGAAATGTAAGCTTTAAGCAAATGTAATAACCTTTTTCCTTGACCATTTATTTTCCATCGCTTTCAGTTATAATGAAAACTGGCAAAAACAAGGATGAAAATAAATCCATGCGAATTTGCAGTTTCACAGAAGAACATTTTGTTTTCACTTAGTTTCTAATGTGCATTTTGTTGCCTTGCGACTAATCCTCTAAAAATACAAATGGCACCTGAGACAGGGGAGTTTTACTTGTTTTCACACAGCGTGAAATGATTTACTGTTATAAATGAAGTGTTTGGACAAAAGGCTTTTATTTAATTCGGTCTTCTGTGTTGTGTCTGGACAAATAGGGCAGAGTTTGTGCACATATATATAAATCCCTAACATCAGATCTGGCAAAATGGCATCATTTGAACGTTCAGGCTCTGACGATATGAAGAAATGTGACTATATCATTTTCACTGGTCTGTCATATTAAGGCGGCAGGTCCTTATCTGAACAGATCTAGTGTGTGACACAGATCCTCCTGTGAGAGGATAACATGTTTACTGGGTTTTTTTCAGAGACACTAAGTAAAGGATAATGTAATCATGCAAAATGAGTCGGTCTTTCGGGCGATCGCTGTACCCTGCATCGTGGCCTGACGCTGGTTTATTTCACTGTAATGACCGGCTCGCTTTACGTTAGAATTTGTCAACAAATATGGATTAAAAAACACTGGTGCTTATTTAAAAATGATCTTCTTAGTAAGACAGAAACATCAAACTAAAGCCGTGTAATAACATTGTATAATTTTAATCTGTGAGATTGGTTTGAGGTATGGGCTCTTATTGGGTGTTGTGTTTTGTTTTAGATCAAGGGCTTATGGGAAATTAGTGCTGCCTTTTAGATCTCGGAGCAAATAACGCGGGAATAAAAAGTGATCTAGAGCTGCATCTGTATCTGATTAACATGTCCTTTAAGTGTAAAATGCACTTGGTTGTGTATTAAATTCTAAACGCTGTCGACGAATTAATGCACAGCACAAGAGCTGCTTTTGGAGTTTTTCGAGGAATTACGTCAAGGGTTTGTGTGTTCTGAGGCCAGATACAAAACAGACCTTGTAAAGCACATGAAAGAGGAATAGTTTTACATCCTCCCTTCCTCATAAATGTTATGGCCATATGCTTGTGCAATCCGATTGGCTGACCCCTCCCCCCCAGCCCTATATCACCATACCAACCCCCAACATCTGCACCCTATGGAAATGAGGTATTGTTCCAAATATGGCCGGCTCTTTTTGCATTAGATCAGATGCCCCCACCTCATCCCATGGTAGCCCCACCCAGCCCATTAGCAGGGATTTTCCATTCAATCCATCATCAGTTTTAGCCAGGGCCTGTGTGTCATAAGCGTTACCTTGGAAACCAGACTGGCTCGGTACGCGGCCAGGGCTTTCAGGTACTCTTTCTTGGCAGCCTCGGTTTTCCTCTTGTACCCCTGCGAAGACAGGAAAAAAAAAATCAAAACAAGAGGCGTGGGGTGAGAGGAGAGGTCGACATAGTCATAACACATGTCTGTCGCTCGGTGCACACGCCATCTCACGCAAACACTTCCTTAAACACAACCCGCGCTCACACTCACGTACACACATCCTTAATGTTTCGCTTTCCATCAGAGCCAATGGTACAGAACACCTCTATTTCCTCATCACAGCACTAATACTCCCTCATCTCAATGTGTCTCCCTCTATTGTAGCAACACATCATTTCCATTTCAATCCACCTAGAGAAATGAACTGGAACTTCCTTCTCTCTCTCCTTTTAGCTCCACAGTAACACTCCTATCAGCATACCGACATTAGTGATACACCACAATGGTTGTTGTCATTTGGCACATTAGGATGCAATCCTCGCCTGCGTACCAGTTTTGTTTGAAACTGCCTCCAATATTGTTACAGTGATGTACTGTTGTCATACAAGTAACTGCTGCTGCTGTGTTTGGATGAACAGAGTGTGTTTGCATTACGAGTGAGGGTTTATAAGTACATATGGAGGTGTGCCTGTGTGTTTGGATGTGTTTGCACGCGAGCATTCGCCAGTGTGTGAGGCATAAGAAGGAAATGATGTTTCAGAGTGTGTCTGGAAATGATGCTATTAACTTAAGTGCAAAAGATAAAATGCAAAACAGAAAAAAAAAAGGTTTTGTTTTTGCCTGAGTTATGGTGGCTTTGGGTTGTTCATTAGTTTCTATTTAGTCTATTTTGGAGGTATTTGAGACCCAGAAATGCATTTTTGTCCTCTATAGGGGACAAGACCTCATAACTTTACTTAAAAAATAAATAAATAAATTAATTAATTAATTAAAAAAACACTGTCTACTGCAAAGGACGTTCCATTTAAAAAAACAAAAACACTTAATTAAACAAAATACATGTGAAAAAACTGTTGCATCGGGCTGTTCCCAAACAAGGCAGTTATTTAATGTCAAAAAAGCTCGATTTATAGTGTTCAGTAGGAAAAAAACAATGTATTACATCAAATGATAGAAGCCTTTGGAGACAGTCTTTGCCACTGCTGACCAAACCTTCTGGAAGTCTCATGAAAGACGATAATATCTGTTTCCTGTTTCCTCCTACTGCCATGTTCCTGTATTTTGTACGTGTAGTTGTTCATGTAAAGTGTCTTTGAGTATCTAGAAAAGATGATGTCTCAGAGTGTGTTTGGAAATGATGCTATTCACTATAAGTGCAAAAGATAAAATGCAAAACAGAAAAAAAAACCCTGTTTTGTTTCTGCGTATCATAACTTTGCGATGTTCATTAGTTCCTGTTCAGTCTTTCAAGGATGGTTTTGGATTTCAGTTCATTTGTACTTTGTGTCATGAGGCATTTTTATGTCTATTGTGAGAAGATTTTTTTAGTTTACGTATTAGTTTCAGTTTATCTGAATTGATTTATAATCTGGTTGGAAAAAACAAAGAATTACATCCCATTATATACAGTTTGTTGTTTAAGCTCATATTTATTAATTACAGTGATATTCAGTGATTCAGATTCATTTATTTATTACTATAACCAAGATGTTCAGTTCAACGGTTATCAGATGTATAATAAAATGATATTAATTAATCAAATTGTTCCTGTTTTACACTATCATTATTATATCAGGCCTTAAAAACACATTATCACTGGACATCAAATATGACTTATACACCATTATTTATTAAAACTCCCAAGTTTTTGCAAAGCCATATTCTTTATTCTTCTTCTTATTTTATTCTTAAACATCTTATAACAATAATGTGTGGGAAAATTAAGCAGATTTCAACCACAATTTACTGAAGTTGATTTACATTAGTCTTTGTATTTAGTTTTTGTGTGAAAATTGTCAACTCTATTTATAATGGCATTAGTCCTCCACTGCTGGTTTTTGTCTTAGTCCTCATTAACTCTAATGACTCATAAAAATAACAGTTGTAGCTCTACTTCTAAAAACAAGATGAGACAGTGGTTTGCACTTTAACCACATCTTTAATAAATAAACAGGTTGCACATGTTACGGCTTAGTTTGGTTAACAACAAACTGGTTAACACCTTAACTAAAATAACCAGTTCTGTTTTCTAGCCCTTTGGGTAACGAAGTTCTTTACTGTAATAAGACATTTTAGTTAAAAACCTAATGCATACTTTTAGTAAATACACTACTTTTCCTCTCATTTTAACTTAGAATTAGTGTTTTATATGAATTAACTTATTTATTCCATAACCCTGTAAAGGTCACAATAATAATAATGCACATATTCATGCTTTTTTTTGGTAGAAATAGTTTCAAAATATATATTACAAGCACTGAATATTGAAATTCTCAGAAAAGAAAATAAGCTTCATACTACACTGTGAGCCTGTGAATAAATAACCGTGATTTCAGGATTTTCTCGGGATGTTTTGGGGCATTTCATAATTTTTTTCAACATTGGCACATTCAGGTGGAAAGAAAAAAGTGTCATGGTTTAATAACAAGTGTATTTCAGACGCTCCAAACCAAGAAAATTACTCAGTATTCAGTAAAACATCTCATCCCAAAAGGGTTGCTCACAGTAAAAGAAGTCAGCGACTGCAGCTGCCCTTACAGTTGAATACCTTCAAGGCAAACATCATAACCTCCGATAACTCATGATTAACACTTCCCATCTATTATGTTGTTAAACAGCAACAAAAACACTAGACTGGTCTTTCAGGATCGCAAAGATGCCCTTCAGCACCATCCAAGGACGAAGCACAGGGCGGAGGGGCATCACTAATTCTGTATTCGAGGCAGGATCAAAATAGCAGGCTAGAGATATAAATAAAGACAGTGGAAATGAGAACTTCACACATCCCTGCTTGTCAGAGCGCCAATGAAGATGCATGGAGTGGATGCATCAGCGATGGAGGCTGGAGGGGCACAGGAAGTGTGGACGCTACCTGAGTTGGAAGATTAGTGGGAATTTCACTTTGGCAAAGACGATGATTTGTGCTATATTATTTGCAAAATCCTTTTCTTTTTCTTTTTTTTTTTTAATGGACACTGTATCAGAGGAAAGAAAACTCAATGAACACTGGAAACTGCAGCATCAGAGCCAGAACCAGAACCACCAGGCTCAGAAACAGCTGCTACCCATACGGCTGTACAACTCAAACCACAACTGAACCAAAACCCGCTCTGGTGCAGCTCATTATCTACAAATATAATAACACTACAGTATAACTATGCAATCTACTTATATAACATAACACAACATAATATAATATAATATAATATAAGTGCAATTGCAATAATATAACGTGGAATAATCTGTTTACATTTCAGTAATTTCTCCTCCACTTCTACATTAATTAATTAATTACTTAATTATTATTGTTATTATTATGTGCCACTTGCTCTGTTGTTTTCTATTTCTATTTTCAATGTGTGTACTGTATTGTTTTCTATTTTAAGTGTGTTTTTAAATGTTCATCTCATTTCACTATCGATCCTGTGGACTGTAGTTCCATTCATCACACCAATGTTTAATGTCAATAAAGAATCTTAAATCTTGAAACAACTTGATCTCCATGTTTGCTTTTACAACATATTTACCCACAGCGTGCAACAGAAATCTAAAAGTCTTTCCATGTGTGCTTTAGATTTTCCAGATCAACCGTTTCCCCCTGTAAAATTCCAACTTTGTTAGTCTCCACTGTTTTATACAGCTGCCGTTGTTCAGTGCTCCCCACCCACCCTTCCCCACCTTCCCTACCTTCCCTCCGCTAGAATTAAATTTAGAAAGAAAATCATTTTAATGAGAGTCAGGGGATTGGGGATAAACGGATGGATTATCTTTAGAAAGAGAAGAACTAGCTCATTAAGGTGAGCTGTATCTCACTGCAATGTTCTGGTAATTACATAGCACATAATGCCAAAGAAAGGCCGCTTGTCTGCTGCAGCACAAACACCATCTACTGGTGGGAACGGGGAGTGTCTAGGTTCATTTATGTGCATGTTCATTTGGCTCTTTGTGTTTGCTGATGTGATGACAATGGTGCAGGGTTATTATACTCAGACAGAACTAAAACAAGCAGTGAAGATATAATTGTGTTAAGAGAACAAAAACTAAATGAAAAGTATGTTAATGCAGCATGAGCTAAAATTAAATGTAACTGCAGATAAACTGGCTTTGTTTAAATTTTCTCTCACTGTTAATATTTCAACATGTACAAGAATAAAATGGTGATTATGCAGTTTAGTTTTGATGTCGTATTCTTCATGTTACTCTTTTCAACCTCTATAATTTTAACTAACTTCCCTCATAAAAACTCAAACATATATTAATGACACTAATAAAAACTACACTGGAACAAATCCTCAAAATAAAAGCAAACCTAAGAGAACAATGACCAAAACCAAACTCAATAATGACGAAAATGAGAGAAAATGTCAAAACTGTAATAACCCAACAGTGTTAACATAGAAAATAGATACACAAGCTGCATTATTTTTGTGCATTTGTACAAACAATGTTTAAATCTATACATCGTGATATGTTTTGCTTGAGAGCAAAGCACTGCAAAGAAAATTCTGCTTAAATACATAATATTTAATTATAGATCGTCATCGGCAAACGAATACTGAACAGATCAGATTGACACTTTCCTGTTGCAATACAACATTTTAAAGGGGCCTACGTAGTATTGCTATTCCAAACTCTCACCAGCAGAGGGAAGTCTGGTACAAGAACACACTTACAACTACCAAAACCACCAACAAATCAACCCTATGTATCCACAGACTGTATCAGTCACTGAATA
This sequence comes from Apogon talboti, assembly GCA_037367365.1. Lineage (NCBI taxonomy): Eukaryota > Metazoa > Chordata > Actinopteri > Kurtiformes > Apogonidae > Apogon > Apogon talboti. The sequence goes on along the minus strand of JAPQRQ010000026.1, from coordinate 31,200,066 downwards.
AAGTATAAAGGTCATTGTTTACACACATCTGTATTATGGTATCATTAAGTTTTCATCTTCAAACAAAAACTCTGTCTTATAATGTTCACATGCTGCATCAGCTGATAGTTTACATTATAGCTCTGTTAGCTTAGCTCTGATTTTAAACAGAAAACAGCCACAGTAAAACCACAAATCACCTCTGTTTTCTGTGCGGTTTGTGTTGTCAGTAGCTGAAGTAAAGATCTGTTTGGAATCCAACAAACAAGGTCAGAACTGTTACAGTTTAGTCTGACTTGTGGATCAACAAACGGCAACTTAGCAAAGATAATAACATCCCATAATAACTTTTTACCTCCATAAGCCTCAGAATCAAACTCACCGGTGTAGAAGGAACGCTGACATTTCAGCATCAAACTCCATTCTTTTCATTTAGAGCTGAAAACAGCAGCTTCTATTTTTATAACTTCTTTTCTTTGACTGTAAAAGCTGTTTCTTAATGGTTCTCATACAATCTGGTCACTTTCTGATGCTTTGGTCAAAGGCCCCGTGGTGTTAGCTATCTTCAACATGGGTAGAATGACTCACTGCTCCCTCTAGTGGTCACATAAATCTGATGGACTGCTCATATCTTTATAATCCAGTATAATGTCATCCTTGGCAGAACTTCGCAGCTGTTTATTCGAAACACTAATGATGATTTTGGCTGATTTTAAGTAGAAACATTACATAAAGCCCCTTGAAAGCCTTACTTTTGTGTGTCATCATACATCATACCTGTTTCTGTTCCTCTCCTAGGCTGTCCCACATGGAGGCCACGATCTTGGAGACATCCCCGAAGGTGGCGTTGGGGTTCTGGCCTTTAATGGCCGCCTGGGTGTCTCTGAAGAAGAGCGCGTAGGCCGACACGGGTTTCTGCGGCTCGTTGGGGTCTTTCTTCTTCTTCTTCTTTTGGGGTTTGGGTTTTGGCTTCATCATTTCTGCAGAGGATCGCTTCTCACTGCTTATCTGGAATGAACAAGGCAGATATAGACAGAACAGAGACATCGGTGGTTACAAATCAGTCGATGCAAATAACTCGATAATCTTTGATATGCAGTACATGTATTCATGTATTTATGCACGTGATGCTTTAGATTAGAGTAGAATACAATATATATATAACAGATAAGAACACATAAATATAATAACCACCAAATTAACAATAAAGATGCATAGCAAATCCTCAAAATATAAATAATCATCCATGTCCATAACATTACTGAATATCTTCATATGTACTTGATTATACATTTACAGCAACACAAGGTAATGACAGTCTAGTTGACAAATAACAATCATACAAAGAACGGTGCTTAATAGTTTAACTTTTTTCTTTTCATAATTTATTTCTTAATAACCATCAGAATACTATGATGATAATATATAATACTACACAATATACAATGAGATTTATAGCTTTAAATATCTGATGTTTTATACCAGGTTTCATTCAACACATGTCAGATGTTTCTACTTGTTTGTGCTGCTTCTTGTCATGGGGTCAGAGGTCAAACTAAATAGTGACTTCAACCTTTACAACACATTTAGTTCAGTTTTTTGTGTATTTAAAGGCTGTGAACATATTTCCTGTATATTTTTGTTGTATTTGAAGTAAAGAGAATGACAAATAAATATGTCTGTATATGTAGGTAGCCTTCTGCACACTACTGTACATCTTAAAAATATTACCCAACCAGCACATTTATCATTTGTTTTCCAATACATCTTATCAAAGCATGTAAGATTTAGCACCTTCTATCACTTAAGCACATAATTTCCATAAACTGCAGCCCAATGCAACCATGATAATGCAAAATATTCACGACTGTGTCAAATATCTGCAATGATGATTATTTCAACCTTGACTGGAACGCGATACTCCTGACTTTCCAACTTCAACCTGATGTTCAGTGTGGATAAAAACGGCAAACAGAACATTTAAGAGTGAACAGAGTGAACAAAAGCACAAGAGTTCTGCGAAACGGAGCCGGCTTTTCCAGAGAAGAGAAAACAGATCAATTTACGGACATGGCTGAATGAAGACTAACAGGACGTCAAGCGAGACAGGTTAGCCTCTGGGGTGTTGGAGGGGGGCACAGGGGTGGAAAAGATGTGCCAAAGATGGGACGGGCTAATTAAAATGTCACTGTGGCAGTTTCACAAGGTTTCACAGTGGTACTACTTTATCAGTTCAACCTCGAGATGCTTCAGTCTTTATTTTGCCACTTTCATGTAGATCACATAAAAATCAATTGTACTTCTTTATACCATATACCATAAAAAAAGGATTAAATCTATATTTTTCGTAGGATGTTCCCAGTTGGTTTGTCAACAATAATGCACTGCAATCTCACTACATTTTCAGGAGGCAAAACTGCTCACATCTGTGTGATGTACCAGATCCAATACACATGAATACATTTTCATTTTCCATGCAGAGCTTTGACGGAGAGTCAATTCCAGGTCACCTGATCCTGGTTGTGATTCTATATGGAAATTGCCTTCTTTGCTGAGGAGAGAACACATCAAGCACAGGAGAAAGAGGGAGAGGAAGGGAGTGGGGAGGGACGGAGGAAAAGATAAGCAGAAGGAGAAGGAGAGGGAAGAGGATGGTGAGGAAGAAGTGATGTTGATGTTGCTATTAGCATCCGCGGAACATCAGTTAACCTGATTTCATGGTTGCTATAAAGGCAGGAAAAAACAATCCAATTTCCATCCTTATAGACTGTTATAATAGAAAATATAATGACATACTGAATATATAATGATATACAGTGGCATTGTGTCAAATTCAGGATGTTTATGCACACAATTTATGGCTGAAAGGTTACTCAAATGTTGATTGGGGCTCGGAGAGAAGTGAGAGTTAAATCTTTTTCTTTATTTGGCAAAAGAGTGCCTCTATCTCAAAGGCCAAGTTCCTATTTCATCAGGTTGCATTTTAGAAATTTTAACCAGCTTTGGATGTTCCCTTTCATAATCCACTGATCCTGGGTTTCAGTGTTGAAACTCAGCAGGGGGAAGAACAAACCATGAAAAAGATTTGTTCCTGCGCGAGTATCAAACAGCAACTTGAGGACATTTAAAGACGTTCACATCCATCTAATGCATACTTATCATGGGATTAAGCAACAGCCGTGTTTTCCCCTTTAACTGTCAATTTGAAAACAGGAAATGACTGCCTTTGAAAATTGCATTGTTTCAGCAAAAGCATTCGCAGCCAAAAAAACAAAAAAAAAAAAAACCAAAACACACACACTGTATTCTACGCAGCATGAAATTAACTAATCAAAATTCAAGGTCCAGGAGCACATTTGGCAGCTAAAGAAAAACTTCAAAATGGCTTTTGTGTTGTGGGGGGAAATGAATGGATGTTCCTATTCAGGCTGATGTGAAAGTATTGCTTGTCTATTTCACAGCTTACAGGTAATATTCATTTTTAGTGCGACTACGCCTGGTTTCATTAAAAAATAATCATCCCTCACTTTTTAGGCAATGAGGCAGAAGACAGGCATTTGAAATGACATCTGTTCCACCCAACCCTTTGAAGTGAAAATAGAATAAAGTGAAGGTAGAGCTAATGGAACGACAAAACAGAAAAAAAAAAAAAAAGAGTGCTAAATAATCTCCAGGAAAAACTCACATGTATTCACACTAGTGGAAAGGCTGTTGACACTGAGCCGCTCGCAGCAACACGCAATCAACAAAGAGAAGAAGGGGAATATTTTTTCATTTTCCCTCTTTCTTTTCTGCTCTTACCGCACAAGATTCATGTTTGTGAACTTATAGAGGCTGTCAGAGGAAGATGAAATATCAATGAAACTGAAAGACTGAGAAGAATACAGATGAAAAATGAATG
>JAPQRQ010000026.1:31182767-31196086 GCA_037367365.1 Apogon talboti | reverse complement strand
AAGAAAAAAAGAAAGAAAAAAAAAATCCACAATAAACCCAAACTTCTCTCGCTACGGTGCAACGGTGTTATTATCTGTTTTAGATTTTGGTAGCGTTACAGGAAAATCCACCTTCGCATCCAGTAATGTACACTAATATGAGTCCATTTTTGGTCGACTTATTCAATATACAGTACATTTTCTGATGTTAGATTGCAAAATTTCCCAGAAAAATCCCCAAAGCAGGTGGGCGTAAATGTTTCCGAATGACATCTTTTTGCCGCAAGAAGCAAAATGTCTCATTAAGTCCATATACAAGTGAATTAAATGACAAATAATAGAAGTGTCAGCCCTTTATCTGGGTTTGGTAGACAGTGTTTTGTAGTGAGTGGCCAGACTTTTATGCCAGTTTTATGTCAGTAATGACTAGGAGCTGTTGTCAGTTGAGAAAAGGAGAGTCACATCCCTTATTCATAACACCAAATCTTGTAGCTGCACTGCATTCTGGTCTATTTTCTGATACTGTCAGCACAGAGATGGGTATCTGGTCCTCTACGATGGATTTTTCCCTGTGTGACTGTTGAGGCAAAATGGTGAGTCTATAAAGTAGCTCTTTGATTTCGATGTGCTGACACAAAATCCTCAAGTTAACCATTTATACTTTGGACATTTATCGGCTGTAGCTACGCCGCGGATATCTGGACAGGACATGATGTTTTCAAGTCTGCATTTCAGCCATTTGTCCACAGGAATCTGGGAAAGTGTCCCCTGAACAAATGACGGGATTCCAGCTCAAATAGCAAAATCGTTTAAGGCTTTTTTTTCTCTCCATGTTTTAGGCAGCTGATTTTTCTTTCCCACCAGATTTTTTTTTTTGTTGCTGCTAAATCCACTTTATACTAACATGTGTCAAATGGGTGCTTGTTTTCACCTAAAAACCTCAGTACAACAGTCTAAAAAAACCCACCTAGTCACTAATAACCAATTATATGCATCAATATATTGAATATTTATTATAGACTCAGGTAAAAAAAGACCAGATATATAAAAAATAAGAGAATGATTTTGGGAATACATGTCGCTAGAACCATGTAACTTATTTTTCAGGTATTACACAGCTAGCTAGGAAGCTAAAAGATGCCTCATTTACCTCTGACAAATCCTCAAACATTCACATTTTCCTCTTAAACATCAAACACCAGGTCTCTTTGTGGAATGAGAATAAAAGTTGACTTGATGAAATCCTCTACAAATCAATAATGAATATAAATACTACATGTAACATAACTCAAGGGTTATTATTTGGATCTGCTTTATATAGAATTGAGGGTGTTTTTTAGCTTTCATATCAGATTACACAAACAGCTTTTTACTGAAAAACTGAAACCACATTTAGTTTTTTCCTCTTTCCCCTTAATCAGAAGCGTGATCATGACTTCTGCATTTTATTACCCTTGAAGGAAATCATCAAATACTGCATATCTCCGAAAATCTTTTGACTTAACACTAACACTATGTAACGCAATATAGTGATTACTGTTGCTGCTTTTCTCTTTGTGGATAAACTCTAAATTCATTTTAGTCCAATTTAAGTATTTTAATTGCATATAACAGTCCCACTCGTTTGGTTTGGCCAGTTTAGACATAAATTACTAAAGACATGCTTATTTGTAAGTTAACTGAAAGCAAGCACCACCAAATACGTCTTAAATACACAAAAACACATATATATATATATATATCACAAGTAAATCCACATTGTTTCACATTCTCTTGCTTCATTTACATGTGGCTGAAAAATATGTACTTGTGAAGTTTGTTATCTGTTTTTACAGTGTGATACAAATGGATGAAAATTCAATATGCAGTTAAATGTACAAAGTGGCAGATTTAGGGGGAATGTAGGAGGATCTAATTGCAGAAACTGAAAGTAATATTGATAATTATGCTTTCACTACAGTATAATGGCCATAGACTGTATAATTAGTGGGCGGAGGAACCGTGACGTCACCTGTTGGTTTCTGATCTGCTGTTCTGAAGACAACAGTTTGCGTTTTGGATATACTGTAGTTGTATTGGCTTTCAGAGCAGGAGGTGACCATATTTGGAGAAAAGGGGTGGAGCCAGAGAAGTCAGGGGTGACTTAATGCTAAATGATAAATAACTCCATAAACAGTATTTTCCAGCATTTTGCAGTGTTGTCAGTGAAATCACAACTACAGTAGAGCTGTCTGCCAAGAAAAAATGTGTATAAATAAAGCTCCAACTTTGCATTAAGCCAGTTGAAATACAAGCCTGGCATGTTAGAGGTCAAAACTTATATTTGACCTGAGCTCTAAATAATGGAGGAATAATTTAAAGATGATCTTTTAATAGAAGGTCCAAATAAAACACCAAAATGATACCTGCAAAAAAAAAATAAAATACTGCTTTAGTGTTTTTAGAGAGAAGTTCAGAATAAGTCTATGGGAGTTGTGGCCTTTTGGAGCAGCATCTAGTGACCATTAGTGGTATTACAACTTTAAGATATTTCTGCATTGGCTTCATTTTGGAGGTGAGGTCTTTAACCATTGGTGATCAATGGAAAATGAGAGTTATTGTGTTTTTTTATTGTTTCACCAACTTAATATGAGCTGTTTATATCGGCAGAGGAAGCAGGTCACCATTCATGGAAACCATATTTCTAAAAAGCTCAGATCAGACTTCCTGTTCTTGTTTTGTCAGTTTTACATTGAACAGCATGTGGTGTTATGGTGTATTATCATCACCTTCTATGTTTGAGATTGAACAACAGTTGATATTCTTAACTAAACAGCACAAAGCTGCTGCTTTATGGTTGTTTCTTTTCTTTTCTTGAGCTTATAGACACTGAAACTCCCCTTCAGTTTGATAAAGTTCTTCTGTATCTGCATCTTTAGCTGGATTTCTATCTCTATCCGTAAAACTGACAAGAGCGAGGTGGATTCAGTTGTTTGCAAACTGTATCTTCACCTCTAGATGTAACTAAATATTACACATTGAACCTTTAAATTACATAAAAAAGCCTATATTTTCTTGGGTGAAGCTGGCAGGTGGAAAAAAGACGTTTGGCTTGCTTTAATTTTAGTCTGCAGACAAAATCACAGACATGATTTTGGTAAAAAACTGACTACATATGAGCATTATCAGCTCTACTGTTGTAGGAAACTAACAGGATGATTGTAACTTATATAACCAACAAGAAGATATAATAACAGGCAACGTGCAATTTCGCTTCAGTTTACAGTACTTATTTTCTCCACGGACAGCGGGCTGCTTTTGAGAATAAAAAAAAACCCCATCACAACATTTTTACATCAGCTATATTTAAAGGACCACAATGTAGATGGCCAAAAACAGCATGTGGCTGTTGCTAGGTAAAACTCCATCATGTCATGTACAGACCAGGGGAGTCTAAATATATTTTTTTGCACAGAGCTTTCTAGTTAACCAGCAAAAGACTGAACTACGGTGTCAGCTTTAGCTCGCTCATCCCATCAGCGTTTCTGTTGTCTGAGAGCGAGAGAGGGAGATGTATGGATGGTGAATGTGGAGAGAGCGATAGGGAAGAGGAGGGGGGCTGTAATTCTGAATGGACAGCACTGCACTGGCAAGACAAGATTAGAATTGACAGGCTGATAACTGCGTCACTATTAAAATAGCAGAGAGGGAGAGAAACAGAGAGAAGAGGACGAGTGGAGCGAGTGACATGCAAAGGAAAAGAGAGAGAGAGAGAGAGAGAGAGAGAGCTGATGTGGAGAGAACAGATAAAAGAAGGAGAGGAGGTGGAGTGATGTAGAAAAGAGAGTGTTGATAACAAAAAGAAGGACGGGCACACAAGCAGAGACTGACAGAGTTTAAGAGACATGAAAATTAGACAATAAAACCAGGTAATAGTACGGGAGCGAATAAAAGTGTTCGCCCAATCACAGCCTTCTGAATATATGCATCATCATCATCATATACACTGAATTGCAAAGTGCAGAGTGCCGCATGCTGTATCGATCGGAATAGGCCATAAAAACAAACAGGAACTACTCAGAGGTGATGCACAGATACACTTTTCTCTTTACGGTGATGGCCGTTACTTCGAAGCATGATGCAGATACGGCACGCTGCAATAAATCTAATCTGAACGCCTTCACGTTCACAAAGTCTACACGCGCAGTAACGTCCCATGCATTTAAAAGGGACACATACCGCGCTGGCGTTTTATGTGTTTTCAAGTCTGAGCTTCAGTTTTGGCAGGATGTGCACAAGCCTTAAAAAAAAAAAAAGAAAAAAAAAAAGAAAAGAAACAAGACACAAGCTCTACTCTGCAGCCTTTTGTGATAAAGACGAGGCTTTTTAAAACAACAGTTCAATCAGAGATTTGTAGCGAAACCATCTTTGATCAATCAACTGAGGAAAAAGGCAGTAAAAATAGCTTTAACTAGCCGACTTCTTTTATAGGACAGTATTTATGATTTTTTTTCTAGTAAATATAGTTTTTATTTTTTTGAGAATAAACTTCTGAAGTAGGCTTTCAAGACACATGAAAAAGCTCATGACACATGCCTGAAATTAAAGAGTATTAAAAAGTGACAACTAAACAGTGGCCATTGTAGTTACAGGTGGAAAATGACACAATTGAAGGCATTTTCTCTGACAAAATAAACTGCATACTTCAATATTTGGAAGGATGAGTAGAAATATATGAGGCTGTGTCACACCTGAAGTCTGTGTTTGTCATATATTATGGTTGTGTTGTAATCAAAACCACCTAAACTAAGACCAAGGCCAGACTAGATACTGTCTCTGGTAAATGGAATAAAGAGTTGAAAAAAAGTGTTCATATGTAGTTTTGATACAGAACTCCAGTCTTTTCATTTAGAGCTGTGTCCAGTGGTCAAAACAGTTTCTATTTTTATCATTTCTTTTCTTTGGTGAAAGGCTCCGTGGTGTTAGTTTTCGTCACCATGGAAGACTGGCAGAGCGACTCACTACTCCCTCTAGTGGTCACATGAATCCACTGGCTTGTCAAAGTAAATACATTCAGTTCATGTCTCTATAATCCAATACATTGGCATCTTTGGCAAAACTTCTGAGCTCTTTATTCTAAACATTTTAACACTAATTTGAGTAATTTTTTAATTGGAAGGAAGTAGAAATATTACTTATTTACCAGTTTTTAAAGATTCTATGTATTTAAACAGCAATGAAGTTGACAACTAAATCTAGACAAGTGTCGATCTCGTCTAAGACCAGGTAAAGATCAACAAGGCCAAAAGTGATCTTGAAACCAGGGTCAAGGCTAAGACTGATCTTGACGACTACAACATTACTTATAGCAGCAATCTGAGTCTTTTACTAGAACCCAAAGAACATTAATCAGGAACACAAGGTCCGCATAAATCAACTCACTAATTTAAAAATGTTGATATATATATATGAGCCATTAGCCATCCTTCAACATAATGACCTCAACTATGGTTTAATGGTCAGATTCATTGTTAAAGACATAAAAATGTATTATAGTTTTATTAACATGTCGAGTGACATACCTTCATGTTATGTCATTTCATTTTAATGGAAACATTGCTGCTGACATTAAAGGGTCCAGTATGTATGATTTAAGTGGACTTAGAAGGATCTGAAAAAGTCAATGTTGAACCGCCTTGGCATCATTTATGCCTGAGATACTCATTTAGTGTCAAAATAATGTCTCAACATTTATTTCTGTCCAGAGCTGCATTAATTTTAGGCCCAGATCTTGTATTAATGACGGAGAGTCGGACCAATGTGTAAAATCTTCTCCATCACATCCCAAAGATTCTCAATGTGGTTCAGGTCTGGTCGCTGTGGTGTCCAATCCATGTGTTAAAATGGTGTCTCATTAGTCCTGAACCACTCTTTCACAAGCTGATCCTGATGAATCCTGGTATTATCATCTACGAATATGACTGCATCATCAGCAAAGAAAAAATCCACTGATGTTCAGAGCTGGTCTTACAGTATATTTAGGTTCAGCTGACCTCAGAGATTCACATAATGTTGTTGAACCCACCCCAGATCATAACACTGACCCCACAGACTTGTACTGAAGGCACTAGGCATGATGGGTAATCACTTAATCCATCATTCTGGAACAGGGTCAATCTGGACTCATCAGACCACATGGCCTTTTCCCATTGAAACACACAAAGAAATGAGGAGATACTCACTTCGACTGAGCTGTTCATGTCTATTTCTGTCTCTACAGTAATTTAGAACAAACTTCCTTTTCTGTTTTCCATCTTATAGTGGGTTGTATCCAGTGATAAGGTCCATTACCCTCCCCTATGTTTGAGTGTGGACCAGAGTTGATATCCCTAACAGCCCTGAAAGAACATACACAAACACTGACTCTAATGAGGGACGTCTGCATATTTTTCAGCCACAATATGAGAGGGAGATGTGGTTACAATGTGCAATTTCACCGCAAGGAGTAAAAATAAATATTCCACACTGAGTCTGTGAATGTTAGTAAATTGTCACCATTGACGGGCAACCAAAGAGCAAGAAGAACGAGACGTTACATTGAATAAAAAGAGGGATTTCTGTGAATGAGAACATTTGTTGGACACATTTAATACAACATAACAACACAAGTCTTGCCACTGTGTCTACGTCTGACCATCAGGATCAACGCATAGATTTTCTTTGAAACTTTTTAGATTCTGACTCTTTACAATTAAAATTTCTTTAACACTGAACCACAGTGGACCACAAAAGCAGGAAAAAAAAGGCTAAAATACTGGTGTTTTTTTGGCTGTAGTTCATGTAAATTATATGTTTGATGACATTTGCATTCACGTACACATACACAATAAAGACACTGACACTGAAAATAATCAACAGGGATATTTATACAAAATATGCATGCACTTATGTTTCCAACAGTACCAGCCTGGACCTCTCTCTACAGCAACAGAGAAAAGCACAGCTTAGTGCAGCTGTTACAGACTCTAAGCCTTTGTGGGTTTATAAATAGATAAATGGCCATGGTTAGAGCAGCAGCAGCAGTGAGAATAATGTAATTTCAAGATGCCATATATAATTTTTCTGCAATTTTCACCACCAGCTTTAACTTGCAGCCTTAAGCAAAATCCTGAAGATTGTGTACTGCAACAGAAATATCACACACGACTTATTGTGGCACATGCCTTTTTATGGCTGCCTACAAAGTCATCTGGTGTTAAAATGTACAAACATGTCTGTAACCTCAGCCTCATCCTCAGCATGCAGCCATGACACACAGTCCGTAATAAAGAGAGTTAATTTATCTGACATTTTCCTGTGTTTTTATCCACTTTTTGATGTTCAAATGATTTGGGATTAGAGGAAAGTAAATGCTGCGGGGTGTTTTTCAGCAAAGAGTCTTTGTTAAGTTTCCATAATTGGGGCAGGGGATCATTTGGGCTTACGTTTTGGTTTTTATTACACAGATTTCAGTTGTTATTTAGATATCGGTTTCAACTAGTATTTCAAAGTGCACCTGTATGTAATGCTGGCAAGATCGGCGAATGTTGGCAGGAGAAATGTGAATGTAAACAACGCCGCTTGAGATTGGAATGACTCAACTGAGTGTAAACCAGATTGTAGAGATAAAATATAAAACACTGGAGTTGTTTGGTAAAAAAAAAAAAAAAGTCTCATATCATATTTTAATGTGTTACAATAAACGTGGAAATTTCTATACTGTCGATTACTTCACAATCACTTCTATGTTAGCCTTGTCTCGGAGCGTTTCTGTCATCCAACCCGCAATGAAGGCTGATTGTTTGAAATATACGTCTTAAAATATATACTGTGCTCTCCTCATATGGAAGCCATTACAGCTCATGTCAGACTGCCCATCTGTAAGCAATGAGCAAGACGGCATGTCAAAGTCGCCGCACAGATCTCTGAGTAGAACCAGGCACCCGTCCAGAAAGCAGCACTCATCAAATAAAAATACAACCCAGCCCAAACAATAATGAACCGGAAGTGCAGATTCATGACAAGACATGAAAGAACATCAGTGGGAATGGTACAGACCTGATCCATAAAGAGCCCATTATGGAATTTGTATGTAGTTCTGGTGCCGTGCCATTACAAATATACAACGTCTTTATGATGTGGAGTATTTTGTTAGTGTTTTCAGACATGCAGGCTTGAACTACCGAGTTGGTAATGTGGATTTCATTTCAACCAGTATCCCCGTTGCAGATATTTTAATGCAAACTCCAGCCCAAAGCCGTCGCTGAACTGGTGTGCATGATTTCTCCGAGTCTGGAAAATGACTGACAGCTCTGAGGAGCTCCTCCCTACAAGCGCTGCCTAACAGCACTGGACCTACTTAATCAGCCTAAATTGCAAAGTCGAGGCCCTTGTATTTGGTAATGTGGTGAAAACAGTGGCAAGTGCGAGCTAATTAGATTAACGGTAGTTTAACGAGCTGTTGGAGGGGCCCCCGCAGATTGGATTTTAATAAATAGTGGCAAAAGCATCTGCTATGCACTTCCTGGCTCTGCTGGCATCCTAATTGGCCCCAGTGGGTTGCTGTAGCTCAGCACTACATAGTGCAATTTAAGAGGGGGGGGGGAAGGCAAAATGCTTATCTTGAGCCCAGGTAGGTCTGGGAAACGAAATAAAAAGTAGACTTTATGACTGTATAGCTTTACAGAGAAGGCTTTTCCAAACCCAATATATAACCAAGTCTTTTTTTCATCACAAAATGTTCAACAAGCACAAAGACAGAACGTTCACGTAAAATGGATTTGGACACATTTATTAATTTCTATTGTTTGTTTTGAAGATGAAATGTTCTCATGCTTTGTGGAGGAAGCAGCACAGAAGGAAAAAACAATTAATCAAACATGAATGAGCGACCATAGCAGGGTTATTTCCATAGCAACAGCCCGAGGGGACAACTTGAACCCTTTAATGTGAGCTGGTGATGTCTCTTTGTAAACATCTGCACAGCGGGGGGAGAAAGCCAATGAGAGACCCTGGCAACAGAGGCATCACAGGCCAGCAACCTCTTGGTATCAATCGAAGTTTCCATTATCTAGTGCTGAAAGGACAAAAAAAAAAGTGCTGTGAAATATTGTATTCGGGAGCATTTGGAGTTGAGTTGATATCTTTGTACTGCTTCGTAAGTTTCAAAAACATGAAGCGAGTGTTTTGGCTTTTAGAGTAAAAAAAAAAAAAAGCAGCATATAAATGATTTGGGAAAAAAAAAAGCGATAAATCTATGCCTGAAGTTAATTTTTGTGGACATAATTCAAGTAGTTTTCAGTGCTTGAACTGACATCAAGGCCATTTAAACAACAGACTATTTCTTGACAGCGTTTCTCTTACATCAGGCAACTAATCACAGTAACAATCTGTCTCATACTCATGCCTTATGCAACCTACAACCAGTAAGCTGTTTCAGTCTCCAGCTGTGACCGACAGCAGGCGGTAAGCAAGTGCAAAAAACAGTACAAACACTTATTATCAAGGGTTGCTTGTTGGTGGCCAATGAGGTAGCCCGCTAATTGTCATCTTGCAAATCAGAAACAGGGAGGGGTGACTGTTTCTTTGTCCAGCAGTGTGATAAGAACACAAGAGGGAAATTGATTCTACTTACACACACAAAGCCTAAAATGTACCCTGATTAGAGGCTTAAAAAAAAAAGAGCAGCAGAAGTAACCTGTACAGCAAAAAAAACAAAAGCAAGTTAGAGGAAGAACAGGAAAGAAGGAGCCTCATAGGGCTCACCAGTTCACGCTTAAATTAAATCATCCCTTCTGCACATCGAGTTTCAGTTCTCAGTGAAATGTAAAAACACCAAACTCTCAACTTTAGATTCGGTTCCCCACCTTTGGTCCGGACCCTCCTGAGGGGATCGCAGGATGATGAGCGAGGCTTTTTCTGCTGCAAAGTTGTGAGGTTGTCAAAATTAGATTTGCACATGAAAAATAAAATCATAATAACGCGCTTAGGGGAAAGTAAAAAGTCTGTATATGAAACTAGGAGCGATCCAAGGCCACTCTACCTCTGGTTCCACAACATTATTACACCACATAATTGCCAGTTGGTGCCACTAGACAGTTTTTACTTTTATTTGTTAATTTGACTGCTACTGTTGAATGTTAAATAAAGTGAGAAACACCTCCAGCCTCAGTAAATGCTCTGAAATGTAACCCTTTAATTCCTAAATATTTTTGTGTTGTTGCTGTAAAGCTGATGCTAAATGAAGTGGAGATACTTTGAATATAAGACATACAATGGCTATGGTGCAAATTAGTGACATAATTGTCATAATAGTAATTAAACAAATTATCCAGTCTCAGATATGTGGATTACTTTATTGATGCTATTGATCAGTTTATTCAGGCCCAAACAAAACAAAAATGATCCATAAATAAGTAGAATGTCATGAAATTAATAACACTGTTACAGAAACAGGAAGTTGAAAACGATCCATGAATGTCAGGGGTCATCGGTAACCAGGTAACATACATGTATGTACATTCACAAAGACTGTTCTGTCTACACAGGGCTCAGAGCTTCATCTGGTTTCATTAAAATAGTGTAGTAGTTTTTGTATATTCCTGCAGCTCAACAGACATATGGAAAAACGCTATTAACCCTTTATCGGGCAAGTGACTAATTTTGGTCATTTCCGCACACAGTCACATTACAAGACAGTGGCAGCAATAGTTCCAGTGAGTCAACAATCTCAGGTCCAATGTGGTCTACAGGGTCTGTAAGGTCCACCTCTGAATAAACAGTGAGTGTACCTGCTTTGTTAGGTACCATGACGTAATGGTACTAATGTAAGTAATGATGTTCAAAGGGATAATGTGGATTTTGACAGGTGTCTGGATCAGCACTTATGTTGGTCTAATGTTCTAAGAAAACATGTTTCTTTCACCTTACATGTGTTTTTCTTGTATTTTTTATATATACAGTACTTCTTGGACTTTTTTCTTTTCTTTTTTTCTTTTGCCAATACAGGCAAGGAACCAAATACAATAACTTCACTGACCTTAATTTTCTACATGAGAATAAAAAATGTTGAAAAATTTCACAAAAGTAATAAAGTCTTGTTGTTTCCTCCAATAACACACTGAGATTGAAATTTTGCATTTCAGAGTATGTCTATGAGTGTCCTATAAAGGGTTAACAATTACATAACCTCCCAAGCAGAGATATCTAAAAGAATTAGTCTCCATTTTAGGCCCTTTCAATGATAATTTCAATGATTCAATGATCATTTTTGCCAATAAAGTTTTGGAATTGACGATTTTATTCCTTTGTTCAGGCTCAGCTTTTACAAGTGGAGAGGATCCAAATAAAAAAGGGTTTGGAATCACTAGAATTAGACGTAGGAACAGACTGTTTTAACAGTTTATCTTTGGTTTTAAGCACTCGGTAAAGATCTGAATAATGAGATGTTCCCTGTCCCTCAGTGCTGGAGTAACTCAGCAGTGACTGGGCAGTAGATAAAGCCTGGCAGCTCCACCGCTGGCAGGAGCAGGTATCCGTAACCTTCTCACAAACACGCTCGTCCCAAACCTCAGCGGTTCCTTGGGCGAGAGTAATGGCTTCTTTGCGCCGGGCTGCGCTGTGCTATTGTAGAATCACAGAGCGGTTAATTGAAACAAATGACTCTAATAATGGGACATTATCCCCACAGGCTGGCTTTGTGGTGGGCCTAATTAGCGTTGCGGTGGTGGCGAGGAGGACGAGTCACCGCGCTGATCCCTCAAAGGAAGCAGCCGAGGCCCCCTTTTAAGTGGGCAGTACGGGACTCTTCCGCTGATGGCGTCTGAGGGCGCCGGGCTTCTTCAGACCCAGCGTGGTAAAAGTAAACATGTTTAGCCCCCCGTCGAGGCGCTCTGAGGGTGAGACCTACTTTGTTAGGCGTTACGCTGGGGCTGCTTTTCCTTCTCTGGTGATAAATCCTTCCCAACTGGGCTGACTTAAAAGTTTAAAGCCAGAACAGGATAGGAATGTTTTTAGTACAATTACAGCTGCAACTGAACACCACGTTTGTTGTCGCTGAATCTATAAATTTGTATTTCTTAGCGAGTTAACTATCTGCTCTGTACGAAATTCTCAGGTGATGTCTCATTACTGTTTGTTTGTGTAATAAACTGTCAAAAACCCAACGATATTAAATGCTCAGTACAAAGAAAACAGAGCAGCTGAATCGAAATCAGCAAATTCTCATGATTAAAAAGTTTGGACCAGGTAAAATCAGCCCAATCAGGACAAAAATGTGGCAATTTTAAGTTCCTGCAAAACACAAAACATGTCACCTTCATGTTATTAGTGAACAAGAGGATAATGGTAAGTTTTAAGTGTAACTTTGATGACAGCCACAAGTCAAAACACACTGGTTCAGATTTAATAAAGTTGCTCCATTCTACAAGTGCTGTTTGTGATTTTTTTCTTTCGTCGTGGACCCTGGAAGTTGGTGAACTTATTCTAGAACCTTCTACTGTCTTAGATCCAGGACTTTGCCATAAAGTGGACATTTCATCCACGTCTTTAGCTGTAGGCATTAAAACACATTGGTTATAGCTATGAAGACATCATCAGATATTTGAATCACTCTACTTTAGTAATCTTACAGTCAAAATTATTAAATGACATTTAAGGCAAAAAACTACAAACTAGCAGGAAATATTACATATATAAGGTAAAGTAAGTTGTTCACAGGTTGAGAGAGGGACCATGGTTTAATGGGAAAATTCAGTTTCCAGTCGTACCCCCAGGTTTTTGTGTATCAGTCATCGGAGTTATAATATGGAACGGCTTGAATGTGTAAATATATATTCTGTATTTAGTCTGGGGAATCCTCATTGACATGAACATCAATGAAGACCTGACTTATAGTTACAGCAAATCAAGATGAAACAAACAACAACTTTCAAGTTCAAGTACGATTTCAGTCCAAAATTTACAGTCGAGTATTATTTTCCCTGTCCTTTAAGACGGACTTAAATTAATCCAAAGTAATGAGTTGTGATAGTTTCAGGTCCTTCTGTAAAGGAAGAAGGAGCAACGAACTGAAAAGAGTTAAAGCAACATCCAACCATAAACCAAATAAAATGAGTTAAAGGGCTTTGATTTTCACAAGGGTCAGGGATGAAATGGGAGTTTGACCTCACAGGGTACTGTTATTTATTTATTGTTTTACTTAACCCATAAAGACCCAAACATCCACCGGCGTCCAAAGTATTCTATTGAGCTAAACTGTTTAATACCTGTTGATCCACTAATCCTATCAATACATGTAAATAATTGGTGTAAAATACAGTTAT
>JAPQRQ010000026.1:31133186-31165272 GCA_037367365.1 Apogon talboti | reverse complement strand
ACCTCCCCTCCGTCTTTACCCCCTTCGTTCTTTCCTTTGCCGATCACAACGAATGAAAATGTGCAGCGCAGAGTTTCTTGCTCTCTTTCTTGGCTCACTTTGAGGCAATGAATCTCGGAGTTGTGCAGCTGAATAGATATTAAAAGAGCTCTGCAGTAAAGGTCTGAGTGTTAAGGAGGCAGCGGCTTTCTGTATTCATAAAAGATGCATGTACAGACTCTGCCCTTGCTCAGGCTTCTCTGTCTTAGCTTCCTTGGCCTCTAACTGGGCTAATTACCACTTTAATATAGGAGCGCTGTGCCATTATTAAAAAACCATCGGAGAATATTCGGAATGGCAAGCGGACAAATGAGTCCTTCTGCTGTTTGCTTGATGTGTTTTTATGAGTTTACTGCTTCTGTGTCAGCTTTCAAATGCACTTTTCTGCAGATTTTAAGGAAACCAGGCCTTACATGTCATCTGAAATGTAACCTATTGCAGTAGTGTGTTAAATTAAATACTATGGAATACTTCAACACTGTCTTATATTATAGGTGCATGTACTGTTGTGAATCTGTGTGGTCCTATAGTCTGAAGAATAATACTAACTTCCAATGGCGATAAAGTCTTGTTTTTATGAATTAATCCGGTGCTGCACCTTAAAATATATTGGACCAAGATTCATTAAAGCATATTTGTTGTCATTATTGGCCAAAAAAAATCCAGAATTACCTTCCAGAATACTGTCATGTAAGTGGTCAGAGAGGAAATAAGGAATCTAGCCACTTTTATGGACTCTGTTTTCAGGCTGTAAAATATCTAATAACAGGTATATTTGAGAGGTAGGAGGGTTAAATGTGTGATTGACAGCTGTAACTACCAATCACTGTTTAGATTCTGTTATGTGACTCTCCTGTAACTCAACATAGAAGCTTGGAAAAAGGTCTAAACAATTCACAATTCTCAATTAACTGTTTATAATTGTGGACCAATAGGAGACAGCTGCATAGGTGTTTTTTGCCTGCAATTTCAGATAATTGATGTAGAAATACAAGCAATGTTTGCACTGCTGGAAAGATATTAACAAGTATGAAATTAAAAGAAGTCTTGTTACCCCTGTCAAGAATGTTTTCCATCTAAAAAGTCAAATTGTTTTAAGGTATAATATCTAACTGTGTTGATACAGCTACTGAGGTAGATTTAACCAGTTATGAACTAAAACAATGGTTAGTACAATATCGCAGCAGAGGAACAAACTTGTTTTCCATTTTTAAGAATATTAAGTCTAACTGTAATAGCATTTTTATTCATTCCAAATTTTGATATGAGCAATATGATACAAGTAAAATGCTTCCAGAATAGAAGTAGTGAAACTTTACCAAATGTGGGTCACTCATACAAAAAAAAAAAAGTCAAAACTGCTGTCTGGATGTAGTTTTTCAGATACAGTATTGGACCGAAATATGAAATTCAGTGAATTAATGAGAGAAACGGTTTTACTGAAATGGACTGTTTGTCTCTGAGCTAAACCACAGACTACATATTGGAATATATCACATACATAATATGTGATATATAACACATACATACATACACATATATACTGTATGTATGTATATGTATATATGTATGTGTATGTGCATTTATGTATGTATGTGTATGTATATGTATATGTGTATGTATATACTGTATGTGTATATATGTATGTGTATGTATATTTTTTAGATTAGATTAGATTCAACTTTATTGTCATTGCACATGTCACAAGTACAGAGTAACGAAAGATTCGTTTGCACAGTTCTTCCAAAGACTGGTGCGAGCCGCTGCCATGGTAGGCACCGCCACTGCGTATATGTATATGTATATACATATGTGTATGTGTATATATGTATGTGTATGTGTATATGTATGTGTGTATTTATATTTACATGGGTACTCAAAGTGGGTGTGTGTGGGTATAAAGCCACAATATTGATTGGAAGACCCCTTCTTGTTACAGGTGGGTGGGCGAGTGGGTAATTTACCAGTGTTGTAATTTTATTGTGATGATGTGATGTGTTTGGAAAGAAATTTTTTTAAATGCAAATCATAAAAAAAAAATGTTAAAGATTTTTTTGTGCTCAATACAAGACAGTTTGGTCATAGTTAGGAAGAATACATTTTCTTGTCCTATGGAAAAACACACAGTATGATACTTTACTCTCTGGTAAAATGGATGAAGAGTCCATTTTCCTTTCATTCATTCATTTTCTATCACTGTTTAGCCCTTTACAAGTTCATGAGATGAACCTGGTGAACATTAGGTGAAGACCTGGTACAACTTGTGCAGGTCTTTGGTTCAAAACGGTGCTGATTTCCACAGACACACAACCATTCACATTCACAACCTGTCTCTAACCTATCAAAGTGCATGTGCTTAACAGTGGGAGGGTCTGGAAAACCCACGCACCCCCAGGGGAGACCAGTTCCAGTCCACACAGAAGAACTGAAGACCTTCTAACTGTGCTGCCTTATCCCTTGACCTTCCATTTTCCACAGTGGGTGAAAACTGGTAAACTATCATGAAAATAAAATAATTCATAGCAGAACATTTTGTTTCACTTATAAATAGCACCGATAAAGGTAGATTTACAAAGAGCAGGAAATGGATGAAAAAGATACTGTAAAAATACAATAATATAAATGTACTGTCATTCATTACACGTCCATCCCTTCATTTTGTATCTGTCGTATCATATCATCATATCACATCGTCACCTTTCTAAAATAATCTAAGTCATTTTTTTTTCGATTTTTCAAGAAACATAAGAAACATAACTGGAAATTGAGTATTTGAAGATTTAGGCAAAAAAAAAAAATTAGGACACCTTTAACGACCCCTTTATAAGAGGTAATGCAAAACAAAGCTATTTGTACAGGAGTTTATTCTCGAATCCAACGAGAATTGTAAAGACAATCAATAAGGAATTGTATTATAAGCGATATCGATAATGAAACCACAATCACTACATTCTTGATCAGTCATTATGTTCATTTATTTGGTTTTTGTCATTATTTACCCTTCCTTTGACTGAAAACCACAGAAATCTTCATTACTTATGTACTGTATAGAAATGGTCAAAATTCATTCAGCTCTTCATTACATTATCTCTGAATGAACACAAATGTAGTTATGCAAACTTTAATAAGTATAATGAGTGATGCCCTTGAAATTTCAGTGAATAATGGAGATTTTAAAGGTTTAATAACACTGGTCTACAATTTTATTTTTAGAAATTATCTGCTTCAGAGATTAAATGTGTTAAATGTTCTGAATTTTAATAAGATTAATTGGAAAATACATAACAAAAGTGCTGGTTTGCTGATGATTTCAAGGTATATGATCAAGTGTTATTCCACATATATATATATATTGGTTTATGTACATTTATACAATAGATTTATAAATCTTCCACTACATAGCACCTGTAAAGTGAATGTATTGTAATGTGCAGACAGTGTTTTTAAGTAGATCTGGTAGCTCTGATACAAATATTCCTTTGGAATAAAACCCATTCTCTCCTTAATTCTCAAATTTCACATTTTGACCCAAAACTGGATCTGTGAAACTTCAGCCAACCAGCATTTTTGACTTGATTTTTCTTTATCAGTGAGTCATACGTGTTAAAATGTCACTACTTTTATTCTGGAAGCATGTTACATGTAGACCAGTGTAATGGGCTTGTTCTCTGATTACCACTTTAACACTGTAATTCAATAGTCAGTCCTATTTTCTTTTCTAAACTGCACAGGAGCAAAAGATCAAATATTTTGCCAACATTCTGAAGAAACTTTCCACAAAACCTTCAGTAAAATCTTTTCTGCGCTGACTCGCTGGCTACCTTCCAGGCCTCTGACCGCGAAGACTAATAGCCTACCACAGCGCTTGACTTGCATGATCACAAAGGGCCCGAGCTAAAAAAGGACGGACAAAACCGGTGTACTCACTGAGTGCATAGGCCCCGAGAGGAGGTGGGTGTCCTGACCCAGCATGTTGGACATCATGAGGGCGGGCAGCTCCGGGTAGGAGTAGGTGTTGAGCAGCCCGTTGTGAGGCAGGGAGTGGAAAGGATAACCTGACTCGTGCTCCATGAGGTGCAGCAGAGAGGGGTCTGCGTGGTTGGGTGGTGTGATAGGGGGGATCTCGTAATCTTCATCTCCCGCTCCTCCTCCTCCACCTCCGCCGCCGCCGCTGCCTCTGCCTTGACTGGAGTAATTCTGGGAAGAAGAAGAACAGGACAGCGTGGATGAAGACGATGGATCAAGTGGATATGATATAATGAAATAATTATACTAATGTCTAGAGGTGTGAATATTCATTTGTAGGGGCGGGAATCCAGAACCGGTTCCAGTCGACCATCAGGTTAAATGTGTCATCACGTCATTTCCTTATTTTGGTTCAGAAATGCTCTAAAGCACAGTTGTCAAACATACAGCCCACTAAATTTTGGATCACCTTAGTTATTTTATTCATTTATTTGTTTTTTGTTGTTATTTCACCTTCTTTTTGTGGCAGAGAACCACAGAAATCTTTATTATTTATGTATAAAAATGGTCAAAAAGTCATTCCGCCCTTTCATTAAATTATCTTTGAATGAACACAAATGTAGTCATACAAACTTAATATACAAATGTCATGCAATATGAGGGATGCCCTTGAAATTTTGCTGTGAATAACAGAGAATTTAAAGGTTTAAGAATGTACTCTGATTACCAGTTTAACACTGTAATTCAATAGTCAGTCATATTTTCTTTTCTATCCAATAAAACAGACATCTGTGAAATAACATCTTATATGCTGATACTGATATTTGGCTGATGTATCTGTGTATCCAGCATTTAGTAAAATAATCTCAAAATGGGAATGAGATCAAATTTACACCAGTAACGAAAAGTACAGATAATATGTATAGATCTATTGGCTGTTACACACCTTTACTTAAATCCTGAGCGATCAATAAGGTTATTACCATTTCATTTACAGTGATAAAGTACAGCAAATAGAATTAATACATTAAATTTATAATAATAAGACAATTATAATAGACTGTAGTACTTATAAATAGACTTATAGGTGCAGTAGTGTTAATATTTTAATATATGTTGTACAATGTTCCAGGTAAATGAAGCAGATTTTCCAATTTTACTGATAATTTCGCCATGTTTGGTAGTTTCCATATGTCTAGTGAAGTAAAAAAGGTGAAGTGTAGGAGTATGTGGCTGCTTAAGCATTGTAAATAAATAAAAACCACACAAGAACTAAATGCAAGGCCTACCAAACGTTACATGCAGCTAGATTTTCCGCTAAGCAAGTGAATCTCAGATGTCTGTTTGGCACGCTGACAGATACATGTTTTTACCAAAGTAATCGTGTAGTCGAAGTCTCTGCAGAGAGTATGTTCTGTGTTTTGGACTCTTTTATAGATCTCTACTCCCACTGATATCTATGGTTTAGATTGAAACACAGACGGGAGTGGAGATGCATTCACTGCACCTCGTAAACTCTGAAATGTACACATTGTTTACAACAATAAATGTTGCATTCAGGACAGCTTGTAAATTCAGATCTGTGTATTAAAATGGACACTAACATTATTTGAAAACAGTAAAGATGATTTTATTTACATTATTTTCTTGTGTTTTAATATATAGTGCTGCATTTGGGATTACACCGAGAGAATGAAAATGCTTCTTCATGTTAATATTAAGCTCTAATTTGTGTCTAGGTGGAATCATTTCAACGTAACACAAAACAATGGATTAGCCGATAGCAGACGCTTAATATAAAACTGAATTATGATCAGAAAACAGCACAGGTAAGACAACATTCATAATCACCGCTTCATAATGAAACCTTTATTTAGCTCTTCTTTGTCTTGTTCAGTGAGATTTATCAGTAGAGAAATTATATTTGTACTGCTGGATCTGCTCAATGTTAGCTTAGCGCAATAAAGTTTGACACACTGGTCTTTTGTTTTATGAAATTATTCATAACATACACTGGTCTCTGTTAGCGTGTTTTAGATATTTGCCTATTTAAGTGCTAGTAGTAATGCAGTGACAGATCATCACGTTTGCTGTTTATACAATATTATAACCTAATACTGAGTGCAAATTTCAGATTTCAGCCGGATAAATCAGTTAATTGTTGCAACGTCACACGTCATTTGTAATTCGATGAAGCTACCATAATGGACAAGTATTTTACTAATGCCTGAGAGCTTAAATCTACATCATGATGGATCTTTATTTAAAAATTCACACCTATTCCTGGTTTTCTTTACTATACTTTTCCGCGATAATTTGCTTTTCTGCATAAAAAGTGCACGGAGAGGTCACACACAAGACACTTACATGCAGTCTCTAAGGGCGATTTAGAGTAATTTGCATCAGCTATAAACAAAAGAAGAACTGGAGAAGAAAAAGAAAACCCACATGACCCCGCAGACATTAAAACACTGCCACATTTAGCTAAAGCTTTGCGACGTCCATCAAGCATAAGCACAAATAAACAACAGTTTCAATGCAAACTGCACTAAGGTAATAATATAAGAGCCGAGCCACCGACAAAGGATGTTCTGCAGTAATTAAAAAGCTTCGTAATTGGCTTTTACATGCACCTGTTGAATTATGTTGTATTTGCATCAGTCAGTTCAGACTGTTTTGCTGAAAATAAAAATAATTAGGAATGCAACTGTTGAGCTCACAGAAGTGTAAAGAATCCATTCAGCACAAACATATACGGCAAATTAATTAGAGTTAGACAACAACAGCTGCCGTACAGAGTAATTTGCTTCAGAAATCTTGACAGATTTAACGCGACAACAAACTGTCAGCGGGCACACTTTTAAAATACAGTTAATCAAATTCATTAAGTGGAACTACAAATACAAAGACAGTCATTTAGTGTCTGTTTTATAGACGTAATAATCATAAGTCCATCGCTTTTTCAGGATTAGATTTAAAAACTTGCATTTCTCAAGTTGAAAATGTAAAATGTGTTTGTCTGAATGACCCTCCGTTGGTAAAACACAGCAGATTTTGTGTTACTAATAAGGTGATACATGAGCAGAGCCTGTGGTTGTCTTTTCCGGAGCCTATCTTGACATAATACTGCACTGAGAAATATGGTTTTGTGCTCTCAAAAAGCATACTGAGGGTATTCACCAGGGAATGAAAAGCAATTTTGTCAGAGGCAATCTGATGCCAACTCCCCTTTATAATGACTGAAGAAAATTAATCATCACAAATAATATTCCAGTGTCAGCCATTCAAGAGCTTTTTAATAGAATTTTTATTATTCATGTCTCGTGGTACACATCAACTAGTCCGTTCTGCAACATTTCAGAAATCAATTCAATATCATCTTCGTGTAGGCTGTCATCTCGCCTGCCAGTGCAGCAATTCATCTTGCAAACAAATACTTTTAGCAAACAAATGGCAAGAAACGTAGAGGAACAGCTACAATGTCCCCACAAGCAGAACTGGTGCTTCAAGATAGGATAAAAGTCTCATAATGTGCACTATCATTAGAAGGAAAATAATAATAATAATAATAATAATAATAATAACAGGGAGTGTGTTTACTATCAGTGAGAGATGTGCTATTTTCTCTTTCCTCGCTCTCCTTGTTTTGAATTTGCTTAGACATATTTTCACTGAAAATTATTTTATTCCCAAGATAAATATTCATTTATTTTTATTATTTACTGCTACTGTTAACAAGCATATGCAGCGGGTTTAATTCACTAAAAATAAAAGGTACTTTTTCTCGTGTTGTATATAAAATATACTCTCGCAATAGATCCCAATCTGTATATTAGAGAGGGTTAGAGCTGTGCAATAAATCACATAATTATATATTATATCATGATCATTCCCCTTGGAGATCAGTGGCAGTGATTAATGCATTGTAAATTTTTTGCCTTGGGGTTTATTTTGGTTCCATGGTCAAATAAAACAAAAGATTTCAGTGTGTTATTGCTTTGCTTAATCTTCTTTTTTCTAAAAAATAATAAAAAAAATATAGAATTCTAATTGTTTTGAATGTTCTACATCTACATTTATGAAATATTTTGACCACAGAGAACAGTTTAAAACTCTGTCTGGTTTCATTCATGACCAAAAATCAACCTTCAAACATGAAAGATATAAAGATTAGATATTTATTGATAAGAAAGATTTTATTTTTCGTCAGCCGCAATGAAAGGATTCGCAGAGTTAAACTCAAAAATTCTATTCATAAGATTCAGTAATCGACGTAACAACAATGCTGGGTGTTGTGAAGATATTTGTGGATATGATCTGCTTTTTAAAGGAATCGCGCTACGACAAGATGACAATTTGGAAAATGATAAAACACAGTGATATCTTTATCACAGATATAAAACTGTGGTTTTACATTGCACCGTTTACAACTACACATGTACGCCGATGACGCTTCATTCTATGTTGACTTTTGTCATAGCACAGATTCAGTAGATTTATCATCACACATTCTAGTCAAACTGGATCTGAGTCACAGTGTAAAAATCTGACGAAATCTTAGTCTGCATAATTCTTTAGAGATCTTACAGTATGTTAAAATTTTAATACACCCATCATTTTCATTTCATTTTTCATTATCATTTGTTGTTGTTACCAATTCTTTGTCTTTTCTTTAATTTCTCTCTCTCTCTCTCTCTCTCTCTCACACACACACACACACACACACCAATGTATAATGATGAATACGTAATTAGTATTTGTTTTTTTTTCTTATTTATGTCTTTCACATGTTTTGTTATGTACTGCATCACTTAAAAAAAGAATACATCACAACCACATTTGCTACATCAAACTTTTAATATGATATTTATGTAATAAATAATAAAAACATATTATAATAATAATAAAAAAAGAGTTTTATTACACCCCAGTATTACTAATTAGTTTAGCTGCAAAACAATGATCTATAGTGAAAATAGTGTTGCCTTCAATATTTAGTTTTAATTGTGATGTAGTTGTACTTTATATTTTGGTTCTCAACTGGTGGGTCATGACCCAAAAAGTATGTGGTGACAAATACTTCAAAATATACTGTATATCACAATTAAAAAAAATAGATTTTCAACGGTTAGCGAGATTTGTTTCGGTCACAGAGTTTCCCCCACCATTAAAAACAGACTGTACATATAGATTAAGATCCGGAGTTGGTCTTCAGTGACACCTCATTGCTCCTAGTGTGTGCTAATGCTAATTGCTAAGGCTAATGCTAGGTATTGTGTGTGTATTAGAATGGGTAAAAAGCAGAGACTGGATTTCCCTATGGGGATAATAAAGTGAGTTAACCTTTACCCTTAGAATTTTTTTTGACTCACATACAGGAAAGGCATGCAGGAGGCTGGCTGTTGCCATGGTAACAGCCAACAGAAAGGTGGTGGGCTACATTTATGAGTATGTATTTAAGTATTATTTCAACTCAAAGAGGTCAGGCACGTATTAAAACTGGGACTTCTTCATGTCTATTAGTGGAAAACAGTGGAGTACTGAATGCAAATGATGAAAACATGGATATTTTGTTTTAAAAAAAAGCTCATTATGACATTTGGAAACACATATTTTCTTGGTTTGAGTTCTATAAAAGTGGGTCATGTATTAAGGACTATAGAAAACATGAGTCCCAAGGTAAAATGAGTTGAAAACCACTGCAATGCACTGCATGTAGATGGTGATAGTGGTTAAAAACCTTGTGATTTAATGAGTTGTCGGGATCACTCACCTCTAAACTGAAATAATGAGGGTGTGTAAGATGCCAGATGATGCAGAATGCTGTGGATATATCTTTTCAACCTCGATTAAGGCTTTTTTGAGGAAATATAAACAATTCAGCGTCGGTACAGTAAAATACATCATGCATTTTGCACACTTCAGCTGCACCAGATGAAACATAACTGTTGTCATACAGATGTTCAGAGATTTAAATCCTGTCAACACTTTTTCGAATCTTATTTTTTTCTCTTTACAGCTTCTTATGATGCCCTTGGAGATAAGATGTACGACAAGGACATCACAAGTTGAATATTTTCAAACCTAGATAAATAATTCATAAATACACTGTCTTTCAGGATGGGTTGGATAAAAAAGAGAGGGGTCACAAAAAATAAATAAATAAATAAAAAAATCACCAAATGTTGATTCAGCCTTCTCCTGTAACCTTCACCCCCCCTCCCTCCAGAGGTGAAATGTAAGCAAATCTGTCATTTCACAAGACAAGGACAACACTTTGGACCTTTGAAGAATCTACATTTCTATTTTCTCCTTATTTTTATTTTTTTTCCCCCTGCAAATCAAACCCAACACGGTGCATCAGTCGAGATATGACATCAAAACAACATATTGCTCACAATCTTTAACATAGTTTATAGATGTGAGATGCTGCTCCAAGGCATATTGACGATCATCATACATAAGGCACACCCTGGTTCTTTGAAAAAGAAGGAGATGATTCACCCCATGGGAACAGCGCTGAGCTTTTTTATCTATGAAACATCGACTCAGACAAAACCTTTATGATTATTCATGTTCTACAGTAACATCCTTAAACAAGAACATACATAAAACGCAGATTTTTTGCAATAAAACAGCTGTGCTTTAAAGTATGATTTCTGCTCATCTTATAGCAACTGTGTGAATTATTTACAGAGGAAGCGAATAAATAAAACATTTAAGCATCACAGGCTCAATGAAACTAAAGGTGTTCTCCTAAATGGATTTGCTGTACAAACACTTGTTCTGTAAATAGGAATGTTAGATCTGATTCTGCTTTTGGGTTAAAATTCAAGGTTATATTCAGGAACATCTTGGGGAAAAAAAAACAATTTTTACATCAGTAAGGAAACTTTTTCATCCTCTTTCTTGTTCGTGAAGCTTTTTATAGTGTGAGTCTGTTTTTCTGATGCAGGAAAAGCACATTTACAGCCAAAACATGTCTTAATTTTGCTAAATATTGGATTAGCTTCTTTAAAATCACCGTGATCAGTTTGATTTAATGCCTGGACCAAATTTTTACTCATGTAAAAATGTGGGAGACTACTGAGATGATAAAGTAATGACAAAAAGCAACACACTTATCATATCACAGACTTGAAATCTCACAGAAATCCGTGTGATTAAACGTGACTTCAGAGCAAAACAAACATGGACTCGGACAGTCGTCATCAGCTGTTTGCATGTGCTTTGTTTGAGCTGGGAAAATAAAACAGGCCATACTCATGGGTGAGGAGACACAACGAGCATGGCTTTTATACATTCTGCAGTGCGAGGTGGAGTGGGGTTGTAAATAAAGTTTTATTTTTAGTCTCAAATACGACTAGAGCATGCTGCAGCTACAGGCTAATGGCAAAAAACATCCAGTCGGTGACACTCGTTGCAAGAGACAGTGAACAGAAAACATGATATTAACTGGAGGGAAAAAAACAAAAAATAGGGTTCCAACTTATGCGATAATTAATATCAGACAAAATATCACATTTTCAAGTTATCACAGTATTGCACACTTAATGTTATTATGAGTAACAATGACCCTTAAAAGGAGTGAAAACAGAGTGGGTTTTTGGTGGAGAAAATGCTTGAAGCCATCTTTTAAAAAGGAAATATGTGTAAAAAAGGGTACCATTTGAGAAAAACAAATTAGGTGAAAAAAAAAGTAATGAATAATCAGACTGTTCACTTAGAAAAGCATAAACAGGAGAAAATGTACATGTAAAGATGAGATTCCCTGTTTCTGTCCATTAGTGACTGCATTATTGCTATGTATTAAATATATACTCCAGGATTCTTTGGTCCAGACCAGTCTAATGTAATATAATGTAAAAACAGGTCCAGTTCCTTTTATTTCATTTCCATATTGTATTGAAGTACCATAAATAGTTGGCCAATGCTTTCACATAGAGGTGTTAATTAAGATTTTAGCCTGTGATTTGTGATACTGTTGGGTTTTTTTTCCTGCGTGTGCAACAAATAGAAAACATTGTAATACTGGATGGATGCATGACATTGGAAACACCAGACTCAAAATCAGCCAATTATCTTCTAGTCTGGGGCCAAGTTTAGGTTGAGAAGCGCCTGCATAACAAACACAAGCTGTGTCACTCCATAAACCTCACCCCGCTGCATTATCCCGAGTAATTAAGTTATCTTAAGTGGAAACAAATTAATCAGCTAAGCTAAAAGTTTTCCTGACACAAATGGCTGGGAAGATGAGATGAAGTCATTAGCTTGGTGATGGAGTCATTCGTGGCCTATGAGGTGTTTAGTGGGAGACAGCTCACCGGGGAACAATGATCTGTTCGTCAAAAGGGAGGAGAATAAAAACCTTACATACACATAACACGCCTGTCATGGCTGATCACGGCGCAAATTGTCCAAAGACAAAAAGCTGTCTGTTTTTGATGGACTTTGTTATTACAGCTTTAGTGAGTAATGCATTGAATGAAATATGTCGCGAAATAAGATAAAAATCACCTAACTTTGAGTGAGTATATAATGTCCTATGGAAAGTCATTCAGCCATATGCTACTTCGCTTAAGCAGCACGGTTTTGGTGACAAACAACAGCTGGCCGTGCATACATAAAGGTCTTCACGTCCACTGTTCGCAGCCCAGATAGACGGATGGCAACAGTAAATCTTCAAAACATCTTACTGGGAATTTCAGAATTCACCTTCACAGATCGACCTTGTAGAGAGGAGGAAAGGGTGGAAATCAAACTCGTCACCAGCAGGTGTTGTGCGTTGCTGAGGCGTGGCGTGCAAGTGACAATTACAGCGAGGGTCCGCAACGGCTATCTGACCCGGCTTTGAGACGACAAGGAACTCCATTTGGGTGATGTATCAACAGAAGCGGCCGGCGTTGTATGATAAAAGGAGAATAGAGAAGCAGACGCCGCCAAGCTGACTGACAGCAAGACAGAACTGGGATAAGTGAAGTGTGGAAGGAGTCGGGGTGGGCGGAGGGGGAAGTGGGGGGGGCTTTCACCATGTCCGATAGTAGCTCAGGGTCATAGGTAGCGTCCGTCACTAAAGGACAGGTGGGCCGCCATGGGCTCTGACCAATGGCGGACGAGCAGGCTAACCTCTTCCCTGCTCCCCCATGCACTGGTAATTCTCTCAAATGTCACATCAAAATGGATCTCATTTAGGTGGGTAAAAAGGACCTGACTCTCCATTGCAGATGTGGGTGGACCTGCGCTGGACTGTACCTGAACTCTAAAATCACGGCCCTGAAGGAAGTACTCTGAAAAGGTGTGAAAAAGAGGGGCCACGCTGCCGCACATTTATGTCAGTTCCATTAAAAAAATACTAGCAGTTATAGATCAAAGACGAAAGGTGAAAAAATATCCTCATAGCAGATCAGAGCGGAATAAAAATCTCCTTTTTTTTAAACAATATTGTGGTCTATTCCTTTTCTTATTCATTAGAGGGAATCATATAAATAAATAAAATATGTTGTCTCGTCGTCACTCATCCACCCCTAGGGAACATGGAAGCCCCAGTAATCACATATGGCACAATAGCTCGCCCATAATCCCCTTTATTTTTATTTTCATGATGTCACTCTCTTTAAACCCCTTGCTTTATGAGTCGCAAACGGACAGGAGAGGGGAGGAGAGAGGAGAGGAAAAAGCAAGGGAGGGGTGAAAACAAATGATGTGGATCCCTCATTGTTCTTTCTCTATGCCCTCATTCCAGTCAGGGTAATAAGAGAACATTGTGATTTACTGTCAGTGAAGCGCAAGAGTGCATCAGAGAGAATCCACTGCGGCAGGGGCCATTAAAATAGATTTAACTTCCCACAGTATTAGGCCAGATGTCTACACTTCTATTATATTTCAATCAGCCATGACCTTGGTCTCCATATGATGAGAAAGATCACTGCGAGAGAGGGAAAGAGAGAGTGAAAATACACGCAGAAAACCAATAGAAATATCAAACTACTTAGTCCCACTAAATCCCTCTGCTCCATCGTGCAGCATATACAGAGAGGCCAGGCCCGAAATAGAGCCAAGGTTTCAAGTTCTCTTAAAAGAGTGTATGAATCATTGAGTGCACTCTCGCTGCTGATAAGTTGCTATTTTTTTCTTTTTTTTTTCTTCTTTTTTTTGGGGGTGAGGGTGGTGGTGGTGGGGTGCTGCTTTTCTGCGAGGCAAAAGAGTGGGACATCTCAAACCTCCTCAAACAGATTTTTTTATCTTTAACCCTTTCGATGCATGTCAGGACCCTTCAATCATCCACAAATGGGTCCAAAATGACCCGTGTTAAAATCAGTGTGTTGTTATGTCACTTTTGTCATTTTGTCATGATAAAAATAATCATTTGTATTATATTTTGGTCCACAAAAGAATGATTTGATGTTTGAAATCTTTTTTTTTTTTTACATTTTTAACAATTTTAGAATCTTTATTTTTTTTGTATTTTGAAAATGTGAAAAATATACATAGTATATAATGTATAGTATATAACAGCAACATCCATTCAGTGACTGAGTCCTTTGGTTGGTTGAATGAATCAAAGGTTCAGATGAAATTCCTTTGAAAATGAATGCGGGTCATTTTGACCGACTTATGGAAGCTTGGGGTAGTAATACAAAAACTATAATTTCATAAAATCTATAAAAGGTAAGTTAAAAATTTAAATGGCATGATGTCAATAACACGTTTTTTGAAGAATACCTGGAAAATGAAATAACAACTTTTCCTTACAACGATATTAAAGAAAACCTCACCAGGTCTTTTTTGACCCAGTTATGCATCTAAGGGTTAAACCTCCCCCTTACATGTCTTTCCTGACTTTATATCATGAAAATCAGGGTTACACTCCTAATGGAAATGGAAAAACACTTCATTTAACTGAAATAAACTTAAAAAAAATAATTGTTTTGGTTTTATTTAGCGCTTTTCACTTCATTCCAGGTGATAATTACTGAACTCTGACTAGGTCATGCAAAGTTAGGAGAATAAAATGGCTTTGTGCAAATTATGGGACACTTAATTAATAATGTCATGCAGCTTTTCCATCTGCTTTTTCAGCTTCTATAAATCAAGGCTGAAAAATCAAGTCAATTCCTCAAAATAAAAACAAGACTGCTAAAAGTAAACTGAAATTAAAATAAAACGGCTGAAGGACATGCCTTGCAAATGTTCTAAAATCTTATTGTGAATATATTTTCATATTTAATCAGAAATCCATACTGTATATTACGTTTCCCTTCAGTTCAGTCTCATAAAAGCAGGGCAGAGGTCGTTGCTTGTTCTATTTCAGATGCTGATGGTAATTGGACTTATTGGCTGACACGGGCTGACCTACATAAAGAACCACCCATCCCTGGTTACAAATGTAACGTACAAACCCTGGTAGCCTGGGCGTGGATGTTCCTCTGATGTTCCTCCAGCATTGTTTTCAGACAGCGATGCCCTAGCGCCGGATCGCTGCTACAAAACCGTGTTGTTTTTCTGCCTCGCTGTGTGAATTCGCGACGCCGAAATCGAAACGCTCTCTTGAAATTTAAATACATGCTGTATAATATGTATCTCTACTTCATTCACTCGACCTTGCCAGCGGCTCAGAACCAACTCGTACCAGGAGATGTGTGTGTTGGCGTTTTCAGACCCTCAATTTTCATTTTTCATCCTTTGTCTCAAAAGTCCCTGTAACTTTTCTTGCAGGGAAATGATGTGAGGAGAGAGGATGGAAAACACTTTAACTGATGTAAAAAGGGGAAGGAGGAGGAGGAGGAGGGAGGAGGGGTGTTCTGAAGAGAGGAGAGTGTAGCAGTTGTGATGGTGGGGATATAATGGTGCACAGTGACTCACTATTAAGTAACTATGCCTTTTCACATCAGCATCGCCCACATTGGGTGTGTGGTGCCAGGGTGTACTAAGGTGTCTCTGACTCACAGAGAAATAGAGGAGAGACAGAATAAGAGTAAGAAAGAGTGGAAGGAACATGGAGCTGTGTACTGGTGATAGAAGCTCAACAACATCTGGATAATTATACATTAAGAGGTATTGCGTTTGCCAAAGCCATTTGTTGCATGAACAGTGGGTTTTTTTTCGACCAAAAAAAAAAAAACACAACTGTTCATTCAAAAATATCTGCACTTTACAGACTGTAATGTAACTACAAATGCACAGACTGTTGTATCTGGTTGTTTATGACATGACTGCTTTTATCATCAATTAAGCTGAGGAACGATGTTAAGTTGGAAAATTGTTGCTGTAAAGGCCAACTGAACATAAAAAAATATATTATTTTTCTAAAGTGGTACTTTGTCTCTTCCCTTTAAGAAAAAAATTTCTCCACGTTTTGCAAAATATCTCTATCCAAACTATAATGGATTAGATTACTATTACACAGTCCCCATTCATTTTAGATGAAACTGACTATTTTTATTTATTGATTGTTAATTATTGATTTTAATGAGTGATTTGCTGATTTTATGAGCTCAGATGTCTCTTGATGTTCCCTTTACTGCCTTTACTTTACTTAGCTGCAAATGAGTTACCATAGAAGAACAACTATAAACCTACATAACGCTTGGATAAACTGATATTTCTGGTGCCACCATTTTCTAATCTCCATTTTTCCTGTCCACACAAATAAGTGCAGTGTTTTAAAAATCTTCACTTTGGAATTTTTTCCTCTTCTATTTTTATGACTTAAAATGAGGAACTAACAGACAAAAATACCACTTTTGCGAAATATCAACGTTTCCACATTATGGTGAACCAGGCTAAAAAAGGGAGTTTGAATTTGAAAGACATTAAATACATACTGACTCTTGGTCATTTTTTGTAAGTTATTTGAAAAATTGGGTATTGATTGTATATTTTGTAAATGTGTAATTTGATCTGTATTATTTGATTGTATGTTTGGTTGTATGTTGAGATTTTATAACCGGAAGATTTTTAACTTCAATGACACTTTCTTTTGGTTAAATAAAACTTAAATAAAAAAAACCCCAATAATAATAAGTGACTTTTTAGGTGAGCGCTCAAAACATGGAGCAAAATGTTTGTTTTGCAGCATATCCATATTAGTGTAGACCTGACTTTAATCCTCATTATGGAGGGAACTCATGATATAACGCTATCTTGATACGTTTCCCATGACAACAGTGGGTTTAAGACATTCTAAGGCTGACTTTGTTAATCCAGTTGCCTTGTAAAGTAATGTATTCTGGGCAGCAGGACTCCTGTGCATGCTTAAACCAATAAAATAAACTAGAAAATACTCAGAAAAATACTCACTTGTATTGAAGCTGGTGTTAAATGATGTTACCAGACAATTCACACAAGTATAATGTGAAGTGTATTGTGCTTGTATAGAAGGAATAAAATCATTAAATGCTATTTTCAACTATTTCTTCTATTGAGACAGAAGATTTGGGCCATATTCCCTTTTAAATCATGACATCTATGCAACTGAAGAGAAAAAAAAGTAGAGGAAAGTTGGATTTATGTTTTTTTTTTGTGGCATTGTGTTGTCTTTCACATAATTTGACAACTACAAGGCAAAGGAGATAAAATGATATATAAAAAAAGTGCATAAAGTCTTAGTAGATGTGTCTATTTAACACACACAGTAATGGAAAATGGACAGGGGAATCCATTTGGAGGGTTTCAAAACAAAAACATACATACTTGGTGCTGGTGTATCAATAACATACAGCAAGAAGTAAGACAATATGCTCCTCTATCGATGTTTTGTTCCATCCTTAATGTAACACAGAATATCAGTCAGGTAAAGTGTGTTTGTCATACAAACCTACAACATCTTCTGCTGCTCATTTTAAAATCTATCTAATGTATTGATAAAGCCTCAGTATATTTGGCAACATGTTTTTTTTTTTTTTTAGGCTGAAAACTTTCTGTAAAGCTTCACCTAAGAGTAAGACAGAGAGATGGAGGGAAAGGAAATGTATGAAAATGTATATGGAGTTTCGTTGATGTGTTCGGAGCCATACATTTTAAATGAAACGCGATGGGCGGGTGAACGTGGGTGAAAAACCAGAACGGTGGAGAGAGAGACAGAGAAAATGTGAGGGAGTGTCACAGTCAGGGATACACAAAAATAAACAGCAAGAACTGTAGGCTGCAACAGACAAAAACAGAAAGACAGGGAGAACCAGAGAGCCGGTAACCAACAAGTGAGGTTTCTATTCTAATCTCCACCATCAGCCACTGTTCTCTTGCAGCCGGCCAAATCGATAGAGACACATGGCTCAGCAAGACACCTGGAAGCAGAAGAAACACACACACACACACGCAAAAACATGCTGAAACTTGCTGCTTTCGAAGCCGACCGATGGCCTCGACTGCTTCCTGTCCTGCAACAAGTGTTCATGCATGAGTAGATGAGGAGAAATCATTCACACAAACTGATATACTACTCATCATTGCACTGAGTTTCAATAAACTGTCTATTTTTTGGCTTAAATTACACTTTTATAGCTGTATTTACACACATAGTTGATAAAACTGCATATTCTGTTTGGTCCAGCAAATAACCACAGCTTCTTCCATTCATCCATCAACCTTTAATTATAACATAATGTCATAAAAACCATCACTAAAGTTAAGATTTCTATAATGTTAGTGTGTATGTGTTGCATTAATATACATTTTAAAGCATTCCATCATAGTCAGACAGTTTGGAGCAAAAAACTTGAAAATCTGTATCCCCACCCCTCCCCCCCAAAAAAACCCCCAAAAAATACAACAATGAAATTTGCAATATGCACATGTGGAATGAACTCTTTCACTTCATGAGAAACCATAAACTGTTGAACCGAGCATTTTACTCAAAGTAATAAGTGTCTAAGTGAATAGATTTGGTCATAAAACATCAAACTCTGAAGTGGAAATGTTGCAATAGTAGTAAAAATAATCTATGAGTGGAGAGATTTTTAGTATTTCTAGGTGAGAAGCACAATATGCACCAAATTCTGCCGTTACAGTTCAATTGTAAAATACTATCAGTGCTGGTAATCAATCAGTTTATCTCTAGTTATCCTTATTATAATGTTGTTAGGCTAGTGAGTGCAGTTAAGTCCATATATAGTGAGTCTTTAGAGACAAAAGCATTGGATTAGTCCACTTTAACCTTACAAGAAAATGTTTAAATATAAGTTGCAAATGCTGAATTTTATAAAAGATGCTAAATTAGCTATTTATTTCATCCATTCACACAGGATGCGTTGATAATGTAGAAGTTAAATCTAGCTTATGGTTGTGATTTCTTCCTTGTAAGACATAGGAAAGTTCTCTTTGAGGTACAGGGGGCTCAGTTATGGAACAGTTATATACAAATTTCATCTCAGTCTACTTCACTTAGTCATTTTAAGTTTAGGCTTAGGACATATCTGATCAATCAAATATAAATATTCCTCATACATACACTCTCCCACGCTCACACACATTAACACATACTCGTTTAGCTTTATTCTTGTTTATACCTTTATTATTATTGCCTTTCTTTTCCTTATCATGAATATAAATGTATATCTATGCTGTATTTAGTTTATTATTGCTTTATTTTTTGTTGTCTCTGTTTTTGTTTTTGCTAATTTTGTACTGAGGTGAGATTAATTTTATAAACCCCACGGGGTTTTCAATCTCACCAGCACAATCTGTTTCTATGCTTGTCCAAATGTCTGAAACATGACAATTTTCATTTAAAAAAGTGTTCTGTCATGTTTTTGATGTGAAAGTTTCTTAATCAACTGGTGTGAGTTTAATGTACTAGTCTTGATGTAATAAGATATTCGTCACATGTAGTTATACATGCCATAATGCAAAGTGAAATGTATTTTTATACCTGCAGCAATAGTGACATAAAATAATAACTGCCGTACACAAGAAAAATATAATATAAATGTATACCTACAGCAATCTAAACATAAAACCTTGTTTATATACATTAAAAATAAAGTGCTGTTGTATAGACATGCATTTACAGTGTATCAGCTGTGTCATAAGGTGCATGATGCAGTAATAGGGTGATGAATAAAAGTGACAGATCCTTTGTTGAAGAAATGGCACAAATCACCATATTAGAGATGATGTGGAATATTTTCTGTGCATTATGAGAGTATCCAGCCTGTACAGTGGATGCAATTGACATGTAAAAACTGACAGGTCTGTCTGTATGTACATAAACAAACTGCTATTAATGTACAAATTACCTGAAAAGCATCATCACTGTTAGGCTTAGTGAGTCTTCAGTGTGTTTGTGTTTGACTGTCAAAAGCATCATTTTAATCGGTATTCCCTCCAGTCCACTTTTACATCTCATTTACAGTAAGAACCTCATTTTCTGCTTTTTTTTTTTTGGATTTGTTTATGTAAAATGTATTAAAAAGCAGTATATAAATCATCTTATTATCATCATTACTATTGCTGTTAGCTGTGCAATGCATCAACGCGTTCCACACAAACTGATTATCGATTGTGCTGATGCATTATACTGGCTCTAATTGACAGCCATGCACATAGACTGAAACATGACCACTGGGTTCTGGACTGACAATGCAAAATAAACTAAAACATATACTTGGAACAGTGGGGCAAGACGACCCCACCTGAACAGACATGCAGCTTTTATGATGAAAAATATACATAAAATATGTTTTCTGATTGAATCCTGCTTGGAAGAGGGGATTATTTCATATAACAAATAAGCAGGGAATGGCATATCCGTCCTGTCAGAGCCATTTTCAATTGACAAGGAAACTACGTTATGGTTGCTAGGAGCGGTTAAGTGAACATTTGGCATGCCGATCAAGGAGATATTCACTTACTATTACTAAGAGGACACATACCAGAACCTGTACATCCATGTCAGTTTTATTCTGACATGTTGCGGTTTTTCTTCTTTTTTGCATTTTCTTTGTGTCGTTTCTGTGCTTCAGCTAAAACACCTCCTTTAGTCATAGTATAAGACATAATAACTGTACATTAAATGATAATGGGGGTTTAGCCCCTACAAATCAGGGAAAGACATATTTCTAGTAATATTTCCACCCAAAAAAACCCCCAAAAAACCATACGTGTTGACTTGTGGGGAACTAGGGGTTTTAGATCCTCTGATACAGTTTATTCCTTTACTTTCTTTACTTTCTTGGTAAATTCCACTGGCATTTAATGTTTCAACATGACATTGTTATGTGTAGAAGACCTCTGTTTTCTGTGGTGAGTATTGAGATTTACAGAGCCTCTGGTCAGTCCCTGAATGCAGCACGCTGCCCCCCCTTCTCTGACTCCAAATTATTCTTCATTCATTATCATTTAGTGTCAGTTTTACATTTCTTTAAAGTGAAACAAAAAAGCAATTTTACTCAAGAAATGCTTTTATTATTTTTTATTTTAGAAATTGTTTATTTATTTGTCTATTTTTTATTTTATTTTTATTATTTTAACTGCCTAAGTCATATTTTTAGCCAAATTGTGATATCTGCATAAAATGATGCTGCATATCATGGCCAAAAATATGACTTAGGCAATTATGCTATGAGGCTAACGATACAATACACTACTTTTGTGAGCAAAACAACTAGCTAAATCAATCTGTAATCTCCAAATTTAGTAAAGGTGTGTTTTCACAAGTTATTTCACCTGTATTTATTTTTTTCCAAAATCAGAATTCTATTTTTCAGCTTCGTGG
Source organism: Apogon talboti (assembly GCA_037367365.1). Taxonomy (NCBI): domain Eukaryota; kingdom Metazoa; phylum Chordata; class Actinopteri; order Kurtiformes; family Apogonidae; genus Apogon; species Apogon talboti. The sequence goes on along the minus strand of JAPQRQ010000026.1, from coordinate 31,143,554 downwards.
CCCAACATTTTCATGACAGTGTTCCAGTACAGATGAGTCTATAGCTGAGAATGTTCTGCACGTTTTGATGCAACACATTGAATGAGGTTATATGAAGCGCCTAAAAAGGTATTAATAACTGACATTAATATTACAGACTCCTGAGGGTTAATATGAATAGTTTATGAGGGCATTGGATGCTTGTTGCTTCCTTAAATGTCCATCTTTGGCTGCAGATTTTCACATCATCTGTAAGTTTCACACTAGACACTCAACATTGGCTCCAACATTTTTGTCATGTCACAAATCCTGCTGGTATGCCTGTGCCTTAAAACCAGATTTTTGGTGAACACAGACAAACTTTTTCCTACAGCAGAGGAATGTGAGAAAGCCCTCAAAGTGTCAAACTCGGCACAGACATCATCCTGTTGCAGAGTTGGAGTAAAAACATCGAAAAATACTGACAACTGCATCGGTTAGCGGACCGATCCGATTCCAGGCCGCGTATCTGGAACAGATAATTCTCAGCCAGTCAGTACAATTGAGACGATTACTTTTTTTTATTCGACAAACTACACCCTTAGCTTCTACTGTGTGGGAAGATGAACACGGAGCTGATCAACAGAATAACCCGCCCACACTTCTGCTTATAGGCTGAAAGCTCTGCAGATAAACCAAATGGAATACATCAATATCATCAAAACGTCTAAGATCTCCATAAGCGCGGCTCAAATTCATCGCCGGTACAGAAACCATACAGTATTCAAAGCCTTGAAAACATCTTGTTTGAATGGACAGATTGTGTCCGAGCATACAGTAAACGGCCCCTTTAAAGCTGTTTCTGATTAGCGGTTTTCTCTTTTTAAAAGCCCAGAGATGTTATGTGTAATGCAATCTCCTGACTGTGTCTAACTGCTACCTCTGTGCGTACGCTGTCGACGACCTCAGACGTGCAAACAAAGGAGTCTCTGTTCTGGCTTCGTTCACCTTTTTCACAGGCACACATCATGTAACGGCACGGGTGGGCATCAGAACGCAGCGTTAAAACTCGCATTAAAGCATATGGATTTCTGTGTTTTACTATATGTTTGAGTAAGGCTCTTGTAAAGGGACTAGTGTGCAGCTCAGAACCAACAAATAAAATTTTTACTGCAGTATTTTCGCATAGTATCTGCAGAAAAGTGCTTGTACGCTACCGTTCTGCATCGTACATCTCTGTGTTTTGCAAACACAACTTGGGAATTTCAATCCTAACAAAAAAAAAATACACTGTTGCATGTAAAGTTGGAATTATTTTGTTTTCAGACACGTTTCTCTTCTTATTCCTATTTATACACATCAGTAAACACCTTTGACCACATGGAGTCCCAGTTACACTTTATCTACATGAATAACTCACATTGTTACTATCATTTCATGAGTTTCAGGGCCAAGGGTGTACAATTGCAAAGGCTGATATTATGATTAGGATTGTAAGTTGATTAACTGTGCAACCTAACAAAAATATACCAAGTAATTGAAGCATTTTCATTGCTTTATCAATGTAATGTAACTGACATGTGATTCTCTGTTGATTTCTTTCCTAAACTGGCCATTGAGGTTGAAAATCTACTTTATATGAACCAATGGGCTGAACTTGTCTAGAGCAGTCTTTCTCAAATGGGGGTACACATACCCCCAGGGGTACTTGGAAGAAGCCCAGGGGGTACTTAAAATTGTTTTGGAAAAATACATTAAATAAGTAATCATGTACTGAATAAAAAACAAAAAATTACAATTAATGGGGAAATATAAAATACAATAAATACATTCCTATAATAAAATTTACACTCCTAGTTTTATTGTCACTCATCTTGTTTAAGCTTTGGTAACATTTTAAGAATATTTGCATTTTATATTATTCAATTAGTCAATAATTGTTTTTTGTTGATAGAAGGTTCATTTATTCATTAATAACCAATTAATTTTTTTTCTTATCAATGAAAGAGGGGCTTTTCAGTTTATATTTTTCACACGAAATTTACTAATAAAGATTTGGCATTTTTAATATGTAAAAATTAAATATATGTTGTTTGTTTACAAAGTTTTGTGAATAAAAACAGACCCCTTTCGGACAGGAACAAATTTTGCCTAATTTTTTCAATCAAAAAGGCTGAAGCGAGAATTGGGGGTACTTGGCTAAAAAAGTTTGTTTCATAGGGTAGTCGACTGTAAAAAGTTTGAGAACCACTGCTCTAGAGGAGTAGAGGAAGTTACAAGCGACAACCTTATTCTACAATGCTGTTAAGGTCCTTTTGTAGTTTCAGATGGAAAATAATACTGGATTACTGACAATAAAAGGTGTTTGGACACACGTCTGGGCATGGTTGACTTATATTCTACTGATATATCAATAAAAACAAAACCTCCTATCTGAAAAATGTACTTTTTTTGAGAAAAAAAATACACTGTAGAATGCTATTTGGTAATGAAACCCTCCAACGTTGTAATATAAGACCCTGAATAGACTACGTGTCTTCTACATATTCATTAGTGATCAGTGGTTCCCATTAATGCAGAAAATGAATCCATACTTAAACTTTTAATTTGCTTAATTAAACTTCACATTCCAGCCACGTGTAAGTAACACCAGTTCACTGCTAATGTATACAATTCACCATCAGTTAAAAAAATGATCCCGTCACACGAGCAGCAAGCAGTAAGAGTGATGAATTTTGCATGACACCTTAAGAAAACGCACACATTCCTTGGACATGGTGGTTTTGAAGATATTTATAGTCTAACCTCCTGAGATGTTTCAGCGGGTTAATCATTGCAAACATATGGCGTGCACCCAAATGCTGCTTAAATTTAGCGAAATTATAAATTCTGGCACAAGATGTGTGAAGTTAAAAGTGATATATGTAGAATTATTCAAAGGGTAATTTGTAAAGCTCAAACTTGAAAGTTGGATTTCTTAATTTTTCATCAAGATCTGGGCCAGAAGACATTTCATACATTCCCAGTGAGGGTTAAATGTTGACTGTATAAGACTTAAGTACAGAAATGGAATATCTGGCATATAATTATCTTTATTAGCACATCTGAAAGTAAGAATTGTGTTTTTTTGGCTGTGAATGACAGAAATGATCAGTCTTGGAGTTCAACATGTGGATTTTTTCCTCTATTTTCTGTTTTATTGTTCCTTGCAGCTTTAGTGTGTATTACTACCACCAATTCTGTCATATTCTTTTAAGATAAGATAAGATAAAACTTTATTGTCCGCAAAGCTTTTAGCAAAAAACAGTCCTAATATTGGCTGATACAACCATCTTTCATGCAATTTCACCAGCAGATGGCACTAAATCATGCAAACACAGGTTAGGAACTGAACCTTTAATACTACCAAAATAAAATGGTTGTAAATATTATTAATATTGATGCTAATGTGTCTAATCCTAGGTTTCACTGTCACTGCTGAACATGGATGCTATATATATATATATCCTCACAGTATCTATATTCTATCTGTATAGCCACACCCATTATGTGTCTGCTTATATTGATTTTTTTTCTTTACAAAATTATTCTGTGCACTGTTTTTATTCTCTTCTTTATCTTTTATTTCTGAGCCAATACAATGAAACTGTTTTCAACGTGCGTACTTGTGTCATATAATGAATGACGTTCTTGAGTCTGAATCTGAACTGTATTTCCAGTGGGTTCTGGTATATTTTTGTCATAAGCCATGCCAAGATGCACGAACAGCATCGAGAATCTAGTGAATTATCAAAACACACACACACACACACACACTGTGACTCATAATTACATCAGTGTCAGCAAACACAACATCAGTGGATCTGAAAATGAAATAATTATGATGATGGAGGTATTTTTAAACACCTCAAACACAGACAAAAGTATTTGACTTAGATTGTTCATAAGTGGATTTAACTGTATTAACTCTACAGGACACATAATGACAATGAATCCAATTAAAACAGACATAACACAAACTCTGCAGCCTAATTGTTCATTGTAGAAAAATGAAAATGACTGAAACCAGGGCAGACAAAACACTCCCGGAGTAACAACCTATTAGAACATACTTCACCCACAAGAAAAGACACATATTTTCCCTCTTTCATACATTTCTATATAAATCTAACCCTTAACGACCTACATAGCCTAATGACTGTAAGTATATACTGATCTAAAATGTTTAATAACTTTTAAACCATTATTTCTATCAATACTTGTAAGTAATTCATGTAAAATGCAGTTTCTTGGCTTTTCATTGGTGTCATTGGTGTCTTTTTTGGACATTCAGAGGCTCTGCAGTGAACATGGAAACACCATCATCTTCTGCAACATTGATTCACCAGTAAAACCCATGGAGTTGGATCAATGACAGTGGTTGTTGATGGTGATTTTTATGGCAGTGAATAACATATTTTGCTGAAAAAGTAACTTTTCTTCAGTTTTCTGTTTCTGATATAATAACCCTCAACTTTAATTTGAGCTTTTACGAACATCGACATCATGGGTGTCGAACATACCACCCGTGAGTAAAAAGGGTCCAATTCAGCCCATGGGATACATTTGTGAAATGCAAAAATTACACTTAAGATATTAATAATCATTTATAATAATCATTTTAGTTCAGGGGTCGCATTCTGCCCAGTTTGATCATCAGTGGGTCAGAACTTCATTTTTAAAGGATAGCTTGCAGATGTAAACATACTCATAATATCATTTTACTTTTTCACTCTAAAACATAGAGAAAAGTTTAGTTAAGTGGTTTTCATTATGTCTTCTGTTTTCTATGAGTACTTTTTCTTTTCTTTGTTTAGGACATAGGTTTTTCAAACAAAAGAATCCACTGAAACATGTCAAGGTATGTTTTAAAAACCTGTATCTTAAACAAAGAAAAGAACAAGTACTCAGAGAAAGGTTTGGTGTTGACATTATTTATAGGTTATTATGTTATTATTTTATATATCAAGGATGGGGCCCCTGAACTAAAATGAGTTTGACACCCCTGATCTACATGACCAGTGAATTAAATATAGAAAAATACCTGATTTTCATTGAAAAAATGCAAAATAAAGAGGATAATATTATAATAAATGGAGATAAATCACTTAAGAAAAGTTAAATATAGAAAAAAAATTTTTTTTTAGAACTGCCACAAAAGTAGTACTGGGTCTTTATGGGTTAACAGTTAAAAAAATCCTAAATGGAAGTGAACTTTATTCATCCTTCTTGATTCCACTGTCAGAACATCACCTCCAACCGGCATGTTTAGAAGAACTCCAACTCCCAGATCCACTAAGAAGGTCTTTGTTGACACAATGGTGCAAAGCAGAAGTGGGTATCGATGATTGACACACGACCACAGCAGCAGAAAAACTACAAAGCTGGACATTTATCCCAATTAGCACAGACCCATGTATGCATGCTAAGTGACACAATTAGGGCAGAGCAGGAAAAGTGGCTAACAACGCTGGACTGTGTGTCTGTGATGTGTGCTGTAAGTAGACAATAAGCTGCTAAAGCTCCCACTCGACCCCTCATTATTGTCACTTAATCCCAACATCAAAGTGGAGACAACCTCATGGTTAAAGGATGATGACGTGTGTGAGAGACTTTATGAGAATATATGTGCACATATGTTCCACATGTAACTTTGCGAGGTCTCGTTTAAGCTTCACACACAGGGCGGGAGGATATTTGTGGAAAGTGAAGACTGTTACGACCACCCTTCACTTCTTCTTCTAAGGACTATTTAAGGATTAAGATGTGATGTTAAGGAGTAGGAACTTCGTTTAGAAGTCACTCAGCTATAGCCGCATCTGACTCTCAATGGAAGTCAAGTTTGTTAGTTGTACTCAAGGCAAAAAGCAGTAAAGACATTAGAAAACAGCCTTAAGTTTCTGCTCTGTAGGAAGTTCACTTCGAATTACAATGGACTCTATTTAGGTGGCAAATGGTTTTTTTTAACAAACTATCCTTTCACAAAAAATGTGAATAACCTGAGCAAATATGAAAAATATGAAATGTCTTAAGAGAAGTAAGTGCAATTTTAACAATATTCTATAGTCCACTGTGACCTGTAAGTAGTAATTCACATGTGTAAATGAGAAGCTGAGAAAAATATTGTTAAAATTGCACGTATTTGTCTTAATAAATTTCAGATTGTTCATGTTATTCACATTTTTTAAAGGGTAATTTGTAGATATAAGCATTTTCATACTTTAATTTAACTTTTTTCCCACACTAAAACAAAGAGAAAAGTTTGGAGTTGTCATTATTTATTGTTGATTATGTTATTATTTTACTGGTTCAGTCTCTTGAACTGTGTGTGGCCCCTGAAAATGAGTTTAACACCTCTGATGTTGAATTGATGATGAATAACAACATGGTAACACCAGATTCATGACAGTCTACAATGGGGCGGGGTCTATAGATGTAAATGTCAACAGGAGGATGTATTAGTCCACTCCCGAAATGCAGTGTGAAAGCAAAACTAGCCATATGTATACGATGCAGAATGCGTAATCGACTCAAACTTTCAGGCATGAAAAACACCCAAAGTGAGAAAGTACAGACTAAGGGTCCGGATTTTTTCATTTGTTCTGAATGAGGACGGTGCATATGCGGTAGCATGTCGCCTCCTACGCTGCAACCTCCATATTCTTCTTATCACTTAGACCATTTCTGCTCGAATGTCTAATTTATGGGTACTTGAGTAACTTTTTCCAGTACTGAGGTGAAGTCCCCCCTCCCTGGTTGGACCAATTAGGATCTGATTTGAGAACAAATACTGTATTACGGTCAATGGCGAGAGACAATTAACTGAAATATTTCATCATTTACACGTTTGTCCATTTGAAAGATAATTTTACAAGTCACAAAAATATTTGTTGGAAAAGTTCTTAAGTATCAGATGAAAATACGTATGTACATGAAAATACTGAAAATACTGTATGTAAACTGACCGCCATATTTTTTCTGTGGAAGGGGCGGGACTTGACCTCTTTATAAACCAATCAACCAGGATGCATGTATTACCACGGTAACCAGTGCAGTGGAGGAGTAGGTTGTAGGTTGTTCTTGTCTATCTGGAGCTTGGAAATGCAATCACAACAGATACAGGAAAAACTATTTGTGAACACTGAAGTTAGCTTGTGATGCTGTGATGTTGTTCGTTGTAAGCTAGTCTTATTGTGCAACAGTGGACAGAGCTGCGATGTGTTGTCATGTTTGATGATTTCTTCTGTTGCTGCACAAGTGTTTCATCTCACTTTTTTCCAGTTCTTTATATGTACACAGTAATATATATTTAAATTTTTTTGTTTTTTTAATCGAGTGAACTAGCCCTTTATTCGTGGCCTTTGTGGTTGCTGTTATGGTTATAGTAAAGGTTGTGTTAATCCATTATGTCAGTGAAGGTCACCACTTTACCAGTGTGAATAATTTTGTGTCACTTCCTGTCAGGTGTGTATATTTTTGCATGATCAAGCCGTGCTGTCCTCAGTCTCCTGGCCTTGTCCTGCAGCTCTTTGACAGAATTTGGCGAGGTGCTAATTGTCGTGGACCCTCCACCTCGTCATGTTTTGCCAGAACATGAAACCCCTGCTGCTGGCTCAACAAACCCTCGAGCTCCAGATTCTACCATATGTCCAACCATGTGTTTGTACCAACCAGCTGGGCGCGCTCAGCACCGCTCCACACTGGTACCAGGGCTTCAGTGAACCGAACTGTTTGTGCCAGTTTAGCTGTGATCAGCCCGTCTCAGGCTCAGTGGGCTGACACGGCACTAACGCTGTCAGGGTTAATGCTATAATCCCTCTGATGTTAAAGATACATCATATATTAATGTGGATAAAAATATCTGTCAAACAGCACAGTTTCACAGAGGTTAAAACGACGCTTTGGCTTAGGAGGAATTAAATATTTTTCATATTACTCATCGGTACCGTGTCAGAGTCAGGCCGGACTTTTAAGGATGTCAATACTGATCAGTTAATGTTATTTGAAAAGGCTGCTCTAATACCATATATTTTCCTAGATTATACAGATTTTAAAGCCATGTTCTGCATCAGAAATAACAGCAATACCACCTATCTGGCTTTCATTGTACATTTCCGCATGTACATCTGGACATAAAACAAGAATAAAACTATGTGTTATCCCGTGCATATGACAATAAAACCTCTTGAGTACTTTGGGCATGGTTCGGAAAAGACTGTGGTTTGCTTTAAATATTAGTAAATACATATTTAGTCATTTCTTAATACACCTTTACAGACATTTTCTGTTCTAAGCCAAGTATCTACCACTATCCCAAAGTGTTTAAATACCCAAACTTGATAATAAATAGTTTAACACTGATGTCATCACTTCCATCAGAAATTATGGATCAAGAAAAGATGACATCCGGACACTATTTACATACATTCAGACACCATAGGGTTCAAAATGATATAATGTTGATTTACATGTATCTAGAAATGTTGATATGAAATGTGATCGGTTGAGAAATGCTGAAATTGCACATCTATGGTTTACAAAGATGTATAATGTATACAATAGCTGTATTTTATTCTGAGTGTTCTGGTCTAAATTGCTGACTATGAGAAAAGACAGTATTACCTGTATGTCCATTATCTCCTGGAATAAACCTAAGTTACTTAGTGGATTAAATGTTGTTAAAATGGATTCTAATACATCTCTGATCATATAAAACTTAAACAGTACTGTGCAAAAGTCTTAGGCCACCTTCAGCTTTGGTTGAAATAAACATACATATTTATTTCTCATTACATTTTCTTTGGCTATAACAAGAAAATATGGGAAATATGTGCACAGCCTTAAAAGACACACAAAAACTGAACTAAATGTGTTGTAAAGGTAAAAGTCACTATTTATTGTGACCTCTGACCCCATGACAAGATGCAGCACAAACATTTAGAAACATGTGACATGTGTTGAATAAAACCTGGTATAAAACATCAGAAAATTTAAGTAATAAATCTCATATTGTCTGAACAAAAGGGACATGTTAAGTGTAAAGGGAGGTCACACTAAATACGACCACTTTGGTTTATAGAAGCTGTTTTTAACCTGACATGTTTATTTTCCCTGCTGTACATATCAGATTGGATCTAAATACAGAGGCAAATGCATATGTATGGACATTAGAAGTTTACTAAACCAAACAAACCTAATGTTGGACAAAGACTTATACACAGGACTGTACAGTGCCTAAAAAGTAATCTTAAAGCAAACAATCCAATGCAGGTTTCAGTTTAATACAGAAACTAAAGTGTAATAAATTGGAAATCATCTACAATAATTAATAACAGTGACATGACAAGCTACAAACCACTTTAATATGCGTTTTTCCACTTTGATTAGCCAGAAAGTGTAGCTTTTCCCCCCCAGATTTACTGTACTTTTGACTGTCCCCATTTACATCCAACTCCGCCCCCTTTACAGGAAAACACATACAGTTAATATTTTCCAGCACTGCCCTGTCATCTAATTTTGGTTAAATGCTGACACCTGTACTACTGAAGCTAATGCTACGACAGTTTCCTCGTGTTTATTTACATACGTCAGTGGGATTTACGGGAAAAAGACGTGGGCTGTCTTACCTGGTTTGGCGACCGAAACTCTTGGTTATTGTCATTCATGTACATGTTGTCACCATCAAACTGTGGAAAGACACAGAAAGGAGAAGTAAACATTACATGTAAGAAGAGGAGGTCTGAGAAGAGAGAAGAAAAATAAATAAAAAATTGGGGGCCGAGGTGTGAATAGGGAAAGCTCTTTCCGGGTGGCCTGAAGTGTGAGACTAATGACTTTGTCACTTTGGTTAAACCTCGTGGTGGCATGGCAGCGTGGGTAATTACTGTTCGTCAGCGGGCCGGTAATTAGGCTACACGAGCACAGTGACGAGAGATGGGCTTTTCCCTGTGGGCTCCAGTGTGTACGCAAGAACGAGTGTGAATGAATCTGTGGTAAAAGAAGAGTGTGTGTCTGCCTTGAACCTGTGGATCCACAGTGTGTGTTTCACATGCTGTGTCTGCAGGACTCGGCTAATCAGGCATTGAAGGATCACTCGCTGCAAGTGCCAAAACACTATTTAACATCAGGTTAGGCCTCATGTACCAACACATGACCCTTGACCTCTACGGCGGCAGGAAACACCAGCTGAGCTCTAGATGGTCAGGGTGTTAGCGGGTTTAACCCTTTATCGGGCAAGTGACTATTTTTTTTTTTCATTTCCACATATATTATAACACAGTGACAGCGATAGTTCCAGTGAGGACAGCGAGTCAACAATCTCAGGTCCAATGTGGTCTACAGGGTCTGTAAGGTCCACCTCTGCATGAACAG
>JAPQRQ010000026.1:31118402-31133086 GCA_037367365.1 Apogon talboti | reverse complement strand
ACCCCACCCCGTCTCAACCCCCTACCCTTCAACTCTGAAGCATATTTATCATTGTGCCATATGCTTCAACACAATACTGCCTCATTCTTTAGCTGAAATGTGCAGAATGTGATATACTGTACTATGTGGCACAATGGAGTAATTGTGTTTTCTCCCTTGAGGGAAAATGCGAGTTGGAAGAGGAGAAATATCAGTAAAGGATGTATGCTTTCGAGCCTCATAAGACAATCCGGTTGTGAGTGAGGGCAACTCTTGAAGATATAAATAAGCGACTTGATTTCTAGGTTGTGAGAGTGTTTCCTGACCTCCATTACACAAGGCTTTAGTTGCTTTCTTCGCTTTTTAATGTCAAGCTGTATCACATTTTTTGCAGCACTACAACATACTTAAATTACTTTTTCCTCTGCAGGCTAAAGCTGTATATTAGGTCTGTGTAATTCAAACTAGGCTCAAATAGGTTCCAGATGTATGCGACGGAGTGAAATTCTTTTATGGAAGACAAATATACATTTGGACTTAAAATGATAAACAATGAAATGCCAATAGACTGCATGAAGTTCACTGTCCTCTTTGTACTGCATCCCTGCTCTGCTGTGACGCACAGTGCCTCTTTTGTTCTGCCACTCATTGCTTATGTTACTGTAGAGCACTAATGCACACAGATCGATAGCATACTTTCCATTTCAACACATTGAGCTGATGTACGGTCACACAGTTGGAATTGATCCTCTCCTGTCAACACAAAGTTTTAGGTCTGTATGTCTTTTTTTTTTTCCCTCTCCCTGTTGTCGGCCTTTAAATAAAAAGCCCTTTTTATCACAGTCCGTTCTAAATCGCTTTGGAGCACCTTTGGAGTTAGATGTTGACGTCCGCGTGTTATACGCTGAATAACTGACGGTGCTGCGAGGCGAGGTGGGTAGGGAAGCGGTGCAACGGAGGCTTAAACGCAACACATCGAGATCAAAACTGAACATCTGGCCCATTCACATGAGTCAGATTTGTCACTCTGTCAGCTCCCGATGCCTCGTCCCTTCGCAGTAAAGACATTTTATGACCGGCTCAAATAAAACTATTCTGAAACAAACCATAACGGCCATAAAGCATCCCACTACATCAATAAAACAATCGGTCTGAAATGTAAAGAAAAAAAGAACAAAGCAAACAATACATGTCGCCTGTCTGTCTTGAACAAACCCGGCAAAATCAATTTCCTCCCCCCACAGGATGTCCACCACACACATGCTGCTTTTTACGACCACGACTGAAAGGTGCAAAAAACACAAGAGCAAAAACTACTGTATCCATCTGCACTTGTGGCGAGAGCACGGTGCAAGGTGCAGCCCAAAAACCATTACCGCCACGGGGACGGAAAACACAAACTTACTTATCTTTGGACGTTGTTGTTCTTTACGACCAAACAGAAACTGACAACACATTTAAAGGACATTTGAGATGTTTTAATTTAATTGTAACATTGTGGAGTTTTATAACAATTCGAGGTGAATGTTGTTTTTCTTCCCGGTAACATCACCTTAAGTTAAACTAAAAATGTCACAGCATGTCTCATATATTGACAACTTGCTGCAGGCTATACAGCATGTTATTACACCTTAGACGATTAAATCTGTCTGTGATGCTACATGGCTCTTTGAATATTGAAAACACCTCTGGGAAGTAACACCACAGCCCCCCGCCCCCCACCCCCTTCAACTATAAATCATATATTGGTTTTACTGAATGATATATTGTAGGAGGAAACTCTTTAAATTTTCCGAAGCTCTCAGCCCACACAATACAGTAGGTGCTTCCAAGACCAAGATAAAGTGTTTTCCGTGATAACAATAAAACAGCTCTTCTTGGTTCGATGAACCAAACCATCAGCTTCTGAAAGGCAGAGAAACACAGCAGAGAGGGAGAGGACTAATCTCATTACCTTCCCTTCCTAGCATGAGAGAATATTCATTTCTCTCTGGAAACTGGCAGCAGGGTGACGATGAGGGGAAAAAGAAAAAAAAAAAATCAATCGCACATCCCACCATTTCATTTTCCATGTAATTAAATCAGTTAAATGTTATAAAAACATGTAAACTCCATCAATGACTTTGAGCCATTTGCATTTTTAATCAGGCCAGATTAATTCTAATAAGCGAGTTGGGCTAAGGCGATGACAGAGCAGGCCTATTGTGTGTCTGTCACACTCATTTAATTCTGTCATTATGTCCCATATCCTATTATGATAATTGGCTTTTTATTCTCAATCAACAACCCGCCAAGGCTATTAAGTAATAATCTCTGACTACTGCACTTTTAACCTTAAGCATGTTAGAAGTTGAAAAACAATGAAAGTGAACAGAATGCAAACCCCCCCCCAACAAAAAAAACACCGTCCTGGTTCCTGGGATAAACCTGGATACTCGCCCCAAATGAAAAATGACTGTCAAGAAGCAGCATGTTGACACTTGGCATAGGGTGTAAAGCAAACACATTAGACGGAGGAAATGGGTATCACCATCTTCCCCCTGGAAGGTAACTAGGCAGAGAAGACGAATGTGTCCGATGTGTTCAGCCATTTCCTCTGCTCTGTCTCGGGGGAGTCACTCCAAAGCTAAATCTCTGAAGACGTTGGGCCTGGTGTTTAATTGAAACGCTGCTGCAAATAAAAAGAAGTGCATGCTAACAGGTAACAGCTAAAACAGCATGGAAGAAGATGACGAGCGAAAAGCAAAACGCTCCTTATGTAGAAGAGTGAATGGCAAATAAGTGAACTGAGAAGTAAAGTTCTACAATGCAAAAAGTTGTCGCAGACGTCTTACACCACTATCCTGCTAGTTATTAAACAGGGTTCATACATGTTTTTCAAGGTCAAATTCAAGCACATAATGTATTTATTCACCTACTATTATGTAAATATGTATATAGCCTATAGAGTTTTTATTACTATTATTATTTTTTTCTTGCACTTTATTCTGTTGCTGCCTTGACAAGTGAATGTCCCTGTTGTGGGATCAGTCGAATCGAATTGAATATAAATTTAACATTTAACATCTAGTCTTTGTTTACATCTAAGTCAAAGCAATAAATTCACCAACAAATCTGCCAAAACCATAAAAATTTAAGTGACTGTACATTCAGTTTTTACTTTCTGAGATATTATTTTCCCCACAAAGTTGCTAAAATCCATCAGAAAGTTGTGCCTTCTGGTCTCTATCTGTATTATTTATATATTTGTGTGTACAGTTCATCAGTTATGATTGTTATCAGTTAAAACAAGGTGTGTTTCACTTCAACACAGATTAATTAAAGGGTGGAAACTCCTCTGTCACCTTTGCAAGTAGAAGAGCAAAGGTGGCTGCAGTAATTATTATGTTATTTTTGTGAACTAACCCATGTTGCCGTTGCTTACAGAACAAAGGTTTTCAACTGGAGACACTAAAGAGGAATTCAATTCAAATACACAGCAATTCCTAACATTTACTGTCCTTCCGCTGTCAATACAATGTTGAATGAGACCAGTCTGATGCTTAAATTCGCATTCAGGACAAGACAATGAGTCGAGGATGGACTGTGAAAATGTCTATTGGAGCAAACAAAACATGATAATCTTCTTATTTTTGTTCTGACATAATCACATTTTCAGGTCAAGGTTCCAGAAGAGAGACGCAAACAACCAGTGTAGAAAAAAAAAACATAGTACAGTAGCAAAGGCTTCTACTTATCATGAGAATAAACTGTAGAAAAGGTGATATGGCAGAAAATGTTAGAAAATGTTCATATTAGTGAATGTGAAATCTTTGGTGAAAACTGAAGAAACCAGGTCATTTTAACATTTCAGAAATCTAGATCCAATCATACACACTTTACATATGAAACAAGACATTTTTATTTATTTAAGTACTTAAAGGCAGTTGCTGTCACTTGATCAACATGATTGCCATCCCATGATGCACTGGGGTCTTTATGTTGAAAATCTTTAAAAAAGATAGACAATAAGGGACTTCTACTTGTGTATCATTGTGCCTTGGACTTGTTTCTGCTGTTGTATTTAGGCATGACTCACTTTTTTAATGTTTTTGATTGATTGCAACAGAACTTTGTGCTTTTTTCTTTTTCATGCGCTCCATCCCTGTCCGTCATGAGCACAATAAGACTTTTTACACATTTACATTTTGTGTTTTTGTCCCAGTGAAGCCCCTACTGCCATTTTTTCTTCCACATTTTGCAATTTACTTGACAACATAAACAAAACTAATCTGAAGAAAATATATTTAGGGTTAAGGTTAAGGTAAAGTCGCTTTATTACCCATGTATGGAAATTTGGTCTCAGCATTTTACCCATCCATCCGCCCATACATAGAGTTAGCATTAGCAATTAGCATCATAGTCATATCATCAAAATAGCTTCTGATATCACAACCAAGGTCCAATCGCATTGACATAGCATGGTTAATGTAGTGGACTTGCCTATTTCTGACCCAATAAAAACAGATAAGTGACCTATTTTGGGCCTTAATCCTAACTTTGGGAACACTGCATAAATTGACATCCTCTTAAACAGGACTGAGTGGCGACATATACTGCAATGTGGCTGTTTTAGTACAAAAAAACTGAGTAAACAAGCGATTATCTGCAGAAAATTAAAGCCGACGGTGATCCTTACAACTTAACCAAAGAATCAGCGGTGCATGGACAGCGACATGTGTCCAGGAATCGGGTTTCCTGACATTTATAGACGACGTACCTGATGTCGATGAGGGGGAATACAAAGAACAGCAGGCTCAACGCTTGGTCAAACAAAAACAACATAACCTACATGAATGCACTTAAAGTAGGAGTGTGTTATGTGTTTAGCTGTTGGATAAAGCAGATGTTTTATACTGAAGTGAATATTTGGAGGTGACTTCAGTTCCGCAATGTATTTTACGTTTAAGTTAACCATTTTTTACAGCCTCTAATTTGACTTAAAATATTATTCTCCATGTATTTTGATAGGATCGCCCTTATTATTAATGATATTCTCGTGTAATGATACTTTGATAGGCTGTCAAACATCTTCTACATGTTATCTAATGTCCTTTTACTGTCCTCAGTGTCATCGCGCAGGACCTGTGGTGTGAAAATGTGGTCATGCCATTTTCAGCCCTCCCTTAAAACAGCGGCGGTTAAATGTTACACAGCGTTTCTTTGAAATCGTCAGAGAGAGAGAACGTACTTTGAACTTTCACAGCCCCGCGATGACAGTTATCTGGCAACCGCAATTTAATTGTAATGTTAAGAGTTTTCACACAAGAGGAAATTAAACTGTACAGCACATTATGACATCTGGAAAAAGAAGGACGACAAGCCTTTTTTTTTTTTTAAGATTACAGAAGTCTGAATGGCATTCTTGTAATCTTAGTTAAAGCTAAAATGACTGGTTTAGTGGAAAGAACACCACCTAATTAAAGAGAATGACTTAAAATCTATTATTTGAGTGCAAAAAAAAGTCGGCTTCTGTCAAACATACCCTGACGCTACGAGACAAAACCTCCCCTTTGTGTGTGTTTTTGAAGATTTCTTAAATTCTGATTGTGTTTATTCGCTGTTAAATCAGATATTTCTCAGTTCTTGTTTGCGACGTTTTAATAACACTGACAAATAGGTTCATTAAAAGGCCTGCGTGACCGAAAACTTCATTACACAGCATGTTCCACCATAAAACTTATATTTATCTGCCACTGTCAGTGCTTTGTCAAAAGCCGGTGTAATAATGGAAAAAATGTCATCTATTCAATAGCTCAAAATGTACTGTAAACAATGCCAGGAAAGCGGCGGGGGCTGCGGGGGTCTTTGTTCAACAGAAGCCACTGTGATGCAATCGACAGTTGGAGCTTTAATGTTTGCAGTTTCTTATTGGCTGCTCTGCTCTCAACCACATGCAATGCAGTCATCTCACTCATATTCTTAACTCTAAATTTAGCCGTGGAGTGCAGCAAGCTGTCAGTGCTGATTCAGTTGGACAGGTACAGCTAGAATGTATTAATTTTCTCATAAGGGAGAAAAGTGCTTTTTGAGGTTTCACCGCCCCCCACTTTGCCTATATCCCCGTGCATTAGTGTCCTTTTGAGAAGCTGCTTTTATTTCATTATTTTTTTTTTCCCACCAGAAGAGATTTTTTTCTCCGGTGCTGACAGACAGATGCAAAAGCAAAGTCAGTAAGTTCAGCCTCACACAGTCCAATAACATGTGTTCTGCTTTATCAAACAAAGAAAGCCACGTTTTCTCAACTCTCACTCGCTAACGTTATGAGTAAATCCGACGTCTACCCTCACTGCACAGCCGTTTCACACTCCCACAAGCAATTTCACTTTTAGCACTCTAAAGACGAGACTTAATAAACCTTTTCATTTCACAGTAAGACCTTATGAAAGTGCCATATGGCCTCACAATTTACATTTTACTCACTCACTATTTATCTGTACAGAACTAAGAGGACTTAATAAGTTGCCTGTTAAGTACACACAGGTGAGCGTTACTATGGGGACGCAGAGCGCCGTGGCACAGCGGCTTGTTCCATTGTGGCGAGAGACAACAGCTGTCTTTACCTTTGGCAGGCAAACAGGCTCATTAAGGGCAGCCATGTTTGTTTTTGTGCCCGATACCTAGCCCTAAGCAAACACGGCCATATCTCCACTCCACAGCCCTCGCAGTCTCAACATTTCCTTCCCTATTGTGGAGGGAGAACCCTGGCATGTCGAGCTTACCGTACGATTTTTCCCGCGAGCTCAGGCCGAGCTGCCAGTGGCTCTCAAAGAATGCGTGCTTAATTGAGAAATGTAGATGAAATGCTGAAATGCAACAGCAGAGATCCTATGAATGTTATGTATGTGTTGTATACATAATGTATGTCATTATACTGCCTGATATCACATCTTGTGGTATGTCACAAGAAAGGCCTCTTTGTTTGTTGCGCCGCAGACGTGATAAAGGCGTCATTATTTGGTCTGCTCATGGCTAACAGTAAAATCTGCAGTGAAAGGTTTCATTCGCATATTTTCTCCTCTCTCAGCACTGTCTGTGGCTTGAGTGACAAGGCAGGTTGGATTCATAACGCTTTGACAAAAATTCCATTTAAGAGGGAAAATGGCATTGAATGTCATTCCATTACGGCAGGCGGCAAACACAAGAACACTTTAACCCAGAAGGCATTCACATTAACTTATACAAAATAAGAAAAGGAATATTTTTAGCTTCTCTGATAATATATGTATTGGAGTATTTTCACTCAAGAGTAGTGTTCCAAAATGTACTCACTTATTTGATTTCATCCCTTTTCACCATTTGTCAAGCCCAAAGTCACAATGCATTGTGAAATGAGTTCTTAATGTGGAGTAATGAGGCTGTCATGGCAAAGCAGTCTCTGCTTGTTTGAGTTTGACTCATGTCGTAGATTCAATTAAATCAGCTGAAGTCAAGCTGGCCTCAGGCCAGATCGGTAATGGGTGACCTCATTCAAACAATGCTCTGACATATTGAAACAATAAGAGGAAGGGCCTTGAGTCAGTTGTAAAAGCAAACTCCACTCAAAAGCGATAAGGTAGAAAAATTACAGTGAAGTCACTACAGTGTTCATGTAGTTATGTCTTGTGTCCTGTGTTTTTTTTCTTTTCTCCTACTTTTGGTGCCAAAAGTGTTTGCATGATATAGACTGTTATTAAAATTGCTGCCTTTAGGGGAAATACTAAAAATATTAAAAAAAAATAAACAGCAAATAAGACAAGAGTAGTAAGGCAAAGAAAACACTTTAACATTCTACTCGGTACAATTCAGTGGTAACTTCCTACTTCCTGTGCTTTCTGTGGGCACCTGAAAACAAAACAGTACAAGCTTTACAGATAAAACTACCTAATGTCCTAAACACAGCTGGGCCGTTTCTTCTTTTGGACGTTTACTCGTCCTCAGAAGTCTAAACTGATTTATTTGGATGTTGAAATGCCTGGAATCTAAATCATGACACAAACACTCCCAAGGCTATGTAAACAACCTTTCCAGTTCCAGTCTAGCACCAGGCTTTCTGAGCAATAACTTCAATGCCAAGAGCAAAAGCACTTCTCACGTCTGAAAGGGTCTCCACTGTCACACAGTTATTAGGAAAGGCCGCTACAGGGGAGTGGGCATTACTAAAAGGCTTCTACTAACTCCTCTGTCAATGTTCAATCAATTATGCTCCTTAGTTTAAGGGACATTTTTCCATTTATTAGGTGTGAATTTGCAGTTTAGAGGGACAGAGATATTCAGAGTGCTTTGCCGAATAAACAGCGATGAGGTAAGTAAATCAAAACAGAACATCTTGCCTTAGTCGTGTTCCTCTATTCACTGGGGCAATAGCGGTTACAGTAAACAGATAAAAGAGCACACACACTCACACACTCTCACAGTAACTGCATCTCATTAAGCCGCATTCCCTCTGGCCCTTATTCCATTAGAAATTAAAACTCGGGACAATTAGTGGCAGATTGGTCTCAGCTCAGTGCGCTATAGTCGCGCTCTCTAGGCTCCGAGATGACTTAATTACAGGCTCATCTGAAGACAGCGCAGTGGTACCGAGCTGGAGAACACAGCAAATACCTGGCAGGGTCAGCAACACCAAGGTTCAATAGATTTTAACACCGACACTGTGTATCTGAAATGAGCCGCCTGCAAACTGTGTGTCCTTAAACGTTTTACAAGGCCACAGTTTGTAAAATATTCATTTATGTATTCAGAAGTGGTAAACTGCAGGGAAAAGCTTGCTGGCTTATGAACATTTACACCAAGATGTGCTAAAATGGTTGTAAGAAGGGCTGTGAAGGTTAGTGATTAATGGTTAATCTGTCAAAAATGTAATGCAACTAGTTTAATCAGTCCATCAAACTAATGTAACCAGCTGCATCTCATCTGAAAGTCTAGAAACAGACATTAAACCCTTGTCATCAATTTGCATTAAAGCAAATGGCATGCATTTTTATCAGGATATGAAGTTTATTTATTTATTTTTACTTATTTAATTCTCAGCTCCTCTAATGAGCCTATAAGAAGCTGTGTATTAAAAAATCTTATCATTCGTTGTCATAGAGACTGATTGAAACCCGATAAAACTTCACTTTTTGACTCTACCGATGAAAAATGGAGGGTTATACAGACATAAAATGGCATTTAAATGGTTAAAATTCTCAAAATGAATTAGTATTTGACAGTTATGATCACTGGAAAATTATTTTAGCATATGATATTTTTAAGCCATTTTTTTGACATGGCCCTTTTTTTTATAGAGTTTTTGGTAGTAACGCAAAGTTGGTCTTTTCATAAATGTGTTTTATTTGCCAATTAAAGTCTCTGAAACTCACAAAATGTCTATAATTGTTCATGTATCACTAAACACATGAAAAAAATGGAGGCACCGTGACATCACCCATTGGTTTCCGAACCAGAAGTGACCATATTTGGATAAAAGGGACGGAACTATCAGAGTCAGAAGGTCAAACATGAGCTAATGCTAAATGCTAGTTTACTGACTGTGTAACAAAGTCATTTTACAGTCCTGTTAGTGGAACCAACCACAACTAGATGACATATTTGTCAGAATATTTTTGACACAGGCAGATATCAAAACCAAATATTTATGCTGAGAAAAAATAAAGATGGATCATATCACTTATTAGAGGTTCCAAATAAAACCATTGTAGTCAGACTGAGCCCTGGAGAAACATTATTGAATTAATATTTTCATATAGAAGTCCAGTGTAAGTCTATGGGAGCCAGTGCACTTTGGATTGAGCCCTAGTGGCCGTCGGTGGTATTACAACTTTATAATCTGTCACACTGCCTTCGTTTTGGTGCTGAGGTCCTTTCCCTTTGGCATTGTTTACAAAAACAGAGATTTAATTTTTTACATCGAGGCCCAAGGATTAAACCAACAGAAACCTGAATTAAGCTTTGAATGTCTCAATGGTAAAACAACAAACTGTTTCACAAGAATTCAGATGTAACCTGGTTAGTTAATATAACTTCTCAGTCAGTCAATTAAAATTAAAGAAAAAAAAACAAAGCTATTTCTACTTCACATATTACTATTACTATCACTAAAACAACTATTTCCTTTTGTTTCATGTGAATGTTTCTCATATAGGAGAAAATTCTCACACTTCCAGAGGAAAAAAAATTACATTAAAATGTGTTATTCTCATAACTGCATAGTCAAAACAACACTTTTAATAATCTTCTCATCACTTCACATGCTTAACTGCTGTGCTAACAGATGCTTTGACCTGGTTTCAAGTTCTAAATGAGTTGTTTCCTGCAGGATTACAATACACTGCAATTTGTCAAACTATTTACAATATGTGACATTTTCCACTGACGGTACAGTCGTATTTCATGCGATGGTTCCTATAATGATGTATGTAACACTGTAATATGTTTTCACTGACAGGGACGGCAAAGAGCGGCAGGTAAAATCCCAGGGGGAACATGGGTAACTAACTTATTTTCCATCAGCTTCATCAGTCTGTTCATGACAAGGACACAAAGCACATTTTTCTGTAATTGTACCGAGTACAGTTTATGTAACGACTGACCGTTCTGCCCTTCACAGAGAGACAGAAAGAGTGATCTGATCGCACCGTGTACTCGCCCTGGTCACGTGACGCCGTGTCCCATTATATTGTGATGTTGTCATAGGGGGAGAGGAAATGAAATGCCTTCAAGCTGTGGTGTGTGAGGTCGGAGGGCGGGGGTGGGGGGGTCGGAGTGGGGGATTCAGAGGAGCAAAAACGGCTCTTAATGTTTCCACCAAACTCACATTTTAATCATCGATTTGGGAATTTGTACAAATGAAATTAAACTATTCCTGTAATGGTTATTTGATTTATTGATTAACTGTAAACTATTGAATTAATCACCAAATAAATTGATAATTGAATAATCAGTGTTTTTTTTTTTTTTTTAGGAAAAACTGATTCCAGCTCATAAGTATTATTAGAATCTCACACATTGGCATGTTTTCAACTATTACTTTAACTATTTTCAGATCATTCATTCCAGTAAAATTGATAAAGTTTATGATAGACTATGTCTATATCTACCAAGAGGCTCAAATCTGGTGCTTATGTTGTTAATTTTTTGTTCAGTTTGTTCTGTTCATTGATAATTTTGCTAATTTTTACTCTTTTTTTGTATGCTTCTTTTGACTGAGTGATGATCAGTCCAAAAAGTATACGAAAAAAGAACAAACACCAGATAAAATAATCAACAAAATTAACAAAAAGTTAACAATATAATCTCTCAGTCCAAAAGTATGCTTAAAAAAACTGAAAATGAAGAAAAATATCAACAAAATGAACAGAACTGAACAAAATAAGCACTCAGTGAAAAGAATTGTGCAAAAAAGTGAACAAAAACAACAAAACCTGAACAAAATTATGGTACATGTTCAACCAAAAAGTTTGTTAATTTTGTTTTTCTTTTTGACTGAGTGCTAATTTGAGTTGCTAAGTTTTTGTTATTTTCTGTGGACCTTTTTTTGACTGAAAGATTTGTTCATTTTTGTTGATAGTTTTCTTAACTATTTTGTTCTTTTTGGTCCACTATTTTGTTTGAGTGCTTAGTTTGCTCATTTTGTTGACAATTTTGTTCATTTTTGTTCATTTGGTTGTTTATTCTACTTATTTTGTTCAGTTTTTGTTGTTTTCTGGACTGAGGGATTATTTAGTTATTTTTTTGCTCATTTTGCTGAAAGTTTTGTTTATTTTATTGATTCATTAATCCTTTTTTTTGTTGTTGTTCATTATTGGATTCAGTGCTAGGTTTTTTTCTTCCTTTTTGTTTTAAAGTTTTGATTTATGTTGTGACAGCCACCATGGCCCAGAATATATTTCCACACACTTTCATCAATGTACAGAAATAATTTACGATATGAAAGGCAGAAAATACTCCTTAAACTTCTCAAAGCTGCATTTTAAGCATCAAACTCCTTAGGTACAAATCCAGACCTCTCCATGACACACATTCTAAGACTTTTGAACTTGTTAACGAATTATTAAAACATCAGGATTAACCATTAACAACCAGTTCAACCAATAAAACCAGCTGTAAATAATTCCTTAAACATCAAACACATACAAACCTACAAATGGACAAAAAAATCCTTAGACTGGCAGCAGCAGCAGCAGCAATTACCACGCTACTTGAACACTTTGAACATAACTCGGTTTTGCATTTTGATATATTTTTATGCAAATGCGGTGCTTGATCGTAAATGGGCTGTTTCAAAGCTTGTTTCATACATGAAAGCGCTATTAACATCCCTATAAAACATTATGCCTCCTTTTTGTTGGAGTAAATAATCATTGATAAGACCCCTGTCATGAAGTTTTAAGGTTAATGAGTTCACTTTTTGGATGAGTTAGTATTACACAGGGACTATTATTACTTATTTCGGTAGCATCTGCATCTTGAAAAGTATGTTACCATGTGTTTTTGGTTTCCTCAATGATTCATACAGCGCATACTGTAGGATGAGGTTTTATATGTTGTCACTAAGATACAGAAGCATTAAACACAAACTGTTTCTATATGTTGGGTTTATGATCGCTTTCATCTGTCTCTTTTATGTAAAGGGGATTTTTAGGTAAAACCGCCAAGCGTGACTAGAAGTCTAGGGGAAACACTGCAAACATTCATCTGAGTTAGTTACTGTTTGAACCTGTTTTATAGTCTTTGCAGGATTCATACACATTTTTCAAGGTCAAATTCAAGCACTTTTAAGGGTCATTTTCAAATTTTTCCAGCACAGTACCTTATTGCTGGGGTCAAATACACATCGACAGGAATATATATATTCAGTAGAGGTAGACTGATATATTGGCCGGTGGATATATCGGGCCGATATATTGATTTTTTTTAACATCGGCCGTCCGCCTTAATTTTTTTTTGGAAGCCGCTATTTGATCAGTAGTAAAAATGTTATAAGATATTTGAAACAGCACCTGATTGAAGCTCATTAAATGTTAGAAGAGTACTATGTGTACGTGTATTAATAATTTTGTTTATATTGCTGCATAAAAACCTTAATTATCTGAGTGTTTCAATTGCATTTTGCAGTCAATGTGCGTAAAAAAAAAAATAACAAAAAAATCAGCCTTAAAAATTTTGCATATTTTCTTTTATTGAAGTCTGACTTGGATGTGTTGGATGTGTTGTGTTGTTATGTGTTAATATTGGCCTCAAAAATCAGTCATTATTATGTTTCATAATAGCAAAAAGTTTAGAAATTAAAAAACACAAAGTTTTATCCAAAAAAAGAGAAGCCACTTGGCGTTCTTCAGACACACTCACATGGAGACAAAGATTAAAATAAAAATGTACCTGGAGTTGACCTGAGAGCACTTGGCAATGGTCTTTTTTGACATAAAGTTTTATTGTTTTGAATGTATCACCTCTCTAAGTAGCTTTGGCTTGACATCTAACCTGGCAGAGTTACTATTAAAAATAAATATATAAATCATATCACAGGGTTATAACTACAAGCACTTTCAAGCACTTAAACTGAAATTCAAGCATTTTTCAGACCTTGAAAACACAACATTGAAATTCTAGCATTTTCCAGGATTTGAAGCAGCCGTCTGAACCCTGGTATTGACGTTTACGTGGGCGAACAGCTGATGCTTTTTCGCTCCTTTCTGACCTCCTCACATGCAGAGAGGTAGGGTTTTCAGAAGAACCGAAATCAGCGACAACGGATGAGAACGCGGCGGCTGTTTCACACGTGGCGGTGATAAAGAATCTCGAAACGTTTGGGTTTAAACAATGGAAAAATTGAGCACAATGAGCGATGAAAAGACTCTGTTGTTGTGCAACAAGTCACTGTGTCAGTTGAGAATTTCCTTTGTGTGCGTGGCTGTGTTCAGGGGATGTTGCATGAATGGGCAGTCAGCATTTAGGGTTCAAAAGAAAACAGCAGCCTGAGCTCCTGTCTGTGTGAAAACTAAGGCTACGGTGCTCTGTATCAAGTGCCATTGTTTTGGTAATAGTAAACCTGGGGCACTTGCCAGGAGGCATTAGTCATTCATCTAACAAGTTCCACAAAGCAAACCACAAAGTGCTCCACTGTCGACTTCCTCTTATTGAATTCTGAGCGTATAAGCACGTTGGCAAGTATCTTACGGGGTATAAACTTTCTGACGACTAGCTACCTGAAATACGGCCGCCATGTTTGTTTATTTGTGCGTTTCCCTGACAGGAAGCCTCGCGAGTGGGGAAGTGTGTGAAGGAGGGAGGTGACGGGTGAAAGGCGGATAGGAGGGGATTAGGGCGGAGTGCAATTTTTCAGCAGGCCGGGCATACGACATGATCTCTAATTACCCACAAAGCACTGTGTAACCCGAACCACAGATTAGGCTGCATTATCAGGCTTAATAAAACATGACCATCTCTCAGTTTCACTCCCTTTCTCCGCCCGGCTGCCGCAAACATTTGTTTCTACCGATGACAGTGACAGTGTCTTCCCGAAAAAACAAGCCCTACTGTACCTGTTACTATTTAACCCTTTATTGGGCATGTGACTATTTTTGGTAATTTCCATGTACATTACAGGACAGTGACAGCAACATTTACACTGAGGACAGTGAGTCAACAATCTCAGGTCCAATGTGGTCTACAGGGTCTGTAAG
>JAPQRQ010000026.1:31095566-31118302 GCA_037367365.1 Apogon talboti | reverse complement strand
AATGGTACTAATGTAAGTAATGATGTTCAAAGGAATAATGTGGATGTTGACAGGTGTCTGGATCAGCACTTATGTTGGTCCAAGTGTAGAAAAGTCATGTTCTGATGTTATCAAGTGCATGTTCCTTTCACCTTACATATGTTTTTATTGGGTTTTTTTGTATTAACTTTTTGGATTTTTTTTTTTTTTTACCACTAACGGACAAGGAGCCAAATATGGTAACTTCATTTACCTTACTTTTCCTACATAGCAATAAAATATTTAGAAAAATTTCACAAAAGTAATAAAGGCTTGTTATGACCTCCAATGACACACTAAGGTTGAAATGTTGAATTTCAGAGTATTTCTATGAGTGACCTATAAAGGGTTAAACTACATAACATAAATTTTTGTTATGTTTTACACATTACCTCTCTGAACTCAGTGTCACTGAATCCAAAATATCAAAAAAACTCAGACTGGACCTCTAAGACAAACCGTTTGTCATTATATAATTGTACATACAGTACATTTAGTTAATTGTGCAGCTCTAATAGGAACATTATGTCTGACTGTCTTGAATACATACAGTTCTTTACTGTAGCTTCCTAAAATAGTCCACGGTAACTCACTGTGGCCTCTTCTAATGTCCGTTCTTCACACATTAAAGCCTCGAGGAAAAAAAATGATGATCTCAAAGCGCCCGTAACCAACAAGTCCGACAAAAGAAGGAGCTGAATGTTGCTGTTCCTTGAGGGAAATGTTGGCAACAAAGGCAGAACATCAAATGTATGGAGATGGTATGAAAATAGCCCCTGCCATCAACAGCCAGTCACTTAGCCATTTACTATTAATAAGTAATGCTCTGTCATCCTCTTAGCCTTTGCTCCTACTAGTTTTAAATGGTATACATTTTCATTATGTCAGTGAGTTCTCCTTTATTGTGCCATCCTGCATGAGGTGAGCTTTTCTCTCAGCCTCTTAAGACCATTATGTTTGCAGTGATGCATATGAACTCGTTTTCATATGATGGATGTGAAGGACGGGCTGAAGCACAATGGCCTATCTGTAAGTGTGAAAACAGAAGCTTCCTCTGTGTTTTTGCTGGAAGGAGGAGTTTATCCAAATAGGATGAGAGTCTGTAGCCACACATAGAGCTCTGTACCTCATTTTTCATATTAAATATTCAGCAAAATACTGTTCAAGTCAGATGTGGAAAGAGGAGTCCTGAGGGCAGATCGGAGCAAGCGTTGTTCATTCTCAAAGCATTTAAGAAAAGTAGAACATTGTTAATTACAGAGTTAATGTCATCTTTTACTTTTATTAAGAAAAATGTGGAATTGAATATGGAATCAGGTTACAGTTAGGGATCAAAATGTTGATGATTTTCAGTAATAAGTACATCTCGATGGCAGAAAAACAAAACATGTTATCTTTTTTCATTTAAAAAATGTTATTTTCTTGCAGAAAGCTATTTGGTAATGAAAGCCAATAAATAATACACTATATTACTTTTTACATATAGATATTTTTTTGATAGTTTACCTACAGTACATATCAACAGCCTAAAACCTCATATCTGAAAAATGTCCTTTGTTTTTGAGAAAACAAACAAAAACCAAAAAAAAAAAACCAAAAAACAACATGCTGTTTTCTTGTAGAATGCTATTTGTAGCAAGTAATATAATCCAGAATCAGTGTACAGTTTATTGTGTTTCATTACCAAATAGCACCCTACAAGAAAACAGCAAGTTTTTTTTGTTTGTTTCCTCAAAAAAAAAAACAGGACATTTTTCACATATGAAGTTTTGTTTGTCTGCCATTGATTTGATCCAAACACATTTTAGTGTTCAGAATTCAGTAATATTTTCCTTCTGAAGCCATTGAAATACCTTAACAGTACTGTGGAGTGTTGGTTTAAATATACAGAAGGTTGTGACTGAAATTAGGTTGGATAACTTTATTCATCCCCTACAGAAATACAGCCCGTTGGTTCATATAAAGTACATTTTCAACTTCGCTGGCCAGTTTAGGAAAGAAATCAAAACATAATAAGTTACATTACACTGATAAAGTCATGAAAATACTTGCATTGTTGTTCTATTTTTGTTTGGCTGCAAAATTAATCAAATTACAGTGTTAATTATATCAGCCTGTGCAATTATACATTATTGTTTATAAAGTTGAACTAAAACATTTTAGCATTTTCTAATGGAATTATTGTAACCATGTGATTTATTCTTCATAAATAAAGTGTAACTGGGACTCAGTATGTAATCACTGTACCTGGTGAAAGTGTGATACTGATGTGAATAAGTAGGAATAAAAAGAGGAATGTCTCTGAGAACAAAATTATTCCAACTTTATGGACAACGGTGTGTAATCACAAGATGACCTATTTGCACAGAATTTAGAAATGAACCACTTATATCTGTGTTTCATGTGGCGGATTTACACAGAAAGAGCAAAAACAGTTTTTCACTCAAATTTTACCGTTAGCATTCCTTTTCCCTGATGTCAAGGGCAGGTTCACCACTTACAGAGAACTGTTGAAACAGAAAAATGTCCCTATTGTAGCTGGAGTACGTGTCAAACATCGGATCATCTTTTGAGATCTCACTCTACTATGGAACGTAACTTTGCTTTTTCAGTGAGCATCCATGTTCTATCACAACATAAGGCTCCGTAATTTACACCATTGCACTTTAATGTATCATCACCGGTGCAGCCTCCATTATCTTCAACCAGGAAAGAGAATATATGCACAGAGGAAAGAAAAAATGCTGCAAATCACTCAAATCTTGTATGGAACCAATACAGTATTATCTCATTTTAAAGAATATTATTTTCTATAGATTCACAGACGACTGCTGCAATTATTATAAATTACCAGAGGTCACCTGGTAATATTAATCCCATTTAAATGGAGCTAGAAGTTACACAGTTTTTGTACTTTTTGTGTTGAATTGAGAAAAATACAGCTTTTGAAGTGAACAACCATTTATTTTCCACAAAAAGCATGCAATAACAAATCACAATGTCACAAATTTTGCAGCCGTTTTTTACCCGTTTAACCTTTTCCATATCATAATTTATCTTCCCAGCACAGATGATCATTGAAATTACTGTTAAAGAAGCAAAGTAAAATGTATTTGTCAGTACATCATATGATCCCTTTGACTTCTTCTGGAGGTCACATCCTCCAACCACGCCGACCGAATTCACCTTCCAGGATCCAAACATGGAAGTTGTGGACAAAGTGGAAAACCAACTGACTAATGGACTCTGGAATTCATAGAGCTCGCAGATAAACGTTTTGCCTCCTTATCTACAGTAGTACATCTAGCTGTGATTAATGAGTTGTGGGTGTAGTACCTTAGGCTGAGAGTTTGACCTTTCTTGTTTCTTTGGGAAAATATAATATGGCTTAATAGCTTCAGCTCCATGGTTTTCCTGTTTACTCTGGATAATCCTTGGAATCAATGATATAGATTCAGTCTTTGGCATAAGTAGCTCTTATAAAAATTAAGAATTATACCACCTCATGCAGTTATTTTATATATAAACTCAAAAAACCTCAAAATAAACTCCATTGATTTACAGTATTAGTAGCAGTTCCATTTATGTTATGTGATCTCTTCTGTTGGTATCATTACACAAAAAGTACAGTTCAGATTTTCATGAAACTTGGTGGAATGGTAGGGCATGGGCCATGGATGAACCCTGAAATTTTTGGTGGTAGATCCATAAAACCAGACATACGTAAAAGGCAATGCTTTTAACTTTGTGTAACCCTGGAGAGCTCACAGTAAACACAGAACACACCATAATAATAAAAATTAAAGCAACCGCAGTGGAATCAAGTCACAAAAAAATGAGGAAAACCCAGGTCATAATTACGTTTTTTGAGTCGACTTTTGGCTCTTCTTCTAATTTTAATGCAACAATTTTCTCAAAACTTGGAACTAATAATGTTACCGCATGTGGTTATACAAAGAAAATTACAAAAAAAACTATAAATAAGCCCTTTAACCTTTGACCTTAGACACAGTTCTATTTGAGAAAGCCACAATGACGCCCAGATTAGCTCCAACGCTGTTTATTTTGACACCGTTGCCTTGGATATGCATTGAGCTGTGTTGGTAGTCTTGTTTTGGTTCCATACACATTTGATGGTGTGTGATTGAGTTTCCCTGTCACCATAAATAAATCAGTTCACAACATTTCTGTCAATGCTGACACCTCTCCTCCACAGTTTCGCCCGAGGCACAGGTCACAGCGACAACCACTGTATATTTAATTAATAAGGGAGCGTTCACTGCAGTTTCAACACTTAATTTAATTCTATTTAGGATAAACTGACAATGTTGTATCGGTCCAATAAGAAAACAGACATAAGGGAAATAAAGTTGTATATCACATGTAACGGACACACACACACACGCACACACAGACACACAGAGAATGATGGAAAACAAAGATGTAAAGGAGGATGTTGTGGACCTCTGGGTCATCAGGGCATCATCAGATTATCTTTTAATCTGGTATCAGAGTCCATGTGGTTGTGTAAGACGATATGACTTCATAAACCTCAACATGTGTTTCCTGCTTTTATACAAACACTATATAACAAGTTATGTGAACTGTTGAGACTCTCATATTTACTCCTGTGTTACTTACTGTACATGTAGAGTTTGATTGATCATTTATAACCATTGATAAATAAGTATTTTCCAGATTTCCGCCTGATAATTGTGCTGTTCACTTAATTACTTCAGAGTTTAATTAATGTAAGATCTGACACTACTGTATCACAATTAGATTTTTGTTTATTTTTTGTTCCATGTGTTAATTTTTATGTACCATGCATGTTAGGTATTACATTAACCCATAAAGACCCAAACACCTACAATCAACAAAAACCATCTACTGATCTAAACTGTTTAATTCCTGTTGATCCACTAATCCTATCAATACATGCAAATAATTGGTGTAAAATGCAGTTTGTCATCTTTTCATGGTCATCAGATATGACCCATTTGGACGTTCAGAGGCTCTGTAGTTACCATGGAAACACCGTCATCTTCTAAAACATTGATTCACCAGTAAAACCCATGGAGTTGGATCAATGACAGTGGTTGGAAACTTTTGATTTTATGTTTAGTTACTGATATTTTTGCTGAAAAATCTCTTTTCTGATTTGATCTAATAACCTTTGAATTTACTCTGAGCTTTAATGAACATCTACATGATCAGTGAATCAAATATTGGAAAACACATGATTTACACTGATAAAACTCAAAATACAGAGGACAATATTACAACAAATGGTGATAAATCACTGAAGAAAGGTTAAATATAGAGAAATAATAATTTGGGAACTGCCACAAAAGTAGCACTGGGTCTTTATGGGTTAAAATGAAGTTATATGTACTTCCTTATTATTCATCTTTTCTATTCTATTAAAAAAATGCATTTTTGATCAACAACATACCATTGATATCATTTTGGATGCTTTTTAAATGTTAATCTTTTCATGTTTCTTTCTGTTTCTGTGAACATAAACTGAATATCTTTCTGTCACATTTAAGTTTGTTATCTTGATCGTCATTTTCACCACTTAATGACATTTAATAAACCAAAAATTCATCATTAATTATGTGAAAGTAATTGTTGCTGCTAATGTATGTATGTGTCTGTTTTTAGGATATTTTTACTATTTTGTATCTTATTTCTTATCTTATTTATTTCTTATCTCATTACTGGAACCTGAGTACACATTTTGTTCTTCATGTGCTACATTGAATAAATAATAATAACCTTGAAGAGATTTTGAACCTCGAACTTTGAACTTAGAGACAAAACTATTACTGGGTAAAGGAAAAAAAAACTAATTATATAAACCATAAATTCACATACATGAAGAAACCCATTTTTCACTAAAAGATCAGAACTGAACCTTTAGATCTGTTTCACGCCTTTACAATGTTTTTATCTGACACTGCTAAGCTTTTAAGAGGCTCCTAATCCTCTGTGTTTGCTTGTTGTTTGTTGTTTTTTCTATTTAAAGACCTGTTTAGCAGTGGCATGTTCTGGTGGTTCTTTACCTTCTGTGTCAGAGTTCTGTTCTGTTTTTTTTTATTATTTTTTTTTTATATGCGGTACCTTTGGAGAACAAAGTTTGTTTTAAGATGTGGAACTTTGAGTGAATGCAGGTTTTTTAAAATATAAGAATCCAAGTGATAGTAAACAGAATACCTTTGTGTTTCTGATCAAATTAAAAAAATAACTAGAGATATTTTTCTTGTTTTCTCTGACATTGTTTTGATTTTTTTTAAGATTGCATCTGTGGAAACTTTGGAAATCTTCTGTTTCTCTTTCATAAAGTAAATTTTCATTGCTTGTAATTAGAGAGTATCATTATTTATTTTCATTTTTCACACTTTAATATGTTCATCTTTTATCTATGTTTTTATTTCTTGGTTGGTTTGTGTCTGTGAAGTTTTGTAAAGTGGTAATATTAATCAATACTTTATCAACCTGATTCTTAATCATGTGCATTGTAATGATCTAATCAAGGTGCGTCAACCAAAAACTACAAAGAATACACTTTCTTCTTCCAATGCTGTAACAGAATTTATTCAATTTCTAAGTTAAAAGTAAGCTCTTATAAAACGATTCCAATTATCGCCGCACAATAGAAGCTCAGTGTACATCTCATCATGATATAAAATGGGAGCAATTTGTTTTCAAATGCATCTAAATAGAGTAATTCCTCCTTTTTGGGCCTGAATGGGTGATAAGTATTGTCAGTTTAATTACATCAAACTAAATATTTCATATTGGCCAAATCAGATTCTGTGGCTGCAACATTCTTGTAAATGGAATTTTATCTGTAGCTCAGGACCATTAGTGGCACTGAGTTCTGAGGCAGCCTAGAGGACGGTAATTAAGTCCACTCAACTGTGACTAAACATTTTTGACGTTTTTCCTAGTCCGGAATGAACTGTCAGTGTGCAGAGAGAGTAACCATCTTGTCACTTTGTGTTTGTATAAGAATAGCAGAAAGCTGAGTGCTGAGCTGCGAGTCCAGAGTTTCATATCAGACATTTTTCATTATCCGAAAAAAGGACTGAAATGTCAAAGAGGGGGGGAAAAAAATGGTGGCATCTTAAACATGGGTATGTCTGTCTATCTGCACGGCGTCCGCGTCTGAGTGTCTGAGAGAGAGGAGAGAGAGAGAGAGAGAGAGAGAGAGAGAGAGAGAGCGACTGTAACCCATTTTGGATTCTAAGTTATTTCATTTCTGAGCAGTACTGTGGGAACAGTGGCCTAAAATACAGTACGTGTGGAAATTCACAAAATGTTTGCAGCTCAGTTAATGCAAAGAAAACTAGGACACATTTGACTTTGCTTTGCATCATGGTTTGCTGATGGATCAAAGCTGTCAGAATAGCCCAGTTTCTCATGGGCGCTTTTGTTAGATTTCCTCTACATTTGTTTGGACCTTCAACCAAGGTGTGTGCGCATTCATCTCCCAGTGTGAATGTGGGTTTGTGGGAGCACATTCATTAGCAGAAACTAGGGTCGAAATCAACAAAGTAACTGCATATTGTGATACATTTTGCATCTCATTTCGGCGAGGTACCACAGTGCTAATATGTTTCTCCTCTTGTGCGTGCAGATATAATGAGTTACGGTGGTATCGTAGACAAAATCCAGAGATAACAAGGTGACTTTGAACTCGGCTCTGAAGATATTCCACTGGCATCCTTAAGAAGAAGAAAACAACCAATGCTTTAATAGCCAATACAAGCATTCCATCAACTTTGGTATGCTTGAGTAAATTGAATACCCCTGCTTTGTCTTTTGTTCTAGAAAATGCATCAAATTGATTGAAAGAAGCAATTACGGTACCAGGGAGCGGTATTGATTTTATGAAAGTGTGCAATTACTTTAATTGAAATAACCGTGTCTCGATTAGATGTTCGTAGTAGGCTATGTTCAAAAAAATGTCTGCATTTTACATAGTTGTTTTGATTTTGAGTAAATTCCGTTTCCAGTGCAGCCCAACCTTTTGTACCTGATTAGCCCGTTCATTTTTTCCCTCTCTGGGGGATTCAAAGAGATTCAATCAGCACGGGTCCGACGGTAATGAAAAAAGTTAATGGGAGCATTAGCGAGAATTCTTTTCAATGTCATGTATTTTCACGAAAAACTGGATTTGATTTGTGTGTCGGGGTGCTGTAAAAGCCACGTTATGAGCAAATAAGATCTGTGTTTTATCCGTGAATGTGTTTGGTTGCCAGGTACGATTTTAAATGCATCTTCTGTTCCAGCAACACTGAGTTAGACCTAGTAAAAAAAAAAAAAAAAAGGGGGGGAAAATGAACAGTGAAGTCAAGCCTTAAATCTGGCTGCGTACCATGTGACTTGACACAGAGCAACCGAATGAAAGAGAGGGAGAGAGACAGATAGAAAAAGAGAAAAATAGTGGGAGAGAGAGAGAGAGAGAGAGAGAGAGAGAGAGAGAGCAATACCCCCATAAAACCATCTCTGCTTTCAGTTCAAATAGGTCCTATCATCTCCATGACAACAGTCGTAATGGTAACATGGAAATATATTAATGTAAAACCATGGCAACGTTCTCCAATTGAATTAAGCAGCACCTGTGCACATTACAGAAGAAGATAAAAGACAAAAGGAGCCAGCTTCTGCTTGCCAAGCAGCTGTGGCTTTCAGACCTTAAAAACCCATCTACATTTCCTGAACGCATTTGTTTCCCAATGTTTCTGTGCGGCAAATTACCGTAGCGTTGAGCGTTTTTTTTTTTGTTTTTTTTTTAGGCGTTTTCTGTCGTATTTGTGCAAACAGATGAGAAACTGGATAATTATGTTCTTTTTTCCATCGACTATAAGCCCGGCTCCTGCGCCAGAGCAGTGTAGCTGGATTAAGAGTATGTGTGTTTTACCATTAAATCACATAATGGCGGGGCAATCATTCTGATAGGTAACAGGGCACAGTGTTTTAAGCACAAAGAGACATTTTAGACACACAAACTCAGTACATTGTGCTCCCTTTCATTCAAAACAGAGAGTGTGAGAGAGTGAAAGTGGTTGTGTTCTGCTTTCTTCTCTCCGAGCCGGGCTGAAAAGAGAAAACATTATCTACATCACCATGCCATCAAATCTGATGGATTTTATCCCATCCCTCCCCCTTCGTCTTTTCTTCTCTCTCCCCTAGCCTCTGTGTTCACTGGTAATGGCAATGTAGCATTCTCTCACCCTTGAAAATGTGAGCCTGTGAGTGTTTGTTTGTGTCTAAAAGAGGAAGAAAGAAGGGGTGAGGTTGGCGAGGACACACAGCCTAAGTGAAATTACTCTTAAAAGGATATTGTTGTTCCCAAAGAGTGTTGAACAGCATGTTCAACGGCCATATTTTATTCATGCGGGCAGTCATGTCCAACACACACAGACCCGTACAGTACATCTACTCCGGCTTGACTCTGTCTGTTTCCAAGAGAAAAACCCTCATCCGTTTGCAAGGTAGCGTCAATAAAACTCTAATCTCCAATCTCTCAAGGGATCCGATGGGAAACTATTTTCTCCATCCTGCTTTCCATTGTGTATCCATGCCACCCATTTCAGCCTGACAGAGGTCTAAACCATTAGTGCTACTGATCTGCAATAGGCTAAAATGGAGTGTGTAATCATTCCTGTCACAAGTCCTGCCTCTTTTATACGAGGAGAAGTGGAAGTCGTAAAAAGAGTAATCAATTCAACTAAAAATATGTTTTTCTGCATCATTTTTATGCTGTTTTAACTCGTCTCAATACTTTTTACATTTGAAGGGAAGATAAGATTATAATGACAAGCATGTTGCTCAGAAATTATGATATTAAAGGTTCAATTTTTAATAATTTGGAGGATCAAGATACAAGAACTGAATGTAACATCCATAACTATGTCTTAATTTGTGTATAATCTCCTGAAAATAAGAGTTATTGTGGTTTTTCACTTAGAATGAGCTGTTTGTGTCTACTTATGGAGCAGGTCGCCTCCACAGTCGGCCATGTTTCTACTGTAGATCCCCTATTTTCTGTTTTATATCAGGTTTCATCCAGAGCTCAGGTGTCTGTGATATGTTTGAGTGTAGACCAGAGTTATTCTCCCTTTAACTAAACATAGACAGTAAATAGAAAATGGAAAACATCAGCAGTAACACAGGATCTTCATGTTCTTCATGGACACTGTAGTGGAGGGTGAGGAGGGTATTCATTTGGTTGCAATCTGCAACTTCACCACTAGATGGCACTATAGTTTACCCAGATATTGCACATTTATGTAAATATATATTTTTTCTTAGTAATAGTAGTTTTTTTTATTTATTTTTATGCTCATTCTCTTTTGCTTGCCAATTTTAAATGCCACTTTGTTTTGTTTGTTTTAATTTCCTAGTTAAATTATTCTATTTCAATTTTTATACTTATCTTAAATTCTCTTGGCTTTCAGTGTGGACAGCAAAGTAAGATTTTCATTGCTGTTTCTGTTTCTTTACTGTACACATGACAATAAAATACTTTGAATCTTGAATTGAACCCTTTAAACCAAACTAGGATCTCGTGCTGATCCATAAATCACATTTTCATTATCACAATAGGAACACATGATAAACTCATTGCAAAGACTGGCTGAAATGTGAAGGAGAACAAAATGAAAATAAGAACGAAAGTGCCAGTATTTTAGTTTTACAAAGTCTAAGTGATCAAAAGTCAGAGGTTTTCAATACCTGAAAGAAAATGTGACGATGCAAAAGTGACAACTGGAATTTTCTGTGGAACCAGATTGGTGAAGTTATTGTTGATCCTGTATTGGACTAAAAGCTCAGATCTAGAATTAACAGACTGGGATTAATTTGTGCATGTTTTGCTAAATGTTCTGTTCAACCATACAGCAACATGATAAAAACAAACATGGGTTGAAGAATGTCACACCTTGATTTTTTCCTCCAGTTTATGTGATGAAAGTAATGAACGATTTCATCCAGATTATAGTGAAATGGAAACCAGGTACCAAGAGGCTTCAACCCAAACATGATGGTGATTAATGTTTGTTTTACAGCAGAAAAGTGAACAACCACAAAACAAGAGACAGAATCCGAAACATTATTTAAGAAGTAGAGCCGAGCCTATTGACTGTGACGCTGATATTTATTCTTCATTGGGAGTAAATGTGACCATTTCACACATACTATCCTCAGATTGTGGATACATAATAAAAGGCATTTGTGTTTTTTTACATGTTCATATAACTCAAAATCCTGATTGTGGAGAAACTCTGACTTCAGATTCAGAATCAGCCTGCTTTAGTCAAGATCCAATGTTTTTACTCCAGGAGCCGATGTTGTTTTTTTAATTTTTTTTATTTATTTATTTTTTGTCTCATTACATTGCATGCAAAATATTTGTTTTACCAGTTAGCATATACACACTCATGCACAAATATCTCTGTATTTATTGTAAGTCAGGTCATCATTACTGCACATCACACCACATCATTTTCATGATGTTGTGCAAACCATCATTTCCAAGGGACAAAGCCTACAGAGATGTATTCAGTATTTAAACCAAGCCATATTCTTTTCCTAACTCTAACCAAATCCCTTTTATTGCCCGAGCCTAAAACCCCACGGCAGTCTGGATGCAAACTCTGCTCTCATTTAGCCTCATTTATTCTTTTGCGTCTCCTCTGTCCACAAAAACCATATCCAACCAATCGTGCGATCTGCAGAAACAATATTTTATTCTGGCGAAGAAACTCTGCTCTCCTTCTCACATACAGTAATCTTCGTCTTTTCTGTAAATGTACCAGCAAAGCTTGCAGCAGCAAACCTTGAGCTGTTTTTATTTAACTCATTGTAAAATGACATTGATGCTCACTCAGTGGGAAATTGCAATAATTTGTCTCTTACAATATAGTCATCAGAAGGAGCAGTCAGCTTTTTTTATAGGAATGTCTTCATGAAATGCTCAAAATCACCAACATTTCTTGCCACATAAATATACCTGTAGAGGGAGATTATACAGGAGTTTTTCCTTATAAAAACTAAGGCATAGCTTCGATATGATTCTTGTTAATTCTACATGTTATCAAGTACTTGTTGGACAAAGCTGTGGCTGGTTTAATATGTAAAATATATATTTTTTAAATGTATCTTGATGATGGTTATTTTTGGTTTTATGTTGAATTTTTTTTTTTACCAATTGCAGATTTTGGATGAAAACTCTTCAAACAAATAATTTTGTCGCAGCTTAATTTAATGCCAAAAAGAGCAAACAGATACAGAGGCAAACATTTAATCTGTTTTTCCAGACCAGTAATGGAGATGAACTGAGCTGATACAGTAATGATGTGTAATATCCCTTTACCGCTCAATAAATAACATAAATGCGATGTGGACTATACATTTAGTGTCAAATATGTGAGGTTTGGGTAAGTCTTACCCATTTTAGATTTTGGTGAAGTATTTTGTTTAATATTCAGAATCAAATCTCAAATATCTGAAGCCATTTTTAATGTTCCTTAAAAACCGTGTCCTGTTAGTGTGGTTATTTCACAGCCTACAGGACCTGGATAGAGGCCAGTGCAGGCATCATCCTTCAGCCCAGATAAAGATCAAGTATGCTTCATTTAATCAGTGGATGAAACATGAGAAGCAAAAGCATTGTTTCCCTTCCATGCATGATAGAGATTACATAGGATCTGCATGTCTCGACTTCAGCAGAGGGTGAAAATGGAACGGTTTTGTGTGTATTTTTTGTTGCAGAATATGACGCTAGTATCAAATCTGCAAATGGAGGATTTTAGCATCGGTTAACAAAAAGGCTAAGAAGGTTAACAGTTCCTGGTAAATGATGAAATAATAATAAAACATTAACTTCTGACCAAATAAATCCCAAAAATGTGGAGTCGAAATGTGCAAAATAAGATGTTTTCTATGGTTGTTAGTGCTGTTAGGTCACATAAAAAGATGCCTGAATCCAAATTAGCCTCATTTTTTCTTTTCTCTGTTCTTTTTTTTCCTCGCTGGATAAAAACATCTATAATTTGAGCTACTCAAAAAGAATCCTAATTGCTCATATGAAAAGGACCATGATTGGATGCTTGAATTTCTTTATATAGGAATGACTCACAATTCCTCCGCTTGAATGACAAACAATTTTCGCTGGCAAATGATGCCATATGCCTCTCAGAGTAGAAATAAGAATAGGTCCTGTTTTCCTACATGTGCACAAAACACACATTCATACTGTCCAAAATGAGAAAAAAAAAAAATCCTCAGTAAATGTCATCACCCTGTTTTGATCATACGCTGCAATCAAAACAGCGCCGTCGCCGCTTTTTCTACGAACAGTTTCTTGAGAAATGAAACTTTACCCAACTTGACATTATCACCATGTGCAAATGTTGGCCTTTTAATGATATGAAAACACTGAGCTAAGCTACTGCAGACTGCAATACATTCTTCCCCAAATGAGAGCTGAAATGCTATAGGCAATTAGAAGAGTCTCTTGAATTTCCTTGAAATGAAGTGCTAAATGAAACGTGGTCAGACTGACAAGTCTGCTCTCCTTTTCACTGAGCTCCTCTGTCTTCCTGCAGCCCTTCGTGCAGAGGGGAAAGGTATAAATGTCTCTTTTACCAAATCAAGAGTCAATGCATGTAAGCCCTGCGGTGATTTTCCTTAATTATGCTTCGGGGTGATTTGCAAGGTGGATGACACAATGAGGACAGGATGTCAGTCAAATAATATCCAGTATTTGTCTGAGCTGTGAGCTTTTGACTGTACTGGTACTGACTTCTGTTAGGGAGTCAGCAGTTTCCATCAATGGAGGGGGAAAAAAATAAAAAAATCAGGAAAACAACACATGGACATAATCTTTTAGTGGTTCAGATGTCAGAGGCTTAAAGTCCTGCAGTGGAGTTTAGGATGTGACCTCCAGGGAAAATAGGTCATGACCTCCTTGTCAGCAAAGCTGCTCTCAGTGCATTACACATTTAACCCAATGCTTCATGGTTTATACTCCACAACCGTATCACCATCATGTAGATGTTCATTACCTTCTACTTGTATTTGGACATTGTTTCAGGTTAGTTTTATGAGTTTTTTGGGGGGGATTTATTTTTCTTGCAGAACTGACTTGTATTAATGCATGAAATTAATATTTGCTCGTATTGTGCACAGTCACTTGATGCTTATTCACCATCAACTAAATCTGCAACGATGAACTGGTTAATTCATTGATGACAATTAAATTTATCGATAATTACTTCAATAATAATAATAATAACAATAATAATAATAATAATCAGTTTAGTTTCATACTTCTTTGATTTTAGCTTCTTAAATTTGATCATTTCCTGTTCTTTGCCGCCTTTATCAATTGAATATTTTTGATTTGTTTCTCTAACAAGACATTTGAAGACAACATTTTGGGTTTTAGAAAGTGTTTTTTCACTGTTTTCTGACTTTTTGTTGCCCAAACAATAACTTTACCGATAAATAATTGACTTATTAATGATAATTAAATAATCTTCGGATGCCGCCCATGATTCATTAACCCTAAAAGACTTAGAGCTATTTTTATGGTGACTTCTCTGTTTAACCTTTACTCTGTGATTTATCCCAATTTATTAGCTTATTATCCTCAACATTTTGGCTTTTTTATTGAAAATCAAGTATTTTCCCATGTACAGTAGATGTTCATAAAAGCTCAGAGTAAATTCAAAGGTTGTTATATCAAAAGACAGAAAACTGAAGAAAAAGTGACTTCTTCAGCAAAATATATCATTAACTGAACAAAAAAACATGTGTCTACAAACAATGCCATTTGTTTCCATGGGTTTCAGTGGTGAATCAAGAAGTTGCAGAAGTTGCAGAAGATGCTGGTGTTTCCATGTTCACTATGGAGCCTCTGAACATCCAAATGGGTCATATCTAATGACTATGAAAAGCTGAGAAAGTGCATTTTCCCTGAATTATTTCAGTGTATTAACAGGATCAGTGGTTGAAAAGTTATTAAACATTTTACATCAGTCGATGCTTTTTGTTACTAATGGCTGTTAAGGTCTTTGAGGGTTAACATTAGAGGAGAAAACATCTGATTTTACCTCCATCTCTTTCATTTTAGCTCATGTTTCATTGTACTGTTGTTACTTCTCTTATGTGTTTTACTTTTACTTCAGTTAACACATTTTTCCACTGGTAGTTTCAGTTTTTAATGAGTCTTCTCCAAACTTCTACCTAAGAAGTGACACAGATGTAAAATTACACTTCATTCTTTCTCCAAATGGGTGAATAAAACTTGACTCTATCTGCTGTTTGTCTTCGTGGACCTGATTGTTGACTCACTCAGGACCTGATCCTGGTTCCCATGCCCCATTGAAACAACCAGGGTCACCACAGCCTGGCACAGGGGTCAAAGGTCAGCAAACTTTGTGAGAAAACTGCCCTCCCTCAGGTAATTATAAGATGCATTTTCTGCCTCTGTGTGTGTCTTTGTTTGCCTTGACTGAAACATACGTTAGTTTTAACTTTGATTGCAAATTTCATACTCAGTTCTTGACATTCTAGTGGGAGGTTTAACAAAAAATAAAAAAGCCCAAATGCTGATTGTTAGCAAATAAACAGCCTTGACATTTAGTTTTGGTCCTTGGATGAATTTAGCTGCAATTTTCGCTTTGCTCTTATTTACTGTCCAGCTCGTTTTTGCCAGACGGATACAGGTACAACAGGGAAGAAGACTGTGATTAGTGATAAAAACAAGCCACTTACATGTATTGTTCAAGACATATTTATGGTTTTAAGTGACTAAATGCCACATAAGGGAAAGAGCCGGAGAATAAAAGTGAATAACAAACCTATTAAATTCAGTTTAATGCTGACTGTGCTATCTTTACACTTCAACAAC
The DNA here is from genome assembly GCA_037367365.1 of Apogon talboti. Taxonomy (NCBI): domain Eukaryota; kingdom Metazoa; phylum Chordata; class Actinopteri; order Kurtiformes; family Apogonidae; genus Apogon; species Apogon talboti. The sequence goes on along the minus strand of JAPQRQ010000026.1, from coordinate 31,102,353 downwards.
ACATAAAACTAGTCGTTATGTGTTCATGTGTGGAGAAAGTTATGTGTTTTGAGGATTTGTGCCAGAAGAGGATCATATAGAGTGAATTCAAGATACTGCTGTCATTTGCATGTACCTTCCTTTAGGCGTGTAGTTTGCATGAACAGATCAAATTATTCCAGATACTAAAGGTACAACATGTCCTGAACTTCTGAGGGTGTGTCATGTGTTGGTCAGCAGCGAAAACTGGTTTGGAGGAAAATTTTAGAATAGAATTTATCTTTATTGTCACTGTTAAAGGAACAATGAAAGTCAGTTTAGCAGCAAACATTTAAAGTGCAAAAAGACTGTATAAAAATATTACTCAAAATTTTACTGTAATATGGACAATATACAAAAACTACAAATAAATACTAAAATATACAAAAAGCCAACTCTATATCAGAATCAGAATACTTTATTAATCCCGTAGGGGAAATTATTGTGTGTTACAGTTGCTCCGTTCAAGTACAATTAAAAAAAAAAAAAAGCAGTAGGGAAGAAATGATCAACACAACAAAAAAGAAAAGATAGAAAAAATACAAATAAATATCTAAAATATAATCTAAAAAAATATACTGTATATTATATTAAAAACTCTCTATATATAGAACAACAATTTGTACAATATGTATGAGACAATCTATCAATATGATAATTAAAAAAATATACATAAACAAGTGTGCTAAAATATTGTTGTGTAATTAAAAGTTATATAGTGATAATGAGGAGTTACACAGTGTTATGGCCACAGGCTATACTATATGAACTGTATAATACTGTATACAGATAAAAATATATACAACATATAAGGATGCGGGTAATAAAGGCTATAAGGTCAAATTAAAAACAAGGTGCATGGGTTGTGATTGCACTGAGGTAGGGTGAGTATTGCATTGTCCAGTAGACTGGGGGGATACATTTAACTTTTATTATAAGTATTTTTACATTTTTGTAAGGTGAGTGAAAATAAAGGAAGCTGTCTGTAGTTATTTGTTTTATTGTAACTGTATCAGCTACAGTATATAAATCCTATCCAGCAACAAAATGTCCATCCAGTCTATTACCGTTTCAAAGTACACAACACAATCTGTTCACTCATCTAAAACTGGAACCGATACGATGGTGTATCACAGCCAATTTTCACATTTTCAAGCAGGAGGAGATGGTTGTATTCACACACAAAAAAGCCTCGCAAATTTACACCAAACAAAATCATTACCTCTGAAAATATTAAGGTCATACATTTGTGCGAAGAACTCAAAATTTCCACCATTATAGGTGTAAAATTAGGAGAAAAAAACCCACACATTTACACCAAATAAAATCAATATTATGTGAGCCTGAAAAATTACACGTTTGTGAGAAAAAACTCTCACATTTTTATGAGAAACATGATCAATATTGTGTAAATCTGGCAGAGAAAATTCACAAATTTATACCAAACAAAATCCATACCTTTGAAAATGATAAAGTCATAAATTTGTGAGGAGGAACTCAAACTTTATGAGAGTGTAGATGTAAAATTTCAGAGAGAAAACAACAAAATCAGTGTTCTGTCAGCTTACAAGTCAGATGTTTGCAAGAATAAATCAATATTATCTAAGACTTAACGTGTTAAATTTAGAAGAAATATACTCTCACATTTACAAGAAACACAATCGATATTCTGTGACATTATGATGTCAGAAATTTTTGAGGAGAAACTCAAACTTTACGACATTATTGGTGAAAATTTAGGAGAATAACTCACAAATTTACATGAAACAAATCAACACCTTCGAAAATAATATGTTCATAAATTTGTGAGGAGGAAGTCAAAATGCATGACATTATAGGCGTAAATCAATATCCTAATCTATAACTGATCTTATCTAAGACTAAAGCTGTAAATCTGCAGGAAAAACTCACAAAAAACAGTCAATATTCTGTTATTATGACATTTTATAGTCATATATATTTAGAGGCTTTATAGATAGAAATCTCACAGAAAAAAATCACAAATTTATACCAAACAAAATCTATACTTTTGAAAATAATATCATCACAAACTTGTGAAGAGGAACTCAAACTTTCTGAGGTTGTAAATGTAAATTATAGAGAAAAAAACTTTCAAACAATATTCTGTGAAATTATGAAGCAAAAATTTTTTAGGAGAAACTCAAACCTTATGAGATTAAAGGTGGAAATTTCTGAGACAAAAAAACTCACACATTTACAAGAAAATAATCAATATTGTGTGACCTTATAAGTCAGAAGTTTGTGATAAAAACTGATATTATCTAAGGCTTAAGTGATAGTGATACGCTGAAGAAACTATGTGCAATTACAAAGTCATATTCAGGATGAGAAACTTAAACTTTTTGACAATATAGTTGTAAAATTTAAGACAAAAACTCACAAATTTGTGAGAAACAAAATCAATCAACCTTCTGTTAAATTACACATCCATATATTTATGAAAATAAAGTAAAACCTTTGAGATTATAGATATAAAAAATGCACAAATCAATATTCTGTGAATAATGCAAGGATAAACTGATATTATCTAGGACTAAAATGGTAAATTTACAAGAAAAAACTCTTACATTTACTAAAAACATGATCAATATTCTGTGAAACTATAAGTCATAAATATGTGAAGAGAAAGTCAAACATTTTGACATTATTGGTGTGAATTTAGGAGAAAAAAACACAAATTTATGAGAAACAAAACAACGGTCTTTCACCTTATAAGTGAAAAGTTTGCCAAAAAAATATATTTATCGAAGACTAAAGTGGCAAATTTGTAAGTCATGCTGTTGCTTGTTAAAGTTTTTTTTTATACATAAGTTACTAGAGAATATCCAAATCTACAACCATAACCCTAAAACTGTTGCCTTTTATTCTGAAATATTACTTCCCCATTCCCATTGAAAATGCTTTTACTCACTATAACCTTAATGACGGTGACCATAGAAAATCTGCAATTAACAAAACTCTTTAACAATACTGCAACCACAATACTCTAATATAAATCACAAATGTGAAGATACATTTTCATTGATGCCAAGTCCTGCAAACTGTAATGAAACAAACACATACTGTATTTTCTGTATTTTGTAAGTTTCTTAATAAAGTACAGCTAAAATCCACAGTATCTGAACTCCTTAACCCATAAAGACCCAGCACTACTTTTGTGTCAGTTTCCAAATGAATTTTTCTCTCTATTTAACCTTTAAGTGCTAGATCACCATTTATTATAATATTATTCTCCGTATTTTGCATTTTTTAGTCAAAATCAGGTATTTTCCTTTATTTCTTTTGCTGATCCTGTAAATGTTCATAAAAGCTTAGATTAAACAAGAGGTGTATTATATCAAAAACAGAGAAAACGGAAGAAAAAGTGACTTTTTCAATAAAATATATCATTAACTGAACTTAAACAAAATGTCTCCATCCACTGCCATTTAACAAACTCTATGAGTTTTACTGGTGAATCCAAATGGGTCATATCTGATGACCATGAAAAGATGACAAACTGCATTTTACACAAATTATTCAATCAATCAGTCAATCAAAGTTTATTTGTATAGCACTTTTCATACATATTACATGTTGTACAAAGTGCTTTACACCAAACCCCCCACTGTCCTGCAGTTGCAAATAAAAATAAAATAAAAGCAACAGAGTAAAACAATGTTAAAAAGTAAGAATTTAACTAAAAGCTAAACTGAATAGGTAGGTTTTAAGTTTACTTTTAAAAATAAAAAAAATTAAAATAAATGTAAAAAATGTACATGTATTGATAGGATTAGTGGATCAACAGGTATTAATCAGTTTAGATCAGTAGATGGTTTTGGTTGCCGGTGGCTGTTTGGGTCTTTATGGGTTAAACACCTACACCACTTCATCCACCTTCACTTTTGTTATTTTTTCAGAGTTAAAATGAGCATCTGCTTTTATTTCTCCTTCTCTTGATACGAGAGGAAAGTACTGGAAGTGTGTGCACATGATTAAAACCTCACATAAGTATCAGAACTGACCGGCGTCTACAGGCTAAAGTCAGCCATTAGTGTGACCTCCGCTCGCTCTTAGTAGTTTGTCGACTGACTTTAAGTTTTCGTGAGAGATCGTGTTGACTGACCAAAAAGAGTTCAAGACATGTTAAGTGCAGATAGAGGTCATGGTAAACGCTCAGCACTTTGCTCTGTACAAAGGGAAATTTTTGCTTTTAATGCTTCTCACTTACTTCCAGTAGATTCCATTATATCTTCACACAGAGACTGAAAATGCAGATGTTCTCAGTATAATTGTACAAACCTATTTCTGAGATTTTTGTGTAACTATTGCTACAATAGAACTATCTTTTAATTTTAGATCCGAAACATCTACGGATCTAAAATGTTTGATAAATATTCCACGACTAATCCTATCAATACACTTAAATATTTCAGGTCAAATACAGTTTCTCAGCTTTTCATAACATGTAGACTAACTAAAGTATAATGAAACATGAGACAGTTGGAGGTAAAATCAGATGTTTTCTCCTCTAATGTTAACCCTCAAAGACCTTAACAGCCATTAGTAACAAAAACATACTGATGTAAAGTGTTTAATAACTATTCAACCACTGATTCTATTGATACATTGAAATAATTCAGGTAAAATGCACTTTCTCATCTTTTCATGGTCATCAGATATGACCCATTTGGGCGCTCAGTGGCTCCATCGTTTCCGTGGAAATGCCGTTATCTTCTACAACATTGATTCACCAGTAAAACCCATGGAGTTGGATAAGTGACAGTGGATGGAGACGCTTGTTTTTTGTTCAGTTAATGATATATTTTTCTGAAAAAGTCACTTTTTCTTCAGTTTTCTCTGTTTTCATATAATAACCTTTGACTTTACTCTGAGCTTTTATGAACATCTCGATGGGAAAATACTTTTTTTTCAATGAAAAATGCAAAACGTTGAGGATAATTTTATAATAAATTGTGTTAGATGTTTATTTTTCTCTGATGTTAACCTTCAAAGACCTAAACAGCCACCACTGACCAAAAGCACCTACAAAAAATATATTATAAATAAATAAATACATGTTTCATAACTTTTGAGCCAAAAATCCTATCAATACATTACAATAATTTTGATAAAACACAGTTTTTCAGCTTTCATTACATCAGATTCGGACATTTAGAGGCTCCGTGGTGAATGTGGAAACACCAGCATCTTCTACAACATTGATTCACCAGTAAAACCCATGTAAACAAATGACATTGGTTGTAGAAGCTTGTTTTTATGTTCAGTAAATTACATGTATTGCTGAAAAAGTCACTTTTTCTTCAGCATTCTCTGTTTTAACAAAACAACCTTTGAATTTACTCTGAGCTTTTATGAACATCTACATGTTCAGTGAATTAAATAAAGGAAAACACCAGATTTTCCCTGAAAAAATACAAAATGCAGATGATAATATAATAATAATTGGTGATAAATCACTTAGGAAAGGTGCAGTGTAGATAAAAATTACAAAAATAGTTTTAGATGTTTCTACTTTAACTATAGTTACCCAAAGATGGCACCATAAAAAAACAAAAACACACTGTTAACATCTGCTTATTCTACTTAAAACTTCCTAAAAAAATGCCACACATGCTCTAATTTGACACATTAATGATCATATAAGTTACTAATAAAAACTAAAGTTATAAGCAGTAAATGCAGAGGAGCTGGGCGCCATCATTACATTATTTTGACTGTTACTGTTTGCCTTGTGAGTATCGATTTTGCAGCTTTATGGTAATGACTTTCATGCAACAGAATATAGTCTTATACACGGACAAACATAACTGCAAGCTTGTCTCTGCAGTGTGTTTCTCACAGTTTTAACAGTGCCTTAAAGTTACGGAGGCAGTAAAACGAGGTCACGATCATTTAAAAACAGCACAACATTTCAACTTTATGTGCAGAATGTGAAACCAGGCCTATAGCTTCAAGTCTAATGATGTCCACGGAGAGTAAACTTGATGAAGGCGCAACATTTGATCCACCAACAACTATAACATCACATATACCAACATATTTTTACCATCGATCGATGCGTTTGCACATAGGAGGCTTCATTTTTCAGATAAAACTGTGAAATTTATCAGTTGTGAAGTATATTTAGATTACTCACATTACACTAATCTATCAGTCTATAACTTATTGTTTGTTGTCTCATTGTGTGTTTTTTTTTCATGTATTTACTTGTTTTACTCTGTTTGACTGCAGCGTTTTGCTCTGATTATACTAAGCTTTATGGTGTCAGAGTTTAGGAGGAAAATAAATTGTTAAATCCTTGTAGATTATTTGCTGTAGTTGTCATTTTTCTTGTCCTCTTCTCTGTATTTAACCGGTCTTAAGTGTTTTATCACCATTTATTGTAATATTATCCACTGTATTTTTCTTTGTTTTTCTTTTTCAAGTGAAAATCTGGTATTTTCCTGTATTTGATTTACTGATCATGTAGATGTTCATCAAAGCTCATATTAAAGTTGAGGGTTATTATATTAGAAATAGAGAAAACTAAAGAAAAAATGACTTGAATAACTGGACATAAACCATAAATCCATGGGTTATAGAATAGAATAGAATAGAATACACTCATTGCCAAAAGTGTTGGGAATAAAATAAGTTTTGTTTTTGCAAAATTTGCTGCCAATGTGCCCCCCCCAAAAAAAATGTTTCTGGGGTACACTGAAGAACAATTAGGAGCATTATATAGGTTTCAGATAAATTTAGTGAC
>JAPQRQ010000026.1:31063830-31086698 GCA_037367365.1 Apogon talboti | reverse complement strand
ATAGATAGATAGATAGATAGATAGATAGATAGAGGAACTGAGATCATCTACCACTGATTAACTACTATTATGTTCTAAAAAGCCGAGTTAACTGGTAAAGACATAATCTTCTAGTTGTTCTGATGTTTGTTTTTCATTTGGATCTGTACTTTTGTCACTCACTGGGCTTGTTGTCCTTTCCTTTGCTGGTAACGGTGAGCGTGTGGATGTACAGGCGAAGGTACCAGGGCACTGAGTCCAGCAGCAGGACGGGGAAAGACCTGAAGGGGTGGTGGTTGTACATCAGTGTGTGGATCTCGCCTGTCTGCAGCCCGTAGCCTGCCACGTAGCGCTCGGCGTGGAGCAAGGGACGCAACATGTCGCCTGGAGGTCAAACAGAAGACGATGACCACCACAACAAAACACATTTAACCCTTTAACCCCTGACATGTCTGTGGTGAGCGTTCTGAATTTATGATTTAATTTAAATATTCATAAAAATTTTAAATGTACTACATAAATAAACTTGACCTTGACCCTTGACAGATGATTGGACGCAGACTGGTGGCACCGACTATAAAGAGAGCATCCTATAATGTTAGTTCTGGGCTCATCTGTCTCAATGGATTTTGTCATTTACTGTTATTTCTTGTGTATTAGCTCATTTAGCTCTACTGTAACTCATCTGTAAATATTGTAAATAATTTATTCCAAATTTATCCAGGTAAGTATCTTTAGTTGTTTTGGTTGTTACATTTTTGTTTGGGGGGTAAGATTTTGTATTTATTTAGTCTTTCTTTACGGGTAAGTTGTTTAAATATAGAGTGTTGTGTTGGCTGTGCCCACCCTGACTCTGTGCTCTAATTTTGTAAATAAATTAATGTTTGGGACTGAAAACATTGATCCACCTTTGGAGTAGGGACAGAGGACAAACCGGACGTTTGCTTTGACAACATGAACAGAGCAACAAGTTATGTCACAGTGGAAAACGCTGCAGAAACATTAGTATGTGGATTAATATTAAAACCAGCCATAGAACTCTTGATGTGGTGGCAGTGACAAAAAATACAGCTGGAGGACATGTTTACCTGTTGATTTTGTCTCCTATTGTTGGCAGTAGATGAATAACATAAGACAAATCCACAGCACAGTGTTGGAATCCAACTGTTGAACTGCTCCACCCCACATACTGACCACCGTGCACCTTAACAACAGGTCCTGATGCTGCTACATTACAGTCACTATTATTACTTTATTTCCATTGGTAAACTGTTGCTGCTGCTCATGTTGCTGCTGCACATGCACCACTACCTTAAGCTGTTACTGCTGCTGTATATTGTGCAACATTGTACATATTCAAAGGTTTATGTTATAATATTTTAGCAGATTTTATGGCAGTTTTTATTAGAGAACTATCCATCCCACAGTTATTATGAGTTATTGGTGAATTGCTAGATGATTCCTTTACTTAGTTATTTAAGATAAAACTATTATGAGCTATGAGATGTGTTAGGTTTTGACTTTTGTGTTATCTTCTTGACACTGTGAATTATTATGTAATTAAACTATAAAATAACAGAGAGGAAGAGCCGCTACTGTTTCTAATACAGAAGAATCTAAATAGCCAGAAACCTGACTGTCCTTCAGTTGCACATTAAACCTTTGGTCAGTTAGTGGCAGTTTTTACCCATATATTTGACAAATTAATGATAAATTATAAAATGTCAATCTTCTTTTGACTCAGAAAACTGAGAACTCATAATTATAGTGTAAGAGTCTGGTAATGGTTTCAGTATCCCGCTGTGCTCTAATGAGACCACATCATCTCTGCTCAGTTTGCAGGTTAAATAGAGGAAAAACTGCTTCATTATAGGATGCTAATGGATCTGAAATATGAACAAAATGTACATAATTTCTCAAGAGCTAATGATATAATTTATGTCAAGATTTGGAAATTTTAAGTACATGAAAAGTTAAATATTATGCAAAAATTAAATGACAGCCTTTTCTTTTTTAATTGAAGTGAGAAAAATACTCAAAAAATAGCACATAAGTGTAAGCTTTTCTAATAATTGTAATAATGTAGAACATAATTATAAAAAAATGCAGTGTTTTCAGTCAAATAATAACAGCAAAAAGCAACTACAACTCAACTCTTGAGTGAATTTGTTTCAATTGGACAGGTTTACTCTGTTATTTTGTGAATTTCATTACAGACAAAACGCAGAGACCAAAATATGCAACAATGGTCTGAACCTCTGAGAGGGACTATCATGAAAATGTTGAAAAAGTACAAGCTTCACAATGTGCATTTACAGTTTATTTTTGCATCAGGATAAGGACAAAACTATTTTTAGAGATATTCTGCTTTAACCCATGGGCTGAGCTGGTTCTTAACTCTCAGGCTAGAGTTCAGGTTTGCAGTTTTCTCTGCACTTCGCCTTGGGCTTTGTCCTCTATTTGGATCTGCACACACACTGTCCTTAAATGTTGTCCTTCTATTCCCATGTGCATACGTGTGTCAGCTGATATGTTGGTGTATAATACAGTGCAGTACACTACGAAAGTTTTAGGGCTCAAGTAGGTTTGTCGTTTCAGTATAATGATCATGATACTATAATGACATATAATGTACAAATGCATTTCCTGTTTCTGTAACACAATACATGTGAAATATAAAATCATCATTAAAACAAAGTATTGCAGAAAAAAACAGACTGAAGTATCGAGTATTCAGTGTCATCTTCCTTTGTACTTGAACTCTACTGCGCAGACATTATGATATTTAATCAAGTAATATTCTAGTGTTTCAATCAACACATGTCCAGTGTTTCTTATTGGCTGGACTACATTTTTATAATGGGAACATTAAATATTGACTGTTTATTATTGTAATTTTTTTGTTAAGATTTTAATGCTGTGCACAATGTTTATCTCTGTTTTTTGTTGGATTTTAATAAAAAAAGACTGAGAAATAGATATTATGCTCATTACAACTGTGTACAAAATGCAGCTAATGGTGACTGGTACAAAAGGTAGTGTACACAGAGCTAGATTTTTTCAGTCTCGTTTATTGAGTAACTGGTTCTCATGAGCTCATTCCAATAAATGTTTCCTGTGTCAATCCATCCACAGTCCACAGCCTACAACATATCTGGTCTCAAAACATCAGATTTTGCCAAAAGGTAAGGAATCTGCATCCCTAAAAATTTACTTCTTTCATTGATTGCACTTCATTTCATGACTTTTCCACTCCTACAAAGTTAGATTCTATAATTCCTTTTTCGGGTTTTTCATGGCCGTGGGAAAAGGAATCAAGAAACAAGTGAATAGAAATAAAAATAACAGATATGAAAAACAGGAATCTGACAAATGTTTGCCTCTTGACAAACTTTTATAGGTGTTTTTTTGTTGCGCAAATTTGTGTAGAGTTGCATTATATGAATACTTTTAATATGTGACATTATTTTGTAATTGTTATGTTTTGTCGCATTTTATGGCAAGATTTGTTGCCATTTAGGAGAGCCTGTTCCTCCATAACTGCATGATGGAAACATAAACGCAAGGGCACAAAACAAAATAATTCCAATCAAGGCTACTCTATGTAGTGATTTAGGTACAAAACGAGGACAGAAATATACACATAAAATATTTTAGACTTAGTTATGTGCTTAATTTAGGTTTGAAACATGCCATTTTATATAAACCATTTATTATATTAAATTTATAGGTGATTATTATTGCTACCTGGATATAATTTCTATCATAACACTCCGTCCTGAAGCTGCGTCATCCTCTGCTGTTCTCACTTACCTTCACTGGATTTCCAGCGAATCAGCAGGTTAAGGGAGCGCATGGAGCCAAAGGTGCTTGCTTCGGTCAAATCGTACACAGAGAAGGTCCGTCTGTCCCCGAGCACCACTGCCTGGCTCAGCAGGTGAGTGGCTGGGGTCAGCTCAAACTGCTCCCCCTGCAAAATGACATGAAATATGTCCAGGTCAATATCCACGCCGTCAATGGTGGTTTTAATTACACATGTAGAGGATGGCAGGATTTTGCTGCGTGTGTGAAATACTCAGACAGTGAAGCATTTTGAGTGACAGGATATGATGAAGAAATGAAACCTGAGGGTTGTCTGTGATGTCGATGTAGATTTTACTGGAAGACGCCAGTGGACAAGCTTCTGTCAAAGTCCGAGAAAACATCTTGAACAGTGACCACTCTGATGGAACAAACAGCTTAAATCAACCAAGGCCAGCAAGTTCATGTCACACTTTTATCCACAAACTTCACACACACAAAAAAAAAAAAAACTCTGAAGTTTTTCTGACCTCGTTTGCCCTGTCCAGACGTGTGCAGGTCAAAGACCACGTTGAGCGTCTGTCTCAGCTCCCATGATGTGCTCGTACACGCCGAGTCCTGACACACTGGTCTGATGTGAACCGCCTGTGAGTGGAAACTGCTGTGGAAGAGCTTCTCCGACTTCATTAAGACTGCGAGACCAGCCTGTTAAGAACACAGACATGTATGGGTTACAATAAGAGCTTCTCATGGTCAAAACATTGTTCTAAAATACATAACTGAAAAGACTTTTAAACCATGATATTGAACCATCATTGCGATTCCAACCCTGCAAATGAGTGTTTTTCTTCCATAAGTAAATAGTGCGTTGTATAAAGCATCAAACCACCCTGTTGCTGTTTTCTCTGAATAAATCTGCATCTGATGTTTATTTGTCTCAGTGTATAGTGTTCAGTTTTGTTGTCACTGTAGTCAAGATACAAGATAAAAAGGTGCTGCAACAAACGCATGCATGTAAGCAGGCATCAGTCTACACAACTAGAACACACATCCTGAAACATACATACAAAAAAAACAAACAAAAAAAAGCAGTAGGTTGGGCAGTAAAATCACATATTAAATACACATAAAATATATTGCACAGTGTAAAGCAAGTACTGGTATCAGAAAATATATGCATGGTCATTTTGCGAGTTTATGGGTGTTTGGAATTTTTATTGTTCCTGTAACATGTGACAAAGATTCTCTATTCTATTCTATTCTATTCTATTCTATTCTATTCTAGTTTTAAATGACCTGAAGCACCTGTCAGAGGGTAACACTCAAATACATAGTGTCTGGAATGAGAACTGTCTTAGGTGATGTTGATGGTTCTGGTGTTTTACCTGTGAACTGGGGTTTCACATGGGTTTGCTATTACCTTTGGACCTCTGATAATTTGTAATAAGTGCAGAGGTCATCTGTGATCTTAATCCCATGTAGATCTGCTATATCTGTAATTCACAAAGTAAAAATTCCACCACAAACGACCTCTTCTATTTCAGTGATTCCTGTGATATTAGTCCTGTGTGGATTAACATCTGCGAGTTGCAAGATTTTTTTGTTTCGGCTGTGCATTTATTCAGCCTATGTCCGGGTCAAGAACGACAGCGGCTATGCTGGTGATGAAAATGTTGAAAAGTGTTTTAGGTGCAAATTCAGGAGGCTCATGTCACAATGAACCGTGGATATTACCAGAAAGACTGAATTTAAATCCTTCAGAAAAGTGACGATGATGAGGTGGATGAAATGCATGACAGCAACAGTAAAGGACATTTTTCTGTCTTTCAACAGGTATCTGTAAGTGGCGAAATTGCCATTGACATCAGAACCGAGCAATAATGTCAGTAAATTTGAGTACAAAAAAAAAAAGAGACTTTGCTCATCTCGTGCAAATGTGCTGCATGACACATTGACGTGGGCTGCCAATTTCTAAATAACCAGAGGTCCACAGGTTATACTAGTCCTGTTTGAACAAGACTTATGACACACATTTAAATGTCTCAACTGATATTTCTAAGAGGGTAAAGAAAAAGTATATTTGTTCTGATGCAGTGCAGGTCTAAGACAGACTGTCCCACTTATTTCTTCTCTCTATCTAATTCCTTCACTCCCATTCCTGCATCATATTGGAGTTAACATCGCATATTAAACTCCAGCTTTGCTTCTGTTGGGCTAAGTGGGCTATAACTACTTTTGTCAGTAATAGAATAACAGAATGGCACACTCATCATGTTAATATAGTTGCAGATCAGTTTTATTTTGGAAAATCCGGGGCTGTGTTGTATTGTGGAGGAAAAAAACAGACTTTTAAAATAATGCCATAGACACACATCACATTAGCTGCCTGATTGTGTTTGGATATTACATATGTTTCTTGGATTCACTGTGACCATTTTATATGATCCTTCCCAAAAAACAAGACCTTACCTCAACATGGATACTGAATTACAGGTGATTCTGTTCTTGTTGTCTTTCTTAGCACCTGTTGTGCAGTTAAATTTGGTATTTTATCATGACATTACTGACTATATTCACAGGAGGTAAGCTGATTGGTATTTGAGCAATTTGCAACAGTTTTGTGTGTTATCAGAACAGCTCAATATGTTTTTATGTTTCAGGTGAATGTTCTGAGGTTATGTGTGTAACCTTATGCATATTACATAGTGTTTGGGTTCTGCTACAAATGCAGACACATACCTTGGAGCCACATGGCAAAAGTTTCTTCCAAGGCGTCAGATTTTCAGTGCAGACAATCTCTCGTGGGAGGGTTGCGTAACGGAGGAAGCTGTGGTCTGTCACTACAATGCAAACACAAAAAGAAGAAACAGTCATATGTAACAGAAAATAATGGGACAGCAACATACAGTATTAGCTGAGCTGATCACAAAATGGTCTTTGAATGAATATGTCTTTGTATGAATTTTCCATAATCCTCTAAAATCAAATACAAATTAAAAAGAACGGGATTTTTCGTGTCATTACACACAGTGATGCAAAGTACATTAGATATTTTGAGTGAAACAAAGACAAAGATGAATTGCTTTACCATTTCCTATACCGAGGGGCTTGAAGGAAGCACTTGGTTGAACCGTGTTTGTGGAGTCAATGAAGTTCAGTGAAGCGCAGAAGATCCCAGATAAAACATTTGTCAACTCTTTCCATGTGCCATCCACACTATAAAGAGTCAAAATAACACAAATGTGAGAAAAGCAAATATATATATATATAAGGTCTGATAAACCACACAAAAAAGCACTTCTGCACTAATGCAAAATATAGTGTTTATTTCTTCTCTTATTTGCTTCTTATTTAAAACAGGCTGACACTTGTTTGAAGTTTCATTACTAGCTCTTCATCCAACATTTCTTACACTTGTCATCCTTTAACCACCAGAGGGCTATACTCACTCTGTTACCGAGTCCTGGAACCAGACCCAGAGCTCAGCCCCAGGAGGAGAAGGCATAAAGGGCTGCCCCCACTGCATGGTCCTCCAGTAGCCCTGTGTGAAGGAGATGTGAAGCTCTCGCACTGAGAACTTGGAGATGACCTGGCCAAGAGACTTCGGGAACAGCCGGTAGTGGGAAACTATGAACATTAGAAGATACCATGAGCCAAATACTGCATCAGTGATAAACACTGCATTTCGCATTTCTATTAAGTACAGTTTAACCTTTAAAGACAAACTATTTTTGTGGCAGCTTCTAAATCATTTTTCTCTACCTTTAACCTTTCCAGAGCGATTTTTCACCACTTATTACAATAATATACTCTGAATTTTGAATGAATACCTCTGATTACATATATTTAATTTACTGATCATGTAGATGTTCATAAAAGCTCAAAGTAAATTGAGAAGTTATTACATCAAAAAAGAGAAAACTGAAGACAGTGACTTTTACTGCAAAACATATCATTAACTGAATGAAAAACTAAGTGTCTACAAACACTGTAATTTGTCAAGCTAATGTATTTTACTTTAAATCAATGTTTCTAAAAATGACAGGTTTTCCATGTTCATTACAGAGCCTCTGAACATCAATGTGATGTTGATGAAAAGCAGAGAAATTGGATTTTACCTGATTTATTTCAATGCATTGATAAGATTAGATGTTTAAATGTTACTAAACGTTTTAGATCAGTAGATTCTTTTGGTTGCCAGCCCGGTTTAGGTCTTTGAGGGTTTTAAACACTGGATTTCAAGATATTTTCAAGACTTTTATACACAGATTTGGACAATATTGCGAATTATTTCATTTATTTATCACTTACTGTAAACCCCACTGTGGGTAGCAGGTGGAGCTGGTATTAGTGACATACATATAAACAGATTGTAGGTCTGCAGTGTACATTAATATCAGAGAGGCATCATACAGGCCATTTATGGATCGTTGTTTCACTATAGATTCTACAGTACACCACTGATTTTAGCTAAATCCCTTTCCTAATGTTTGCTAACCTTTATTTCCTTTCATGAAGTCTGTTTCCCACAGGGTGCGGAACTGGAAACTGGCGTAAATATCTCCGGAATGAAGAGGCCTTATCACCAATTCCTCCTGAAAATCATCTTTCGGGTGTGTTCCGGTAGAGGTGGTTGTTGTTTCAGGGGGAGATGCGTCCTGTTTTTCGGCTGCAACATCATTTAGAGTCTCTTTAACCTCGGTTGGTTCCCATTGTCTTTCCTCCACCGCCGGCTGCTCGGCCGTTTGTCCAGCTGTTTCGGTACCTTTTTCCGGCAGGTTAGCCACCTTGTCCGGACGCTCGCTAGTTGACATCGTTTCATGAGTGTTTGTAGCGATTAAAAACGTCAAACTGGACAGAATAAACAGCAGACCTATGGGGCTGTTCCTGTGCGCAGCCATTTTTCCCTAGCGCTGAGTGTCAGACGGCTCACTTCCGGGTTTGTACGTCGTGCGTCAAATTGACCAATGAGCTGCTTTCATATGGACTCTCTGATGTGAACCTGCTTTGTTTTATTGGAAAATGTTATAATTTTTCAACAATTTTCATATAAATGCAGGTATAATCTTTAACTGGAATGTTCTGTCATGTAATATCTTTATTTGATACATGTTATTTTATATTTTTAAATAAAAATGTAAAGAATATCCCTCACGAGTATAATGAAAGGCAGTGTCCCCTTTTAATAATTTTAAGCGCCTTATTCAGTTGGTTTTCTATTCTTACCATCAGTGCTAACAAGAAAAAAGAAATAAACATAAGCTGAATGCCCTTTAGGTAGTGATAAGGTGATTTATTGAAGCCGACAACATATTTTGGGAAGATGTACAGCGCAAATTCTAATCATAAATAGCTGCAAAGAAAATAAAACGCTTAACATAACTTATATGTAACTAATAGCTGCAAATCATAACGTAACGCAAACAGGTGACCCATTTAATGACCCGTGGTGCATGTTCATTAATTAAACGTTACAGAAATGGGTTTATTTTTAACGCTTGGAGGTATAATCTGGCTTTGAATTGTGTTATTTTGTTCTAATAGAGACAAAATAAACCCGATATCAGTTTGGGTTTTTTTTCTATATAGTGTGTTTCTTGGGGAGAAAAAAATGCATAAAATAGCCCATATGTGCGGCTGCAAAGGTGTGTGTGTGTGCAGCAGCATGCTACTGGTTGAGTGCAATATTTGGTCTTGTTGCTGGACAGGGACGGGCATCATCGGGGGCATATCACCCCTCCCACATCCACACATCACCCACACGCACAGCCCAGACACATGCACACGCACGCACCAACGCACACACACATACACACGGAATCTCTGCTCAGCCATGGCTCCCTGGTAGATGCTCAAAGCGGCTGTTGTCAGAGCGAATTAAATCTCTACTCACTCGCTGCTTTTCCTCCTGACCTTGCCTGCCTCCGGTTGGGTTTTCAATATTTTATTCAGGATTCCTGCGCTCCTGTCTCCCCATGGCTACATCGGACGGACTAGACGGCTGTCTGCAACGAGGCAGATCTCAAAGTGACCCGAACATACTCACCGAACCGGGCATCGATTTGGTTCACAGCGCAGGTAAGAAGACAGACGCGTTTTTGTGCAGAAATCTATCTCTACATCTAGTGTTTTTTGCTTCTTCTTTGGCGATGCAGCGGTTTCCAAAAAAGCATCCTTGCCTCCCCGGTGGGATACCAAGACACCAAGGGATAATTAGCACATATGCTCCCATCCTTGGACGTAAAACACAGGCTGTAAGGTTTGATCGTGAAGCTGCAAATTGAAAATTAATGTGCCATATCAGCGTCTATGAATGGCTGCATGCCCCTCCAGTTTTGCGCGTTATAAAGACGCTTGTAGCCCATTGGGTTGTTATGGCTGCGAGTAGTAGCCTATTTAGGAATCAGCGTGTTGTAGGCCATTTAATATGATACTAAGGAGTGCAACATGTACAGTATTTATTGCTTTCTGCAGAACCCACCCGTATGGAGCAGTCTTATTTATCATCGCATAATCCGCGTGCATGCGTGTTTTTTGTTGTCTTATCCGATCACAGCCGTGGACGCTCTATAATACACATGGTTTTGACTTCAGGATGCACATTTTATCCCATATGCACGCCTCAAACAGCTCCCTCCCCGCATATTGACAGCTCTGACAACCCCCCCACCCCCCCACCCATTCCCCCTTCCACCATGACCGGATCACTGTTATGATCAATGACCGGCTTTCCACGTGATGGGGTCTATAGGTGGATATCCCCCCCTAATTCTGCACAGCCATGCATTTATTGACCAGAATAGACGCATCGATTCCTGCAGGTGTGCTTTTCCAACATGGAGCCTCGGCTTGTTTATGTCTCTGTGGTCTGTTAGTCATCCCTCTGCATATGGAATAATGAATTGATCTTTCATTAATAAAAGGAGAACACCAGGGAGCAGTGCTGTTTTGCAGTTCTCTTATGAACTCCTGCAAATAGACTTGTTACATCTGAATGGAGACACAGCAGCCGGAGAACTGACAAGGACCAGACACAGAGCACATACAAGACCTGTTTTTAAGTCACTGCACTGGCTTTAGGACTGATTTGAAGATTCCTGTAACAGAGATAACCGATAGGACATTTTATCAGCAGAATTTGGCTCTGATAGTGACTGATGGCTAATATCAGGCATCTCCACTGGAAATGCTGACTTTGGAGGAACATAATAGCTAAGAAAAAAAAAAAAGATTGCATGTACAATCACCTGAATTTTTGCAGTTAGTTTGCCGTTAAGTCCCAGATTTATTAGTTACTTTGAGATGTATGTATTAATTTATTCATAGAGGTATTTATTACTGTAACTTGTGTGTTAAGTTCAACAGTTGTATCATTTCTACTCAGTCACAATTTGTTCACTTCCAGCAGCATCAGTGATTTTATTTAGGGCAGTGGCCGATTAATGGGGCCTTAAATATCTATCTTTTACAAGGTTTTGAAATCGCTGAATAGCATAACACTAGTCGATCTCTCAGACATGCTTTTTAGATACAAATCCCTGAGATCCTCTCATAGTTCTCATGGATTTTAACAAAATCACATAGAGAGTCAAGGCTGTAATGTGCTTTTATTCAAGGTGCCTCATCATTTACTGCCTTTGTTGCTTCTTCTGATTTATTTATGATGTAGTTTTACCTGTTGTAACCTGTATTATTTAGTTTAAATATCCCGCAGAGACCCAGGAAAGTAAAAGTTTTGGCTTTTTTTGCATTAAATAATTGCCTTGATTGATGCAACAGTTTTTTCAGATAATTTTTTTAAAATGGAATATCCTTTATAGTGGACAGAGTTTTTTTTTTATTATTGTTATTACGTAAAGCTGTGAAGTTCTTGTCCCCTACAGAGGACAAAAATGCATTACTGGGTCTCAGGAGGATTTTAAAAAGTTTGACTCTGTCTATAAAATAATCCATAGAAAGATGTCTGTAAGAAAAGGCAGTATTTATCATAAATAATGTATCAATACAATGCTTAGAAGGCTAAAACGTCACTAAAATAAAGTAGCGATAGCGTCTGTAGTGGTCACTCTAGCCACACCCTCTTTTATGTCCATCCATTATAACTACAGCTATGAAATTAGGTTGACTCAAGCAAAAGCGGTATGAGATACTGCAAACAGTAATACAGTACGGTATATGTAGGTCTTGTGAAACTATTTCTTCAGTGTGTTGTTTTAATCTTGCTCTGCGAAGCACACAGGGCTGAGTTTTTGTGTGAAACGCTCTACATAAATAAATTTGAGTAAATGTAGGCCGTAGATGCTCTTTACTCCAGTATCCTTTAACACAGGGTTTGATTTTTACATAAGCGAGGCTATTTCTGGTGGTATCGTGTGGGCTTGGAAAGAGTCATTACTTACTCCCACACATGTTGAGTTTTACGCACATGAAGAATGCTTCACTGAATGATTCAGAAAAAAACCTCAGTGTCATTCACCTTTCAACTGTTCTCTAATGAGGCCTGGGTTTTTCACATCTCCAAAATCACACCTGTCTGCAGTCATCAACTGCCCCATAGCGCATTTTTAATGGACCCTCGCTGAATCCAAGCCTCCTATGGATGATTTAATTCGCACATAGTTGGATGTGATAATGTCACACTGGGTCTTTGACACACCTGAGTAAACAACACGGGACACATCAGCCATGCTAGTGGAGGCAGCGAGAGCTAACAGGGATGAGCAAATATCAACCTTTAACCCCTTGTAGACTGGTGGTGGGATCTCCTCAATATTCCACTGTTTTTGTAGCGAAGTGCAGCTCAGATACAGTATATATATTACCTGGTTATCTATAATCCCTGACATTCATGGATCATTTTCAACAGCCTGTTTTTGAGATTAATATTCTTTATTTGTCAGTATATAGGTCACACACATAGACAGAACTGACCATCTGCGTTTAACCCGTCACTAGAACACACAGGAACACACCACACACTACTAGGAGCAGTGGGCTTGCCATATCAAGTGCCCGGGGAGCAAATAGGGGTTAAGTGCCTTGCTCAAGGGCACATCAGCCAACAACTTCCTGCCAGTCCATTGAATCAAACTGGCAACCCTTCGGTCACAAGCCGAGTCACAAGCCAGCCAAGAACTCGATCTAGCAAGGAGTCGATTCTGATCTAGTCAGATGTTAGTAGTTATCCATTCCGCCCAGGTGTTATTAATTTCATGACATTTTACTGATTTTTGTTTTGTTTGGATAGTTGATTGGAGGAAGTGATCAATAGTAGCATCAATAAAAAAATACACATACCTGAGACCGGATAATTTATGCCATTTACGCCTGATGTCACTAATTTGCATCATAGCTGTTGTATGTGCTATGTTCAAATTAACAACCTCCATTTAATTAAAGCCACAACAGAAATAGTTAATTGTTTTTATATAATTGTAAATAAATGTAGGCAGTAAGGGGTTAACTCTTGAATATGTACCAAGACACCATTAATATATGAGTATACAAAGACGCAGTAAATTCACTTATCACTGCAAGGACAATGTCAGTGTCTAGTGACCTAAAGTACACAACGTCGGCCCTCCCTCCTCTGTGTAGATCATCACTGCGCTAGCGTCTGGGACATGAGTCTTTGCCAAAGTAATCCTTTGGCAAAGACTGCCTTTTTCCCCCAACACAGTGGCCCTTGCAGCTGCAGAGGCTGACACCGTATTCATCCCTTTTACTCAACGCTGAAGAGAACAGTCAATAGAGACGGCAGTTACAGTTGACCATCACTGAACCAGGGCAATGTTTTCTCTTGAATGAAAGTGCAGTAATCATGGAGCAGAAGCCTCCGGACCCCGAGGGCCAGTCAGTGTCTGCTCCTTTAACTCCTGTCTATTAGGACCAGGGGTTACCATTTAATACGCTCACTTCTAATTGTTTTCCACACAACTTTTAATGTTATCTCATGGGAGCTGGGCGGAGACACGCTGGCTGATTCTGAAGTATGTTTTGAAGTTTGTTGGAAAAAAAAGCAGCCATATCAAAACCTCCAGCTGTTTAGTCAGACAAGGACCCTTTAGATTTCCCGCTAATGAAATGTCACTTTCACTCCGAGTTTCACTTAGTCATTGCAGAGTGTCAACCGTGGTAATGGTGTGGAGAGGACACCTTGAAGCTTTGCGGACAGGGAATGTGTCCAGGTAGTTCTGTCCCTGTGGCTCCATTCCATAAATGAAAACATCGATGTAAACACAAATGGCCTTTCAGTCCGGCTACTGCACACAGGAATGCAGCAAAGGACTATTTTCAGCCTCCATTAACCTGCTATTTTGTTGTAGACAATTAACAGTCCATAAAATGTCAGAGATGCACATTTTAAACCTCACTTGAGTCTGGAGTTGTGTGATATGAGTGCAATCCTTTATAACAGTATAGGTCACCTCATAATGATGTGGATCTTGATGTAGCCCATTTTCTAGAAATTATGAAATTATGAACCAAAAAAGAACACAAAGCACTGCCTAAATTAAAAGTAAAAGGATAGTGGATTTTTCTAGGCAGATACTGTATAATAATGACAGTTTGGAGTAGAAAAAAGTAAATTCTAATTAATCTCTACACCCGAAAACAGAAAACTCTTTGTATGTTGAAATGTACTTATGCTGCATTTCCACTGATGTATCAGTTCGACTTATTTTGACTCAGGATGACTTACAGGGATGACTAGGTACTATCAGACACTATATCTAGTATCACCTGAGCCAAAGGGTTACTAAATGGGATATAAAATCATGCTGATCACATATTGATCATTCCAGAAGTGCTGCTGCATCAATATCTGTGTTTATCATCAGATCTGGGGACGCCAATGTGAACTAACAGGAAATCCAGATGTGCATTTTCTATCTGGATATGAGCAAGTATAAAAACTATGTTCTTGCTTTAAAAAATCTTGACACATTTAAGTGTTATTTTAGTTATTTAACCTTCTGAGATTCAACTGTAACTTTTTTTGACAAGAGTTTCACAGATTTATGATAAATAAATAAATAAATAAATAAATAAGCTGTCCAATGCAAAGGGCTTTTACAAAAAAATAATCAAATATATCTGGGGGAAAAAATGCAATTCATGCAAAAAAAAGCAGAAACTTCTACTGTCATGAGTCATGGGAGGTTAAGTAACATTTTATTTTCAAAAATATAAAATATAACCGTTTAAACTTTCAGGCGTCTTCCACTGTTGCCTCACTTGTAGCTGCAGTTGTACTGATGATAGTTTCACAATATGTTGCATTGTGTCATTGCACTGAGGAAGATTACTCCTGAATTTGACCCAGAGTGGAATTGCAATGTGCTTGTGCAAAAACCAAGCCAAGTCGACCAAAGTTGAGATGATAGGCGACAAAAAAAACCAAACTTTCACTTTATTAGAAACTGAGTAATCGTTGAACTGAATATCTAATATCTTAGGTAGATAAATGTGAGTCAGTGAACATCAAACTTAAACTTCATCGGTAAACATGGAACTGAACTCCAAAGCAACCACAGACTTTAACG
The DNA here is from genome assembly GCA_037367365.1 of Apogon talboti. NCBI lineage: Eukaryota > Metazoa > Chordata > Actinopteri > Kurtiformes > Apogonidae > Apogon > Apogon talboti. Next base: position 31,071,372 of record JAPQRQ010000026.1, on the reverse strand, counting down.
TTTGGACAAAAATATTTTCCCTCAAAGTCAGTTATTGCAGTTTGGAGTGTTAATATTAACTGTTGACCACTACAACTAATGCCAGCACCAACATTTTTTAGCATCATCGGGTAAAAGTCCCATAGTTTCCTTTCAGTGTGTTGTAATTCAATTGGTCTGACAGGAAACAAGACTTCCACCATGTTCTCTGGACTCTGATTTCAGGGTTTAGAAAATCTATCCCATGATGGTTTTGCACAGCTTATCTCCAATTTTTTATGCCTTAGAGATTCCCTTAAACATGACCCTATTGCTCCAGTAAAGTGGATTCTACTCAATATATATTTATGTTTAACCTTTTGACTGAGAGAACAGATGCAAGACCAAAATCATGCGGAAAAAAGTCTACTTATAAATAAGTGATCTTGGTTCCTGCAGCTTTAACTGATAACGCAACAAATAAAGAAACCATTATTATTAGTCTAAATTGATTTTATTTTTGCTTTTTAAGTAACCCTGAGGTGTTTTAGCAAGAGACAAATTCTGCAAAACAGCTGCAGCCCATAATCTATACATGCATCAGTTGCAATAATAACCCAGACATATATTAGAAATGTCACATAAATTAAAAGATAAACCATTTGAGTACGTGCCAAAGCTATGCCATGCAAAATTTTTGCATTATGATACCTAAAAATTGCATATATTTTTGATTTAGATCATATCAAAGTTTCCAACAAAGTTAAAATCCAGAGAAATCCATAAATTGAGTCAGTGTTCTGGCCCATTGCATTGGTTGATGTTAAGTTTACAGATAAGCGGGGTGAAAGAAATTAAAAACTGCCATTTTTTCCACTTTATAGGAAAGTTTTTACATTCATAATATATTCTGAACATGAGGAATCACTGTTTATACCTTATACTAACACATAAATATGCATATAGTGGCATCTACTGCTGCTATTTTTTATTATAGTAAAAAAAAAAAACTTAATAATCAAAATATTGAATAAATCTTACATCGGCCTTCGACTGGAAATGTTAAAGATCAGGGATGGAGACAGAAAAATGCCCCTAAAGCTTTCAGGGATTCATTCGGCCGGCGGATTCATGTTCACATGGAGATTTAAACGCCTTAACAGTTGGACCCAATTTGTCCAGTTGGAGGATAGTGTCTCTAACCAGCAGCTCCCACTGATCAGTGTTTTTCAGGTTTCATCCTCTCATCCTCCTCCGTCGGTCTCGTAGATACCGGGATAATCCTCTCAGATCTGACATCAGAAGAATCTCAGAGGATTGCAGGTATAAGTGGAGCCCCCCTTAATGAAGGACGAGATATCAAACCCTGAGAGAGCTGATACTGAGCCGTGACGACGATGACTCACCCCAAACCAGAGCGATGCTTATTCTAAGGCCATGACGAGTAAATACGGGAAATTCTGACTCAGCTGGGCTTATATAATGTGCCCCCAATTAACAAGGCTTTGTTTAAAATGAAGAAATAATGTCCTCAAAACGGTATCAGTGCAAGGAATTCACACATTTACAGATAAAAATACTGTATGGCATCCACCACCCACCATCTAACATGTTTAATCCCTGTTGATCCACTAATCCTATCAATACATGTAAATAATTGGTGTAGAATACAATTTCTCATCTTTTCATGGTCATCAGATATGACCCATTTGGACGTTCAGAGGCTCTGTAGTTACCATGGAAACACCATCATCTTCTACAACATTGATTCACCATGGAGTTGGATCAATGACAGTGGATGTAGATGCTTGTTTTATATTCAGTTAATGATATATTTTGTTGAAAAAGCCCCTTTTTCCTAATTGTTTTCTGATTTGATCTAATAGTCTTTGAATTTACTCTGAGTTTTTATGAACATCTACATCATCATGAAATTAAATACAGGAAAACACCTAATTTTCACTGAAAACTGCAAAATGCAAGGGATAATTTTATAATAGATGGTGATAAATTACTTTGGAAAGACAAGGAAAATCATATGGAGGATGTGACAAGAATAGTGGAGGGTCTTTAAGGGTTAAAAATGAAACTACGTGTACATAATCACTGTCAAATCCAATACTCACAGTGATAAATTTAAGAAAATCTGTTCTTCTATTGGAAAAGGAGGGCCAAAGGGGAAGTCCGTAAATGCTTGAAATGAAGCTGCAATTGAATAAGTGGAAAATTTAGCAAAAAAGGGCGAGTTAACCTGGAGCCGTCCGACGCTGAAGTTGAAAAATCATCCTTGTCCTGCCATTAATGAGCAGTCAAGTACACTCAAAGATGTGGAAGGGAGAGATAAAGGGAAGCTGGAAGTGGTGCCGTGTTTGGTGTGGCTTTTCAGTGCTGTTGTTTTGTCGATGGAGGGCTTTGAACTAAACTGAACTGTGTCAGACTGCAGGCTGGTTAGAGCCCAAAGCACCGTTACACAAGGAGAAGGAAAAAGCACAGTCCTGGCATGAAACCACATCACACAGTTACAGTGAATGGGAGAGAGGCTTTGAATGGAAGAGTTTAGAATTTAGATAGAGCGTTTTCAGACCATCCGTCCATCCATCCGTCCATCCATCTGTCCATTCATCCATCTGTCCATTCATCCATCTGTCCATTCATCCGTCTGTCCGTCCATCCATCTGTCCGTCCATCTATCTGTCCTTCTATCCATCTGTCCGTCCATCTATCTGTCCGTCCATCCATCTGTCCATTCATCCATCTGTCCATTCATCCATTCGTCCATCCATCTATCTGTCCTTCCATACATCTGTCCGTCCATCTATCTGTCCGTCCATTCATCTATCCGTCCATCCATCTGTCCATTCATCCATCTGTCCATTCATCCATCTGTCCATTCATCCATCCGTCCATCCCTTCATCCATCCATTCGTCCATGCTTCCGTCCATCCATCCTTCCGTCCGTCCGCCTGTCCATCCCTCCGTCTATCCATTCATCCATCCGTCCTTCCCTTCATCATCTCTTCATCCCTTCATCCATCCAATCTCACTCTTATTAATAATAGAAGTGAGATCTTGCACCACAGTCTAATTCTATTGCAGTCAAATCTGTAAATATCTCAGTCTGACACCACACTGTCTATATCTGGACTGGTATGTGTGATTAACCCACATGTCATTATAAGAATAAACCCACTTCATTGTATTGTACTTTTCAGATACAGAATCTTATCATTAATATTCTTCCTATTTCACCTTGGACATGTATTCAAAAACACGTCTCAGTTTGAGTTTGAGGTTATACCAATGGATGCATTCTGTATTCCTTTTCATTCTCTTTTTGCTCCAGAAATGAACCCTGGATTAGGAACATTAGCACACTTCAGAATCACTTTAAACTTTGTTTTAAACTCATTCAGCTGTTTATATATTTCATCCAGTGCATCATGGAAGGCATAGTAAACCAAAAAAAACAAAAACAAATGAAGAGTGAAATACAGTACACACTAGGGATGAAAATGAGTTTGTAATACCTGTTAAATTGTCTTTAATATGAGAAAACTTTATTTTAAGCAGAAAAAAGCTAACAATTCCAGGCTACCACACAACTAAGACCTTTTTTGCTTTAGTTATTTTATCCTTTTTTAATAGTTTGTTCTTAGTAATTGCTATTTTATCATATTTAACTCATCACTTTGTCTCTTTTATTATCTAGTCTGTCTAGTTTAATCATTGTTTTAAGATGTTTTATTCTTGATTTGCTTTAGTGGTTGGTTGCTGTCACACATCTGGAATGAAATGTGTTATACAAGTAAAGTCTAACCTGCTTGGTGTAATAACAGTCAGTTACTAACTAAACTCTGTCTTTTTTTTGTGTTCGCACGTAGAATCCACGCTACTCTGGCAGTTTAACCTTCTGAAAACTGAGATTTCTGAAAATGCTGCTGATCCTGTTATAGTTTAGACACCATGCACTTTGCGGCTACGTTGTAATGTAGATGGACAAAAACACAGATGATGCGGAAACCAGCAAACGCTATATGATTGGATCACATCAGCTGCATTCATCCCTAATTCTTCATGCCCTTATTATGTTACATTTTCAGAGAGAAAATAAGACATCACCCTTTAGTATCTGCCGTTAATTCAACATGACACTGGATTACAGGCAATTCTGTTCTTGTTAGCAGCTGTTGTGCAGTTAAATTCTGCTTTATTTTTAATCTAGATACCACTGACTACATTCACTGCAGATGCTGTTATTCAAGCAGTTTATGATAATTCCTGTGTCCAGCAGCGTTATCATCCTCCAGATGTCAGATGCTCATGTGGATGGAAAACATCTCATTTTAAAACAACATTTTTTTTTTTTGGATGTGGCCTGATAAGTTAAGCGCTAATCCCCGAGACGAAAACCTGAGTTTTGCCTGCCCATTGGAAAAAAAAAAAAAAAACTCTTCCTGAAAGTCAAAGTTTCCTGTCAGAGTGAATAATGATGAACGGAACAGCTTTGTGCCACGTCTGAGTATTGGTAGATCTAAGCCTTAGTCAGAGCCTGTCTTTGTGAAACCAGTCCCTGATCTGGAGAAAAAAAAAACACTTGAGCTCCCATCTTGTCATGTCTAATTAAGTTCCCACTTCCTATTTTCAATGGCAAAGCTGTAATTCACCACTGAGTCATGGCTGCTTCTTCCTGGTCAGCCTTTAGGTACTATGAGTCATTCAAGGCCACCTGTTAGGAGTAGCCACCAGGGAGCTATTCATTCCCCCCCTCCATGATACGCAGAGGTCCACGGAGGCCAAGAAGAAACACTTAAACATCTAGAGTGGTAATTCAGAGAGTGGTTTCCTGGTTCTCTGACAAAATATCCACTCTGAGTTTCATGAAATTTTTACAGTTGTTTATTATTAATTGATGTAGTCGGGGCTGAGGGAAGCAAATAGCCAGTGAAAAGGAGCGACTATTTTCTAAAGCTTTGATACGGATCTGTCAGTGATGAGTACGAGTCCTGAATCATTTAGTCGTTTTAAGGTTTACCTCGCAGTCGGAGGAGGAACACAAGGTCTTAGTGAAGTTTGTTGTGATTTCTGCGGAAAGTTAAAAGACAAATACAAGTGGGAGGTTATTATTGATGTTGATGCAGTTTTCATGAGTCATCAGTTAAATCATAAGTTCTACCAAATCACTGCTGTGAGTACTGTGTGTGTGTAATAGGATGTGTAAAATGCAGGGACTGATTTTTCCTACAAGGATAATAAAGCGACTTAACCTACTGAAATAAGGTCCCGTGGAATGAGCAGGGCAAGTTCAAAAACAGTTTCAGTTAAACACTTGAAGAATATTAGATTTGGTGTCATATTATATATTATATCATATATCATTATTTGCAACTACACTACAGTACTTGATACTCATAATTTTTGAGAACGTGTTTTCAAGGTGGTAGGAACGTTAAATACATGACTGGCAGCTGTAGTTACCAAACACTGTTTTAGATTTTTCCAGACATGACTCTGATCGACTCTGTGACTTGATATAGAAGCTTGAAAATGTGTCTTCTCTTTTCCATTGTGGCATTATTCAGCTTCTGGTCATGTATATTTATATTTAGTCTGTTGATTTGGACAAAGAGGAGATAGCTGCAGATGCGAGGTGTGGATTTTGACTCCTACTGCTTACTCGTTTTAGAAAATTGGCACAAATGTCTAACACAATAGAAGAAAAACAGTAAAATATCAGTAAGTACCTTGTATTTTTTAAGTACATAATTCAAATATGATAATTAAAGGCCTTTCCATGCAATCATTTTATATCAACTATTTAACACTATATGTAAAAATGAAATGACCTATATCAGATATGTGATTTTTGTCATGTTGCACAGTGCTGGAAAGGTTTCATTTCTGTATTTTAATCAGAACATGAGCCAAAGCCTCGCTGGTTGTGCGTAACATGACTGGATGTGGTACCAACTGTACTGTAGCGCAGTGGATGCGAGGCGGCTGAATGGGAATAAGCTGCATCTGGTCGCCTTGTTGAGCTCTGTTCTCTGTGGACGCCTTCACTGTCTTTCAGCTGGCCCCGAAAATAGAGCACAAAAATGACGACGAACAACAAAAGCCCTACATCATGCCCGGTCCCTGTGGAAGTGGAAGAGGGGGAGAGAGAGAGAGAGAGAGAGAGAGAGAGAGAGAGGCAGATTAGGCATTTGACAGCGTTTGAGCCATGTGTTGCTACGACTGTTGCCGGGTGCATACATCTACATGTCTGTGTGCTTTTGGCGTGTGCATCCGTGTGTGCAGTGATCTGCAAGGAGAGCTGGCAGGTCTGCACAGGATAGTGCGACCGAAAAAACTAAATCACAGCTCGAAAGTGCTTGAACAAGGCAGTCAGGTAGTAGAACAGACAGGCCTTAGAGGACAGAAAATGAAGACCCGGGCAGTCCTGAACACCTGTCAGAGACCAGAGCGTACAGGCAGAATGTAATGGAGCTATTTAGCTTTTAACAACTGAGGTTAAACAGAGTACAGTAAGTTGCATGCACTGTGCTTTGAGACACAAAGGGCACGGATAGAAAACTCCTTTGGGCATTGAGTTTGTAAGACAGTGAAGACCCATTTTACAGAAAGCACAAGAAAAGGATCTGGAAAGAAAAGAACAGGAGGCTGAATTAGTGAGGCGGAGAGAAGCAGCGTGAGGAGAGAACGAGACGAAGAGGCGGCGGCCTCCGTTGAAAGAAAGCCAAGAAGTTGTCCTAATTGCTAACTGGCCACAGTGAGATGATGGATAGTCTATAGGAGCCCATTAACAAACAGGCAGAAACTGTGTGGGTCTGATTGGGAAAGCTCCACTACCTGGACACTTTTCCGAGGATCTTATACGAACCTTAAAGCAAAATAATTAAGCTGTTGTTCTATTTATAAGATTTGATCCTCATTTATTTTCCTCATTATCTCTCCTGCTTTAGGTTTGTTTGTGTCATTCCACTGATTACCTTTGCATATGTGTTTACTGTTTTCCAAAGCAGAATATCTTTTCTACTTTAGTTAGCCATTTATATTGATAATGCTATCATAAGAAACCAGCAGAAAGGAATATTGAATCATTCACTTGTATTAGTCATGAATAGGATTGATCAATACATTTAATCAGTTGAACATGAAAACTGAGTTTCTTCTGGAGATTTCTCATTGCAGACTGTATATGAACAGTGGATGAAGCCTCTGTGTCATCGCCCAATGGTTCGTGAACTTTTGAAGTCTAAAGATGTGCGACATTGGCGTCATCATGTTAGTTTTATGGATACATGTGGGTGGACTTGGAGAAGTATGAGGGATGAAAATGGAGCATCATGAAATCATCGACCATGCTAACGAACAGTGTAATGATAAACACCATCAGGTAATTTCAGCTCCTTAATAAATGTCAAGGGTAATGTCAAAGCTGTGAAATGTATCTATCTGAGCTAATTAGCTGATGAATCATACAGTTCAATATATATTGATGCTAACATCCAGTGTTGGGTAATCCCAGCTTCATAGAGTAAAAGTCCTGCCATGTATTGGTTCTACCTGTCCATTTAACACAGG